>CM061921.1:103742552-103826578 GCA_031002005.1 Vandiemenella viatica
CGTGTAATTACTCGTGAAGGTGTAATACGGAACGTAAATACAGTAATACCGGATGATACACTAGTATGGGTGTGCGCGTTATGGCTGAACCATAATCGATCGGGGAGGTACAAGGGAACCAGGTCTGAGCCCTGATACCCGCAATCACCCATGCGCATGCTGGGACGGTCCTCTCATAAACTACATAGTTTTCAAACAAAAATACTCTTATCGCAAAAAACACAATTTACACGTTTCCCAGACAGATGAGAAAACAAACATTCCTCCCTTATGATAAATGCTCCAGACCATACAAACTCGGTTCTAACTACAGTGGGGCTGCCAACCCCCCCTTTTTTTCCTATCGATTCACACCAGCTCCCTGTGCAACGAGGCAGCTTGGTATACGTAAACAATTGTGGCTGTAACCAGAATGAACAGGTGAGTACCGAGCGTGGTGGGTGAGCGGTTAACGCCTAGTGATGTTCCGATACCATCAAAGTATCGATACCTACTCATATGAGTTGTATTTAAATTGTCTTACGATACTTACTCATACGAGCAATGCAAAAGTATGGATACTTACTCATATCGATACTTTTTTTAATTAATGTCGAAATATAAAAATATACGTGACATGTTGCAAAATTATTTATTTTATTTGCCTAGTGTAATAAAATCAAATAACACTCAGTAAAAATTTTATTTATTTATTAAAATTATGATAAAGCACATATTGTAAGCAAACATTGAAGTTTTTTTTTTTTTACATATTTATCTATTACAGTTTTAACACTTTTAAACAATAAAAGTCCGCTTTTGCAAGGTTTCCCAAAAAGGAAATTGTTCCAAATATTTTGGGGACAGCTCGTTTCTTTTGTTTGTTAATGTTTCACCCGCATTAGAGAACAAATATTCACTCAATACTGACATTGCTACGGCAATAAGATACTGTTGTGCGTATTTATACAGAGAGGGAAATATAAGTTTCATTTCTTCCGATTCTGTAAATGGATTGCTTTTTAGAGACGTTACAGTGTTTGACAAGCTGAGAGACACTTTGCCACTACCGTGAGTTTTCTTTTTCTTTGTGATGTTTCCAGAAGTGATATTCCTGTGAAACGCTAGCTGAAGCTGCTTATTCTTCCGACTCACAGGGGCTACATAGTTGCTTATGAGCCATATCTTTTATTTTTTGTGTGGGGCTGCGCGGGAGTGACTATTGGCTAAGTGCGTTTAGAAAATAACACCGGGTGCGTTTCGATACTTTCGATTCGATACAAGTACTTTTCTTCCGATACCGAGTAAGTATCGAATGAAGTAATTCAAATATGAAAAGTACTCGGTATCGAAACAAAGTATCGAGTACTTACTCGTATTTACTTGTATCGGATCATCACTATTAACACCCTGGCCTCGCATTCGGGAGCACGAATCCCCCGTCCGGGCATCCAGATTTGGGTTTTTAAATGGTTTCCTCAAATCACTCCAGGAAATGCCGGAATGCTTCCTTAAAAAAGGCTATAGCCGAATTACTTTCCGTTCCTTATCCCCAGTCCTTTTCACATCTAATGACCTCTACATCGACAAGGCGTTAAGCCATAAGCAAAAAAAAAAAAAAAAAAAAAAAGAAGGGACCACGAACTAAACAATAGACACATAAGCAATTAGTTTAAATACAAAATAGATATACAAGTTGTTGAGGCAACCATGTAAAAAACCACTATACCTACTCCAAGCCATGTTGATAACTTGTCACAGAGAAAATGAAGTTACACGAAAAATATTATCAGAAAATAGCAAGAGAGTTCAAATAAACAAGCCATCGGCCAAACTAAATATCATTAAAAAGAAGTAGGAACACAGAAAACATATGTGGAATTATCTTCCACAGCCCCTGTGATCAAGGATAAAACAACATTCCCTACACTACCCAAGCACGCCTTCACCTGTTCAGTCAACAATACGTATCAAACCGCCACTGTAGAAGTACAACCAGCAAAGATAACTTCCGTTAGATCCTATATGACTTGAGCAGTACTCAATACAGTAGGACCAGTTAACATGAGTCAGCGAGCGGCACGCATACCACTCTAGGAAGATACTTCAATAGAAAAAGAATGTAGATCATCAAGCAAATAATTAATAAACAAAAACCAACATCATCCACAACCCGAAGATTTGTTGAATCCTCCCGAAGGACGCATACATATTAAGTCATTGTGTCATAGGTAAGACGGCCAATTCCTTTCCTCTGGGATCTATAGTTTAACGTTGAATCAGAACCATTGAATGTCCTGGCAGAGATCATATGATCAAACACAACTCGCAAAAATTCCTGTTCCTGCCGGGATTTGAACGTTACTCCAGACCACGAACTTTTGATAGCAAACGCTTTGACCATAATTTTTTTATTGCCTTTGCCGTGTCTGTCATACAGCCAGCTGTAAGTGTGTGTTTGTTTCCCATAGTGTATGTGTACTGTATCTCCATCATTTACTCGCCAGTGGGGACACACACTGGACGGAAACAACACCCACGCCCTTGGCCGGACTCGAACCGGCGACCCTCGTAAGGAGAGGCCAGCTCGCTACCCCCTGCGCTACGAGATCACTCAGACGTGACTTACAAGGAAAATATTACAAACATTTAACAAATAATCATACCGTCCTACGCCTGGAGTGATGGCAGAATAGAGGATCTTTGGGAACCATCAAACCGAGAATGGTGGTGTAACGGTTAGCGTTCTGGTCTCGAATTCGGGAGAACTCCGGTTCGAATCCACGTACGGGCATCCAGATTTGGGGTTTCCATGGTTTCCAAATGCCGGGATGCTTCCTTCAAAAGGCCATGGCTGAATTCCTTCCCATTCCTTGCCCCCCATCCTTTCCCGTCTCTAAAGACCTTGCTGTTAAGAAACGTTAAGCAGTTAAACAAAAAGGAACCATCAAACATGATAAGAACGGATTTCGATCTCCTGCGTATACGTGGATGGGTACGCATCATATATGTTTGTGTTAAGTCGTTTCTTCAAATGTGACCTATTTTATGAGATATCCGATATCAAAGATACAAATAAAAAATTTAAATGTCCTCTAAAAACCAAAATTATTGCACCAAAACATCAACTGCCAGGGTGATTTATGCAATACGGTGTTAGGGTCATGATTTTCTGACTCGGGTTCAAATCCCCGAAGTATCAAATGTTTTTATTTATTTTTATCTTCAGAACTTGTGAATCATGACTTTTTTATGATATTTCAAGTTCATTTAGATACTTTTATTGCGTGAAGTAAAATTTAAAACAAATCACTTTGCTTATAACAAATGCAACAAACGCATTTTAGGCCAATTTATCAATACTGGCTTCGTAATATGCCTTGCCCAAACCCAATGAAATTTGGTCAGGAGGCGAATCTGTTAGTAAATTGGAATCCGACACAAGCATTTTGCAATATTTATAAGCGTTTGTCACTTGTTCTTCCGTTTCCTTGTTGAGCTCAATTTGTTTTCCATTTTTCGTCACTGAATTATTTTACTTTCAACCACACAACCGCTCTTGGAATTAACCATATCGTGTGTAGAAAAGAAAAAAAATCTATCTTCTCGATGCTACGTATTTCATTTAAAATACCTCTTCACGATATACAAGAAACGAATAAGATGAAAAAAAATAAAATAATACCTTTTTCAATTGAAAACGCACCAAAACAATAAATGTATTAACAAAAAATGAATAAATATTGTATGAATGGGGTCATTCCTGACGTATGATTGCAGTGAAGTTTTCAAGGATGTACGGCCGGATTGTGTTGTGAGAAGACAATCCGGCGTTAAGACTTCATTACGAAAAAACGATTTTCAGGGGAAAAATGACTCTGCATTGTAGGCAATATAATTTGTTTTAAATATTATTTTACGCAATAAAAGTATTAAATGAAAGTTAAATGAAATGAAATATCATTCTTGACAATTTCTGAAGGGAAAAAAAGAAACAAAAAAAATGATGTTGCGGGGATTTGAACAGGGTCAGGAAATTGTGATGCCAACACCTTTGTTGCATAGACCACGCTGCCAACTTATATTGTATTACGATAATTTTGGCATTTACAAGACTTTTTTTTGCTTGTTTCTTTTTATACGAATGTCTCAAAAGCTAGGGCGCATTTGTGGAAACAACTGCACCACAGACATGTATGGTGTTTAACCTTCAACATATATGCAGGCGATCGAAATCCGTTCTTAACATGTCTGATGGTCTCCAAGTAAGTCATGTTTACCACCATGCGAGGCTGGAACGTTAACCGATCCCCCAAAAGGCTCGGTCACATATGTAAAGAACCTTCAACTGTAACAGAGGCTTCTTGGTGATTCACCAGTGCATTCGGTGTTGCAATATTGAAACGACGCGCAATAAAGCAATCTTTGATGGGAGTGACTTACGTAAGGTGAAGGAAACATTGTGGTGGTTATTAATGACGCGGCCTGAAGCAATTACACATGCAAATTCCACCCGGCTGTAATTTTATTCTGTTCCTCAGCTGCGGCGTATAATTTAGTAGTAAGGGAGCCAAACGGTTTATCATAATTCTGTTTAGATCGAGCGTGCTCTGCGGTCATTAACAAACCGGCTCTGTGTCTCTACACCTGCAGCGTGACAGATTTAATATCTGTTTCCACCGCTGAATCTGAGGTAATTACTAAGCGTGCCCTGCACAAAGAGGATGATCTAATGACCCAACCAGGACCACACAGGCAATGGATACTCTCTGATCAAATTGATGATATCCACGGAGAAGACATATTCGCAAAATCGTCGCGATTTAATTGTTGACTGGCGAATACTTTGTCCGTTGAAGCTAGATGACAGCGTTCCCAGTTCACAGGTGTGAAACAAGACACATTGCGTTTCGTGTAATCAGAATACTTGCTTCGATCTTCCTACGAACGCTCGTAAATTAAAGTGTCCACGAAAAATATATAGTGCACGGTGAAACTGGTTTCAAATCTTGCTGCCCGCTCGCTGATGGAGTCTTGGTCGGTAGCGCTAGAGCATCGAGAACAGAATACCATTAATTTGTGTAATTAATACCTTGTATCGCAATCAATGTTGTTAAAACCAAATAAATATTCCGGTATATAGTTGTTCTACAACTTCATGATTTAGTTTGTGATGTTGTTAGTGAAACACATCTAATCACTAAACGCCAAAATGTCGTCTGTTACTTTGCACCACCGGAATCATTTATAATGAAGCAATGTCACCCATATTGGGGCTATCTTCGTCGCAAGTGGGAGTTTTATAATACTATTTAATTATAGCATAATAGTGCTACGTTTCGAATGACCTTACCTCTCAGGCAAGTTTCTAATACTGGAGCTATTCGGCCATGATTGTAGAGAATTATACGTTGTGATGAGTTATACATGCTGCTGATGCTTAATTTCGCGTACACCATCCGCCAGGTTAGTAAGGAACGGATATCGCGTACATTTTGAATATCGAAAGACGCACTGCTTCTATTAGCTATACTCGAATCGTGTCTATAATTTCCTTTGTCTCGTAGATATAGAGCTATACAAAGAATGAAAGAAGAAGTGAATAAATTACTCTATTAAAGGATCTAATTAAAACAGTAGGCAAAGGCACACTTTCTATCGTATTCGGTTTTCTGATTGCAGCTGTTTAGAATTATTTCTTTTTTTTTTTGTCTGGAGGTAAAGATTGTTATTTTTTTAATCATATGTTACAATCATCTATTAATCACCTGCTGATTTAAAAAAAAATCGAATAGCACCTCAAACTAGAGTGACAGCGTCTACAGAACTACTTCATATTTGATACTGTCATCGACACGAGAAGAAGAAGTGGTTATGTTTTCTAAGTGTCTTTCTGCTAGAATATTACAATAATTTCACCTCTCCGCCTCAAGAAATAAGCCCTTCATTGCAGGATAAAATAAAACACATGTCATCATTTTAATTCCTGCCTTTCGAATATAAATTTTGTAGGAGAAAGGACAAAACTCAACGCATACGACCCAGATTCTGGCCATATTCGTCTGTTATCTATTCATACACATCAGGGATCATTAAATAACTAAAACAGGTGGATGGAAATTAGTCATGTAAAAACGAAGACTACGGCTCATAGAAAAAAAGATGAATGACTGACACTTCTACAGCAGAAGTAACTATTAATAGTTGTAGAAACAGCTATAGCGTCATTAAAACTTAACTGCTCGTCAGAAAACTAGATTAATTCCATTCCACTATTACCAGCTTACGTACCACACCACGTTCTGCGATTTCTGATGTGTTCAAAAACAAAATGAATAATCCGGAGAAAAATCTTTCACAGAAATCAACGAATACGGAATAAAATACAGAGAGTATACCCTTTTTACTTGAAAATGCAAGAAACAATATATTGACTGACAAGAAATGGAATCATAAAGACCGGCTGAAGAGGAATAAAGTGATGTTCTATTCTGTGTGATATGTTTAAGTTAAATTTTATTTCACGAAATAAAAGAATGTAAATAAAAATAAAATAGAATATAAAAATAATGCATAAGGCCTCTAAAAACAATAATAATAAGTAATTTGTGGAATTGAACTCAAACCGGCAAATAGAGAAGTGTACAGCGCATCGACTGTACCAGGATTACTCTTGTTACTGTCTAATATCTCTAGTATTTAAGAAAGATTGGGCTCATTCGCATGGGAATATCTCAGAAAGATATTTCCTTTTGCTACTTTTTTTTTTTACTTATGGCTTTACGCCTCGTCGACGTCGAGGTCATTAGAGGCGGTATGGGACTGGAGACAAGGAACGGGAAGGAATTAGGCCATGACCTTTCGAAGGAAGCATCCCGGCATTCGCCTGGGGAAACCATGGAAAACCCAAATCTGGATGCCCGGACGGGGATTCGAACCGGCGTCCCCCCGAATGCGAGGCCAGAACGGTCTTTCGCTACTTAAAAGTGTATGAATCAAATGTCGGCACAGACTAAACGTTATGATTTTCTTGAAGTACCGAAGTCTTTCATTTATTACAGTGAGAACTGTTTTATCAACTGCTAGATCACTAAAATGTCACTAAAATGCGCTTCCATCCTATCTGCGCAAAGCCTTTAATACTGCCATTCTGTGAAATTGTTGGTATGGCAGTTATTCGCTTGGTGGCCTGCATTCTAAACTCTTGTTCATATTACGATTATTTTTGACTGATCTAAATTGCTGACCATTGCTAAATCCTGCTAGTATCATATGTCAACTGGCACTTTGCTTAAGATACGCTATAGTAAAAACTAATTTGAGACTGACCTATTCCAGGATGGTTAATAGCTGTCTTGAGACTCTAAGATTCTTATATAACACACTGGAATAAAAATTCTATTATCGAATAATTCTATAACTATCCATGGACGTTTACAACACATTATACTGCAGGAAATGGACGTCCTAGTTTTTTGACACTCTGCCCTAATATACTCGTGTGGCTGTCGGTTGTTGCAAAAATCTATGAAATTCGAAACATAGTGAAATTATTTGGAACAAGAGTACTAGAAATGGGCCACAAGAATGGATAACCTTCATGCGTAACTGAAGTTTACATAATTTGTGAAAGTAATTATTAGAAAGGTGAAGCTACCTCAACACAAGAAGAGCTCAGCACGATGAAGAAAAATATAACAAAAGCAGTAAGACAAACATTAGGAATATCAAATATTGCAGACAAAACACCTTCAACTGTGCTTGAGATATTTGAAATTGATGGGAGAAAGGAGAAAGCACAACAATATGAAATATTTTAAAGGAAGACTAACACCAAATTTTTAGAACTGAATAGGAAGGTAAGTCGAATAAAAATGGCTGAAAGAGAAGAAAGAAAGAAATTGCTATCAATAAAATAAATGCAACGCATAAGAAAATTGTTCCCTTCTCTCTAGTGTCTCTTTTCTTCCCATACTATGGCTGAATTCTTTCCGTTGGTTATCCTCAGTACTTTCACGCCTCTAATTATCTAGACGGCGACGAGGCGTGAAGGCATTATCAAAAAAAGAGAAAAAATATCCCATAGATATTTCCATCTCATAATAGTGAATTTTTTCAGAATATTATATGTAATTTTAATTATAGCTGACTAACTGTTATTAAACAAGATAACAGTAAAGAAATCTCTGTAGTTAATACTACACTTCACATTTGGAAAATTAAAAGGCCGTGAGAAACAGTGTCAGATGGCACGCATGCAACCCACAGCTAAAGTGCAAAAAGTTACTCTGGAGTGTATCATTGATGCGCAGATGCCATAGTTTATGTTGAGCATTACGTCATGTTGGTTGAGCTCCGAAGTGTTGCTTAAAGCGTCTAAAGATCTTCGATTACTATTTTTTTTTTAAATGGAAGAAAACACCTTTTTAATTTATGTAATTTTTTTCACAGGCCTTATATGTATCGATCACACTTGATGAGGTATACGAAATGAAGTTTTATAATGAGGGTTGTACCATTTTTCAATGTTAAAAACGGAGGACTATTATGAATATCCGAAATTAATAGAAGGTATAAATCGTTTGCACTCGCTTCGTTAGGTAGCTGAGGTCACCGACGGGTACGCATGAAAATTGCAAGTGTTCATATTCGAATTGGTTTCTTCGAAAAGAAATGTAATATTCGTTTTTCCGATCAGTTCTATCACACAGGCTCAGAATAGAATTTAAACTATAAAAAAAAACATATAGGAAGGCAAATGTTTTGTAATAAAAGTAACCTTTAGCTCCTTCTAGTTATCTATGACTTGTTATTGATTTCAATTTTAGTGTTGCAAAAATATCTAGTTGCGATTACCGAACATGATTACAGCCAAAATGCAGATATAGAGTTTAGTATACAGTTCTAGTTTTCACGATTTACATAACACAATGTAGCTTGTTCACTCACTGAATAATACCTGTCACTTTGGTGCATACTTTATCCATATTTTAAAAACACTGTGAATGTTTCATTAATTAACATTGTGGGTTAGGTATATAACGTCCACGTTTTGCAGATCAAAAATATCGATAAAAACTTACTGCCAGCATAAACTGTTGCCTAAAGAAACGAATGGTTCCAATAAATTTGCAGTGCTAATTAATATAGACTATGATAATTGATGTCCGCAACTAAAGGGAGGTTGACGGATTTGCCTTACGATTTCAAGGAGGAAATACTCAGCAACGAGGAAGGTGTGATCAGAATAGTTCTATAGGTAACGTACGACAGCTTTTTGGAATAAGGGTGCACATTTGGTTATTTAGAACATCAGTGGTCGTATTCATCTCATTTAGCAGATAATGCCTTGATTATGGCGGATCTGCTATAATATCTACAACAATCTTATCGCTATTACTTTTAAACAAATCCGGAGGGTATCATCAACTATTGCGTTGGCCAGAACATAAAAATGTAAACTTCTGAGCTGTCTTTTTTGTGCCGAAACATAACAGGAACCTTTAATTTTATCGATATGAACTAATTTCGTGTCATATTCATATGACTGTGCATAATATTTTGAAAATTTATCCACTCAAACGTATTTAATATTTGTGTCTGAGGTGCTGGGGACTAATCTGACAAAGAGCAGTGCTCTTCTCCAAATATTAAACTATTCTTACCAAACTAACAATGTTGGCTGACAGCTAACAGTGTTAGAGAAGATCCAAACAATCCATACGAAAGCAGTTACCATGAAGGGTTGTAACGTGCCGGGGACATGAACGGGGGCGGATTTCAGTTTCCTTCCACTGTGTTACAGAGTTCTTAAGTATTATTGTATGTGTGAATGACTGTTATATTGTGTTCACTCAGTGAAGAGTGTTGTGGATTAGGAATGAAAGAAGAGACATAGTGAAACTCGGTGCTGACCCATTCAAGCCTACTGTTCTAAAAGACACCCCCGGGGTCCGTCCAGCTGTACGTACCCATCCGACGGAAAATCACTATCAACAGTGTCGTACACCTTCACTCCAAACGCACTGCGGATAGGTTTGCGATGAGACCAATTGCTTTTGTACACATTCTTGTGTTTTGGTATAGTTCCGCACCAGCTCTCCTACCGTGCCGACCGAATCCGTTTGATGGAAATTTCTTCCTTTACCAGGGCACGAACCAGCTACCCCGTGTCAGACACCGGGCGTCATCATGGCTTTGGAACTAGGGACGTAACGGATATCCGCATCCGCAAGTGCGGAACTTTCGCGTGAAATCCTACCTCCGCATCCGCAAGTTTTAATGCGGATGTATAGCGGATGTTTTGTTTATATTGCAATATATATTATTCTTTTTCTCTTTATACTAGATTCTTCCCATCGTTGATTAGCAAGCAACAATCTGTTCGTTTTTTTCTGACGATCTTGCAATAAAAGTAACAATGAACTGAACGGTGTTAATACCTAAGCGACGAATTTACATGTTTGAACTTGTATGTATATTAATGCGGCCTATTCACGGTACAACTTATATCACATCTTCGTACAGCTTCCGTAGGATGCGCTCACCCATTCACGCTACTTGAAGGGGTTCAAAAATGTTCCCAGAAATCTTTTCCACTAGTACTTTATCGCCGCACACTAGTGTCATCGCACACTCGCAGGATGTTTGCTCCAATCATGATCCAACACCATAGTTTATTGGATGGGAAGGACCCGTGTTGGAGTGCGAAAACATCCAACACGTCATACGTATAGTTCTGTAACGCTTTTCACGGCCCATCAACAGTCCTTTATGGGAAAATCGGATCATCGTTGGTCCTGCAAGTTGGACTGTGAACGGGCGACTAAAGCGATGGAAAGGCGCGTGGAGGGCACGGAGAATTGCGGTGGCGTGGCCTTGTTCTTGGCGCTTGAATTAGTGGAGCTGGGAACTCCACAAAATTCATATGACAAAGATTATTTTTTAGTTATTTAAACAATTTAATGTCCTTGTGAAATCATCCCAAGTTTTTTGTTGTTGAAAGATGAGAAAAAAAATAAATCAATAAGGCAGTATTATATGCAAATAGACTTTACTTATTAAAAAAAAATGTAGAATTTGGTATAAAAAAATATACATTTTTGATTTTAAGTTTATTTTCGATAAACCATTAAAATCTAAATAATTATAAATTTCTTTTTCTACATCCGCTTCCGCAAAACATCCGCGGATGTCAGGCACTGCAAAGATTATCTCCGTTACAACCCATTTCGAACGACATGAGTTAATGGGAAGTGGAAGAAATGAATGCGTAAATAATATTGTTTTCTTTACAAAATATTGTAACAGGATTAAAAATATCTTTTAAACAACACGGTGTCCGACAAAAAGTGAATCACCCAGAAAGGAAGGAGGATATGAAATGAAACATTAGGGGTTGAGAGAGTATTTAATGATATTTCAGTGATTACAGAATAAAGTCAATTTTACAAAGAACTTGGCAGAGTGAGTCCACTTTTCAGTATGTCGTTGCACGCCCTCTATCCTGGATGCATAAACTGATTCGAATGGGAAGGGTGTCCCAAGCCGTCGTGTCCTCTCCCCAGGTAAGCTGGCCCACAACTGTTGTATATACTAAATTTACTAGTGGATACGATAGGGTGTGAATAGCTATCCTAGTGGATATAATGCTGAAACTTGGTATACCTGTTACTTTAGTTTCCAATTTATGGTGCTTGCTTAACAATAGAACGAACATAACTAAACATAGCAATCATTGTGTGGGCTCAAGAAAAATTTCCCATGGTTTACAGCAGGGTTCAATATTGTCGCCCCTGTTGTTCAATTTTTATACAGTTGTTCTCCAAGATTTTTGTAACTCTGAAGTGCACATATTGCAGTGCGACGATCTATGCATACACACAGTATCTGAGTCATTTCCGGAAGAGCAGCACAGGGCGGTATCAAGACAAATCTGATGACCTAGCAGAGAGGAAATGGATTAGATATTGCTGTGGAGAAATCGGCGGTGATTTTATATTGGACGAATCCGCAAAAATGGGTAAAGCTGGACCTGCCATATCAATAATATACAGCAGAAGTGCGAAATTGGAGTAAACATGTTACAGGCCATACCCGGTGTGCATTCGGACATTGATAATATAATCTGTCTTATGCTGTACCGGGCCATCATACTGTACACTCCACTTTGACGGAAAAACTAAACAAGTACCTATACAGAGCCCTTGCTATGACTATCGGTACCCCATGAGCTATGGGTTCTACACGTAATAATGTTCTATTGGTGGCGACTAATGAACACCATCCGCACCTAAGAAGAAAAATTTTGGTTATAAAATTCGTGTTGAAACGCGCACAGATAAAAAAAGACGCGCTATTGGGCACATCTCTGGAATGTCTGTCAGAAGCCTTACCTATCGCTGCTGGGTCTACGAAAAACTACCTTCAGTCATGGCACAATACTTCGATACCGTACCAAGATCCAATAAAGTAGTTACATTTCAGAATCTGCACTTATGGAGCGTCCATAAACTTCCTGGTTACGTCTGGGGGGAGGGAGGGTTAATAAGTAGAATGCTACGCTGCGCTACATGGAAAAGGACGGAGATTCCGAGCTAAGCTTTTCATTCATATTATTTGTCACAATTAAAATAAGGTACAGAACACACAATAGCATGTGGATATTTATTTCCGTCTTTTAATTATCTCCGTTTGTAATTTACGATAGTCTGACAAGAGAAAACAATATAAAACGTCTTCTGGAACCAATAGGGAGGAGGCGCAAAAAAAAAAGGAAAAAAAAAGGGAGCAACGTATTTTATGGACGCTCCCTTATTTCCAGCCTCTTTCCACGTTAAGAACTGAAAATTGAATGTAATTATCAGCCAGGCAGATAGTGAAAATATTCTAATGGCTGGTAGATCACAATTTAGCAACGCAAGACCGATGGATACTGACGAAGCCAAGAACGGCGAGTGCCTACTTTGACGTCATTGGGAAACAAGCTGGCCAGATCAGGCAGAAAGGGAGGGTGTTCGTTCACTACAGAGTGTAAGGCCTTATGGGATGGTCTGTGGTATGTCGCGGGACTTACAGAAGAGAGGATTATTATACTACCGGAAATCACACTACCAATAACACAAATTAATATTAATTCACACTACCGATAACACAAACTTCCCTATAATTTGGTCAGTTGTCGAGGTGGCGAATAATATGGGCAGAAGAGTTAGAACTGTATCCCTTGTGTGGGTAAAATCACTGTGGCGTCGTAGGGGACGACTCATGAGCGAAAAGCGCAATAAAATGGAATGTAAAAGCATCAGGTTATACCACGTAGTTAATTCCCTAAAGGGTCCTTGATCAATCTCAGGAACAAATTAAATGTAAGATTTTAATATTCATACCAGTCTAAGTTGCGATCCTACGAGTATGTTGTCCCCAGCATCCTGCCATGGGAAGAACGTACCAAGAAACTGTACCTCTGTTTTTTTTGTTGTTTTTTTTTTTTGCTGATGGTTTTACGCCTTGTCAACGTCGATGTCGTTAGAGGCAGGAAAGGATGGGGGGGCAAGGAACGGGGAGAAATTCGGCCATGGGCTTTTGAAGGAAGCATCCCAGCATTTGCATGGAGTGATTTAGGGAAACCACGACAAACCCAAATCTGGATCCCCGGACGGGTATTCGAACCAACGTCCTCCCGAATTTGAGACCAGAGCGTCTGAGGTACCAAAATACTCCTAGTGAATGATTAATGCAAACTGACGATGCTAAGTTATTTCCAAAATGAACCTAAAATTTCTGAAACCCTACATACACTTAATATATTGCACCGTTAAAAACTGTTAAGGTAATGTCAGAATGGTCCGTGTCCAGAAAGGAAATCTGTAAGTAGAATTTATGTAATATGTACGTGTAGTTTGGGAGAATTTGTATTTTGGCCATCTTATATTGAATTCCATCGATGTTGTGATTAACTTTGAACTGATACTGGGATTTATTGTAACCCATTGCTATAGTATGGCTTTAAACATAGTTTTGTTGAGTTTTCACATGTGATGCAAAAATTAAGCCATTGTAATATCAAATTAGAATCTTCCGGTCCAAATTTGGCGATGCAGTCGCTCCCAGCCTTCAGTAACCTTACTGGTAGAACTTTGTTATAACTTAATGATCGTGACTCTTCTTCAGCACTTTATCGTGGACCGATGTTGTAGTTTTTTTTCATTTAACTCTTTATTTATTCTACATGGCATTTTACTTCTTTCTACATCTACATCTATACTATGCAATTCACAATTACTGTCGGTGGCAGAGGGTGCTAAGCACCAATTCTATTTTAGAGTATTCCAATCCCGAACAGAACGAGGAAAGAAAGAATACATAAATGTATCAGTACGGCATCTTATCTCTCGAATCTTATCCCTCCTGTCATTGCAACCTAAATAGGTTGGCGGAAGAAGTATTTCGTTGCACTCGTAAATTAGAGATTTTCGCATATTCTCCAACAAATTTAAACGAAAACGACGTCGTCTGTCCGCCAAACAATCCCAGCCTAACCCACGTATCAGCTCTATGACACTTACATAAGGACTGTAACTAGCGGTCACGAATCGAGCGGCTCTCCTCTGTACTTTCTCTAACGTGTCAATCAATCCCTTGCGATACGGATCCCAAATTGCACAACAGTATTCCAAATGCGGACGCACTAGTGTTTTGTACGCTATTTCCTTTGTATGAGCATTGCAGCTTCTCAAAATACGACCTATAAAACGTAGTTTTGAATTAGCTTTGCCTACGACTGAAGTTATGTGCAAGTCCCATTTCATGTTGCTTTGTACTGTTACGCCTAGATACTTCAGGGAATCGACCGTGTCAACAACTGAATTGTTAACTTTGTACTCGTGAGCAAACGGGGTCTTTTTATTACTTATTTGCATTGCCTTGCACTTTTTACAGTTAAGTGTAAGCTCCCATTTACGGCACCATTCCGAAATAACATCCAGATCGCGCTGTATTTCTAAGCAATCGTTAGAGCACCTCACTTCCCTATAAATAAGTGCATCATCAGCAAAAAATCGCATCCTGCAATTAACGTTGTCACCGAGATCGTTTATAAAAATTAAGAAAAGAAGTGTTCCTATTACACTTCCTTGAGGAACGCCCGAAGTGACATCTTGCTTTGAAGAGGCTTCCCCGTCAACAACGACATACTGCGACCGACCAGTTAGAAAATCGCGTATCCATTCGCAGATCTGACCCGATATACCGTACGCTCGAATCTTCGCCAAAAGGCGGTTATGTGGTACAGAGTCAAAAGACTTCTGGAAATACAAGAAAATAGCATCAACTTGTGATCCTGCATCGTTAACCTTCATTACGTCATGCGAAAATAGAGCTAGTTGCTTTATACCAACATTCCATTACTTCTTATTTATTTTCCTTCGAATTTTTCCACCAATATATATATACGTATAAGGAAATAACTAGTTGTGTCGGAAGTGTATAAAGTGATGTTATTACGTAAGTGAAAGTTTTTCTCCGTTGTTCGGACAACTCTGGAGTGTTTACATGAAGACTGGGTTAGCTCCATGCGTTTTCTGTGCATAGCACCGTCTGGACGGACGGATATATTGTGTGAACTGCCTGAGTACAAGAAGAACTTGGCCTGGAGTCATGTTTATACTAGTATTGTTTTGAAATTAGTACTGCAACTAAAAGACTAATTCAGTTGTTGCGTTGAGCGACGGCTGGGATGCATTGCGCCATCTCTTGGCCCACTCAGACACATTAGGGCATGGTTCACGTGGAGCTCTATATCTTGAAAACCAACTAACTAAAGTAAACAGAGCAATTTGCTTTGTAATCAGGACGTAGCAGGGAGGAATTTGATGTTTCGGTCGATATGATAGCACAGAAACTTGGTTTTATTCACCATCGACTCCTGAATGTGAAACGTGTCCATTTAATATCATATTAAGCCTGTTAGTTTTACGACAAACTAAGTCTAACAATTAGGGTCGAAAAATCGTAGTTATTTTACCCATGTTTAATAGCGGTCTGAATAAGTTAAGAGCATACTAGGAAAATTATAGAACCCATTATTACTTTAGTGAAAGGTTATGATAGAGTATTTTTGTTACCGAACCCGCAATACCGTTACTAATCCTTTCATACTTGACTTTTTCCTAAATATCGAGAATCTAATTTACTGTAATGTTTATGATGGTTTAATTCGTTTAGTAAATAAGCTTTTGAATTTCATATTAATGCAAGGCTGTAACTAGTCTTTTTCATAAGATAGTGCAGGTGTCCCTATAGTGGAATGGGAGGTGAGGGGAGGGAAGCGTTTAATCAACCTATCAGCACCATGAGAAGGCGTTAGGAGGGAGGGGGAACAGATTGGTTCAAAGGAGTGCAGTGAAGTATCAGTCAACCTGTCAACACCTGAACAGTTTGAACACGTCTTCCTATGTCCCAATATGCGGCGGCTGCCTTCTAGCTGCGATTGAATCTGAAGGTAAGCGGGATGGAGACAACAGACGAACGATTAACACTTAGTTACACAGGAATCCCATCTACTACTACCTCAAATATCTTGGAGAGATCCAGTGCTACGCTGTTAGTTTCACCCCCTTGTTTATTACAACTGAATTTTTTTTTAACTTAGCCCCCCTCCGGAATACATTCCATTTCAGAAATTTCTATCAGAGAGGACAAATTAATCGGCCTGTAATTCTTAACTCAACTTGTCTCCCGTCCTTTATAAACCAGAGTTTCAGAAATTACTATTTATAATTTATTGAAATTAGTCCTTATTTCCATTATAGATAATATAAATTATGTTGACTGAACTGGGATTAAAAATGAATGAATATTAAGTTAATATAACATATCTTAGGGCTTTCATTTGATCTCGAAATCATCAAAATGAATAGTTTTATTAATTTTAATGAAGCCAGTTTATAAGGAATCACTGTCAGTTTTAATTGAATTTAAGAACTAGGTGATATTGGTCCAATTTTCATTGACAAGGATTTTGAGAGCGGTCTATTGTCGTGGAATATCCTTTATTGATGATGCCAAGTGAGTGCCATCATTGTAGAATGGCTGCGGCAAACGGCATTCTCCTCTGCTGGCAAATGAGGACATCTCTTGGCAAGGGGTTGGACCAGTGGCCATTTAGAGACACTGTGTGGTAATAAAACTACTTTCGCAGCCCAGCAAGTGACTTTTTTTCCCCTTATAGCTTTACGCTTCGTCGACGTCGAATAGTCATGGATCATCCCACGACTCCAGTAATCTGTTTGACTTGGGCTTAGGTGAAGGCAAATCATAGCTAAAGCTGACATGTCGCAGGAAGACTCACCTGCTGCAACTGCATCACATGTAACATGTAAACATTTTTTACCGCGCGCTGTAAACACGTCGGTGATCACCTGTAAACATCCGCAATTTCTCGGCGTCCGTAAAAATCTCACTATTCGAGAAACGCACTCCGTGACACAGTTTCTAAGCTTTCTAACATGTCATAAACTAAATCCGATTATCTGCAGTGACGTTTACATGTTGCATAAATTTTGTGCACTTACTTTTTTTTAAATAATTTACGTTTTATTTCATGTAGTTCAATAATTGCCACACTGTACAAAGGCACAGATCCAGTCCTCTGCTGTATGCAATTCTAAATAACTCTAGGATTGGTACAATGTCGTATCTATTTTTAATACATGTTTAGTAACACCGTACTATCCAAACCAGCTCCTTTAGTATTTTTTTGCCAATTAGTTCCCTCATAATATCCCAAAGACCTTAATTCACTCATCTGCTCGTTTCTACGTATATTATGAAGCTCTTACTCTGATATTAGACATCATTGCGACAGTCTTTAACGATCTTGTCAAACTAGTTCCTTTAATATTTCTGCCTTTTTCTAAGACTAATTCTTGGTCATAGTTGTATGAATACCTTTTGTCCCTCATATTCCTAAAACAGACGTAGATATTTCTGTCGTTTGTTGTTGCCCCTTCAACCTTAATAGTCTTCATGAACACATCTTCAGTAGTCCACTCCGTTGACATTAATTCATTGTTTAGTAGTCTGAAGTGTTCCCTACTGTCTTGCTGTTTTATTTCTATACTAGCTGTGACCCGCGTCTTCGTACGCGTGGACTTAGAATTTCATTGCTAGAATTGGATATAGAAAGCTGTAAGTTACGTAATATTTGTCCCAAACAACACCGAGTCAGCCATCAGCCATGACGGGAAAGCCATCACTGTACCATTCTACTGTCGAACCTATCTCATGAAGAGAATCAATTTCCAACATGTTTAAAAACAGAAAAAAACGAAGGTGTGGAGGGTGGGGATGTGGGAAGGTGGAGGGTGGGGGATGGGGGGCTCAACTGAGAGCAGCTTCAATTTCAGCTCTATCTTCTCTTCTTTCTTCAGCATGAGCGTCAGATTCTTGGGTTCTAATAACTTTAGCTGCTCGTGCTCTTCTAGAGCTACTACACCTTAGGTCTGGTTTACGCCTGCGAAGCATGTAAAAAAAGAAGACAAAACAAAACTGATTGCAGAAACTTTAGGCAGACAGAAAGTAATAGTACACTGCAGTGCAAATCAACATCTACACTAAATAATTAGTTTTGTCTGCAAATGAAATTTATTAACAGATCATACGCTAACTGACAGAGAGAAGAACAGCCTGAGCGACAGTTTTATCATTACAGACTTACACAGGCATCCGTCACCTTACAAAACTTCATGACTAAAACTGTTATTTATACTGGAAAAAAGTATTCCGTGTGCTTCCTAAAGATACAAAGTATTTCCTTGTCTAATTCTATCACTATCCGTATACCTATTTAGTCGTCAAAACGTTAAGGAAAGACAGAGACTTACTTTCGCATTTATAACATTACTAATGTAGATTACGCACAAACAGCCTGCGAGAGAAACAAAGTATAGCGTAAATAAATTAAACGCTTACGGCACTGTTCGGCCGCCTACGATTTGCGACGCATTCCAACGCTGAAATTATTGGACCTACATTTTAACATGGAATCCTTACGGCGGAACTCCAACACTTGGCTTATACGATGAAAAAAAATTCTTAAAACTTCTGATCTCAGCGGGACTTGAACCGGCTGCCACACGAGTGATTTTATGAGGCAAGCACCTTATTCACTGCGTTACCACTAAGGATTGCAATCCTGCAGAGTTTTCAATACCGCGGGATCCGGGCGGGATTTGCGCAAACAGTTTTTTAACGCTTATATTTAAAACATAGTTACTTATAATGTTAATAAATTAAATAATAATTAAATTAATAAATAAATTTTATTGTTAAATGATAAAAATTAATAGTTAACAATATTTTAAATGGCAAAATTATATTAATAGTTTTTAGCATATCTTAAGTACAATTCGAGGTTTTGCATTTTGTTTTTTAATCTAAACCAATTTTTAAATAAATAAAAAAAATTGGAAAATATTCAGTGTTAGGTCATATTATGTGCCCCACAATACATCACATGAATTTAAAAACATGGTTTGCTTAGTGGCCAGGTTACCAGAGTTTTTTTTTTTTTTTTTTTTTTTAATTCTAAATAAACGATCCATAACACCGAGAGAAAGCATTCCATTTCACAAAGTGAAGTGAATATACCCTGCAAAGTGTAAAATTGGCTCAGAACAAGATCTCATAACTTTTTGTCACTGCACAAGCACGATACTTGCCTTTTTTTTTTTTACAAAAAATGTTTTTTGTGGGATTCATTATTATATCTCCTGATTCCTTGATTGATCTTACAGTTGATTCAATCTTATTGAAGGAAACTACTCACCAACACTTAAACTGTCAAGTATTTCAATTTTACATATGTGGCGTAACGACGTTTTCAGAGTGGAAATTATTACTTTTTAGTAAGAAAGGAGACTTTCTCGGCGAATGATTGCAGTGAAGTTTTCATAGGTTGTATCTCCGGGTTTCATTGTAAAAACACGAGATTTCACACGTGATGGAGACGGCGGAGGCAGCCGTCGAAGTATGGTATTACTACAACACAATTCGTCGATACACCAGTGAATACTTCATTATAACTTTTTTTGCCTTTAGTCGAAATAATAACAAGGAGAATAGGTATTAATCTATAGCCTGAGTGGCACATGTAAACAGGCGGCTTTCGTCAAAGAAACGCATTGAGGCAGCTGCCAAAACAGCAAAAAGTTAAAGGATATACAACTGCCTTTTGATAGCTGTTAATAAATAGGTATGCGATGAAAATTACGATATCATTAGTTTCCTATCAACGAATAATCAAATTTTCAGCCGCAAAAGAGGAAATTGTCACAATAACTTTATCTGCAAATACAGAAAATGGGAATAATGAAACCGGGAATAAAAAGCTGTAACTTTGTAGTTCAGATAACGTTTGCAACACATAAAAAAATAATTATATAGTTACAAAACAGTACTAAATACGCAACATAACTCAAATTACAGAAATGTGTACTCGAAAATGAATAAATAAAGGTGTATCTATTTACTTACGAATTACGAAGATTGACAAAAACAAACGTTTGTTCACACGCGACTAATGCCAACTGGAAGGGTATAGGCAAACAGTGCAATACATCCGACAGAGACCGAGTCTGGCAGCGAGTCACGCACTGACACGCATTTTATCCGCATTTTGCAGATTGCGGATCCGCTTAATTTTGTGCGAGATCCGCCAGACTGTCTAATGATGCGGGATCCCGCGGGATTGCGGGATCCCGCTTTGCTGGATTGCAATCCCTAGTTACCACCCACTCTGTTAGTAAGCCTTACAGAGACGTATTCATATAATGCGTTTGTCTTCCACAGCTAAGATAGTTTTTTATAATGCCATGACAATATGTATTATCTATACAGAAAACAGTATCCTATGACCTTCCTAAAGGTAAATGGCAAATAGCAGCAAACTTCATCACGATCGGATTAGCCATTTAGCCCTGAAAACGTAACAGACAGACAGAGAGAGAGAGTTACTTTAACATTTAGAATTTTAATATGGATTGTCTTCTCTTCATACCAACCTTTCGCATTCTTATTACTTCCTGGATCTTTTCCCACCTTCTCTACTGTACTGGTGCCTTCGTTTCATACACTGTAATATTTCCTGAAATAAGTAAACCGTGTCTTTTTGCCAATAAACACTTTTAGTTTTGGTCATGGATTTTCTTAACCCTCTTACATCAATCACCACTGCTTTCTGATGCCTGTAAACTGAGTGATTACCAATAGGTTCTTTAGCAAGACATCCAACATATTTCGTCGCATTGTGTTTTGCTTTACTGTGATGTAATGCCTCATTAATTCACTAAGGTATTTAAAAATTACCGCTCTCTTGTGTTATAAATATTGTTTCTTTTAAAGCAGTGCAGCGGCGAATTAACTTCACTCCCCCAATTACAGAAGAAAAACAATTCACACATCTGATCACCAAATACGAATTTAGTTCAAGGCCAGATCTTGGTCATTCACCTTTTCTGAACGGTCAGCAGGCAAGACTCGTGTTCTAACTTCCGTATCCCGCCAGAAATCTCTCCCTAGTGGGTTGTTTCTACCATCTACGAATTCCTGAGAGTTGTAGTAGTACTACACCATGCTCTCTTTCTCCGTAGTACCCTCTAGAATCCTCGGTGATCTCAGTGAATAAAACTTTAAACGGTCAAGCACCACTCGCAGGACTGGGGGGGGGGGGGGGGGTACAACGAGACCGGGCACGAGCTCATGCCCCTGCGTCGGCCGTCAATCATCAAGGCGAATTATTGGACGGAACCCATCCTCCGCTTCATAAACTACACATTTCACAAACAAATGTACACTTGTCATACAGAACGCACGAAGTTACACGTTTTCAGATATGGGAACACAAGACTTTCCTCCAATATATTAGGTACACCACGCCTAACAGGCCCAATTAGACTTCAGGCAATAACTCTATTCGTCCCCCTTCCCCCCCCCCCCTCATGATTCACACTGGTGACCTGTGGTCCTTGAGGGCCGAATAGGAGGGGAAAAAAGAACAGTAGAATAGTAATCTGTTGTTTGGAAAGGTCAGTGTGGTGGCTACTGAGATAGCTCGTAGTATTTAAAACATGATGTATTCGTTTTTGTGCCACCTTAAGACACGTGAAGACGGCTCCCAGTACGAATTTGCTACTGATATACAGTGATATTAACCATGTTAAAATCACCCACCAAGTGGTCTGTCGAGTGAATGTGTAGCACCGCTATGCAAGTTCCAGCATTATGCACAGTCCCAACGAGCGTGGTGGGTGAGCCGTAACGCTCTGGCCTCGCATTCGTGAGGGCGTGGGTTCGAATCCCCTTCCGGGCATCCAGATTTTGGTTTTCCATGGTTTCCCCAAATCACTCTAGGTGAATGCCGGGATACTTTCTTCAAAAATGTCATGGCCGAATTCCTTCCCGTTCATTTCCCCCCTCCTCCCAAATCCTTTCCTGCTCCTAATGACCTCGACGAGGCGAAAAAAAAAAAAAAAGACTGCGGAGCCATCCCTGCTGTTTCCCGCTACAGGAACATCTTTTTTATAAACAAAAATTGATCACGCACGTCGCATGCCTCACTAAAATCGTCCTCGAGAAAAGTAAATAAAAAAAAAGAACATATGTTCTTTATTTTATACATTTCACTGGATGCCGATGTTTAATCCTCTCTACCACTATCCTCCACCATCACTCTCCAACTTTTCCGATGGAGCGCACGATCCAGTGGAAATTTCCCTACACACCCATTTCTCTTCTTCCCCATCTACTTTTTTTTTTTTAAATTCTTTCACCGTTTTTCATGCTTCGTTGGTGCTTTATTTTAAAAAGTGACTCCGTTACCCACAAAAGAAAATTTCCCCATACCCTTATGCCCTGAAATCAAGTACCCACTTGTGGTCATGGTCATCTTTTACCTTTCATGCACCACTCCCAGCTGTCCCACCAATATCTTGCCATGTGTCATCATTAAATATACGGCAGTCTCTTGCACATAGCACTAAACATCAGCCATTTCAGTGGTGTAGTTTGGTAAAAACTCTTTCTACTAAAGAATGACCTTACCATAAATCTTATTTTTTTTTTTCTTTTTTTTCATACGTATTTACATGTTACTTCGCCGTCGAATCTTCTGTTCTAACAATTGTAAACCTTTCTTTTTTGCTCCAATTTTTATTTAATCTGTTGTATTCATTCATTATTTCATTGATAATTTTTTCAATACACTTACTACTTGAGCCTACAGATTAGACGTTTGGAAAAAGTATAAATCGTTCTGATCGGTCCGGAATCAGAAGACAGAACAGATGGTTAATATTTTGTAACAGAAATTTCAGCTATTTGAGTATACGCTGTGCAGGATGCTCGTAATAACTTATTTGGTTTTTGATAAATAAATCGACCGAAAGCAAGTTAATTTTTAAATTAAATGATAAAATAGCGCCAATGCAATTGTTTTTGTATGCTTTAATGCCGTGCGCGTTTCGCCTCTCATCGAGGCATCATCTTAGACGAATCTATGTTGAAATTTTACTTTTAGTTTACAAAATTATTTTATCGTGTTTAACATATTTCTAAATTGAAACATTATATGATTATTTACAACCTACTATTTAAATTATTGTTCTTTTTTATTGTGGCTTTACGCCTCGTCGACGTCGAGGTTTCTACAGGCGGGATGGGACTGGGGACAAGGAACGGGTAGGAATTCGGGAATGGCCTTTTGTAGGAAGCATCCCGGCATTCGCCTGGAGTGATTTAGGGAAACCATGGAAAACTCAAATATGGATGCCCAGACGGGGATTCAAACCGGTGTCCTCCCGAATGCGTGGCCAGAACAATTATTGTTCTCCAGGTTCGTAACCACACATCTCTGCTTATTCTCCAAAGCATGTTACCGCTAAAGCCATCTGTCTTAGCTGTTGCATACTGGATGTAAACATTGCGTCTATCACTAGTCACTGCTAAAGTATCTGACAGTTTAAAACCAGATACAAAGAACACATGAAGTACAGCAACCATACGCTGAACATCTAATATAAAATGATTACTTACCAAACGTCATTAACACAGATATACAGATCATCACAATCAATAACTACAGACACAATACCCTCACTCTACAAGAAAACCATCAAATTCAAAAAGCAATAAAAATGGTAAGCAGGTACTGAATGACCACATAAATCTAACAAACCAACGCTGTTCAAAGTGGTAAACATACATTAACCCTACAGAAAGGAAAGTACAATACAACAATAAGTAAAACTTACAGGTACATGCACTCACACACGATACATAAAATTGGAAACAAAGTAGCAAAACATCACTCTCCCACGCATTTTCAAAACTGGCACTGTCAGCGCACCATCACCTTGACATTAAGAAAACAAGATGGGCACCGTAAACAAGTGAGTAGTGATAGACGCAATGTTTACACCTAGTATGCAACAGCGAAGGCAAATGGCTTTAGCGGTAACAAGTTTTGGAGAAAAAACAGAGATGTGTGGTTACGAACCTGGAGAACAATAATGTAAATAGTAAGTTGTAAACAATCAGAAAATGTTTCAATTTAGTATTATGTTTAACATCGTATAATAAGTTTGCAAACTAAATGTTAAATTTCAACATAGATTCGTCGATGATGATGCCTAGATGTGAGGCGAAACGCGTACGGCATTAAAGTATACAAAAACAGTTGCACTGGCGTTATTTTATCATTTAATTTACCGAGCAACTGCGGAAAAATGGACTTACAACAACATTTCTTTAAATTTTTGTTCGTTTGTTAAAATTCCGAACGCGCTTCAATTCTTTTATAGAACGGTTACAACTATACTATGTTCAGCCAGGAAGGGCGGGTCAAGGTCACTCCGCTCTATCCCCACCTCGCTACCCCAGCCCCTACAGGCGAAGGGGAAACAGCTGCCGCGCATGCGCAAACGTCATCATGACGTATGTGGTACAATATGTTGCATCTAATTTGATGATTTCTTCAGAAAATCCAACATTTTAACTATTTGTCGTGACGAAAATGAGTGAAACGTATGTCATAGAAATTTCGTGTTTACCAATTACAATTTCATATATTAATAAATATAAAATTATTTACATATCAATGAATAAAACTTACTGCTTCCAATCATTATTTTTAGTTTTAAAAGTTTCGCAAGACATTTCGACGATTAAATCCAATTTTTAGATGCCTTTCCCAGTGGAAGTTAATTCTCTAAACACGTCGTTTAAATTTTGAAATAAAAGAGATATTTACTCGAAGCGATAGTTTCTGTTTACAGAAATCGTTGATGAGACCACAATTGCGTTTAGTGTGTCGCCAAATAAACTTCCTTGCGTGATTTTGATTTACCCACGTCTCGTCAAGGTAGATGACAGGTCAAAGAGGATGTTCCTTCCTTAAATCGTGCATTTTTCTTAAAAATGAGGCCCTTGCTGCTATAATGTCTGTCCTTTCCATTAGAAAACGTCTACCGTCATTACATTTTCTGTATATGAAGTCGAGTGCTTTTAATAATTTATACGCCTCCAGTGTAGTTAATTTTCTCTTTCAGTACCTCCCTCAATTTTCGTAAGGTAGGTATTGACCTCGGTCATAAAATTCTAGAACGGAACGTCGAATGACATCTTTCTGAAAGTCATCCATCTCCGTGACCAGTTTTTCTCGGTGAATGTTTTTCTTTGGCTCAGCTGGGCTTCGCTACGTACACGCTGTACGGTTCGTAACGATACGCCGTCATTTTTAGCGGTTCCCTAAAAAGTATATTAACTTTCTCTTCAGAGTTTTCTAACGTCTTAAAAAACTATACACATAAAAAATAATGTCACCTAATGTAACAACTATCTGATGCCATTTCATTTCTATAACGGTGTATCGTAATAAACACGGCAATACTGCGACAAACGACAATGCCTGTAGGCAGCGGTCTGCTCGGAGGGGAAGGCTTCTGGAGGGGGTGATGAGGTGAGGCGCGGGACGAGGGGAATATGACCTTGACGCGCCACTTGAGAGTGAATATAGTATAACAGGAATAACCGCTGAAGAAGCTTCTCTAAACGAAGTGAAACGTCTTTGGAAGATAAATAAACGAACAAAAATTCAATTGATTTTTCAGTATTTGTTCATCTAAATTATCAGCAAAAATGTAAAAGCACTGATGCAGAGAATGGAGCTAAAAGAAATGCAATAGACCACAAAATAAAAAATAAAAAAACACTGAAGATGATTCTGTAAAAGAAGTGAAACGCGTACGGGAGACCAATAAATACAAAAAGTCAATTGCTTTGGCGTAATTTATTTATTAATATATTTTCAGCAATTGAGGAAAATGATACACTGCTTCCAGATATTAACTTGTATGGGATTCAAATCGTTGCCTTGTGTAAAGAGGCCAAGAGGAGTGAGGTGCGCCTGGCAACCTGATTAAACTCAAACTTAACAAACACAATACCGGCAGCGACCACAATTCTTTGTGCGTTAGTGCGGCTGGGGGGGGGGGGGGGGCAGTGGAGTGGCGGGGCGGGTCACGTGGGCGCGGCGCGGCGGGCGGCGTGGAGGGGGGCTGCGCGGGCTCAGTGTGCGTGCGACTCGGGCCATGGGCTGACACACTGCGGTGCTGCGCTCCCCCTGCGTGCGACATGCGTGCTGCGTGCGCGCTGCTGGCCGTACTGGTCGCGGCTCTGCTAGCAGGAGGCCTCGGACAGCCTGCCAGCTCTCCTCTCAGGATCGCCCAGTGCCGTGCTACCTGTCTCCAGCAGGTAACACACTATCTCTGCTGCTACACAAAAAGCCGGTTTCGGTTTATTCAGTAGTGGTCCATGTCTCCTATGTTTCTTTCAAATAACTGTTATTAATAATAAGTTGAAAATATGTCTAGTCACTGATATCTGATTATTTACAATGCTGACTTAAAACTGGTTGGCGCAACCCAACAAATAATTAATCAGTAATGATTATTAGGTTTCTTTGTAGATCCGATTAATTTAACTGATGTGCACATTTAACATAGCGTAAATGTTAATAATTTTAAGAAAATATGACCGAGCGTGGTGCGAGAGCGGTTAACGCTCTGGCCTCGCATTCGGGAGGACGCCGGTTTGAATCTAGATCTGGATTTTCCAGGGTTTCTCCAAATCACTCCAGACGAATGCCGGGATGCTTCCTTCACGTTCCTTGCCACCAGTCCTTCCCCGTCTCTAATGACCTTGACGTCAACGATGCATGAAGCCATAACCAAAAAATATTAAGAATATATATATATATATTTTTAAAGAATAGCTTACCTCATTATAGGCTGTAAGTTGTTTGGGATTATTATTTTGGCATGAAATAAAATCTTCACAAGAGTTCAGCCGGATAGTGTCATAAAAAACGCTTAGACAGCTGGCTCTGCGAGCTGCTAAGCCAGTCTAAGTTGTGATTTTCAGCTAGCTACATCTGAAGCTCTACACCTGATGAAGACAACAGAGCCAGCTGTCGAAACCTTATCTTTTTACGACTCTATCTGGCTGAACTCCTGTGAAGATTTCATTTCATCAGTACGCCAGGAAAGTCTGTCTCCACTCTTATATTATTATGGCATGTTAATGTTTTTAGAGGCTTCTGATTTTTGTTGCTAGACAAACTAACTGTGAGACAAGAGATATTGCTACGATGGTGCTTCTTACTTATTGTCACGTCTGCTGGTAAACATAAGCACGGAATGAAATGAGAATTAGACTTTTCTATACATAGTATCTTCATTTATGGAAAGATAATTGGAAGAAAGGATTATGTTATTTTCTGTAACTGGTATAAAAGCAAGCTGTCATTTAAGAAACAGTGGTCTCAGTTTTGATGCGATTTAATTAAATTTAAAGCGGTAACACATGCTGATGTTACATTCATGGAGTCTGGGAAATTATTTGACAGAATCAGACGAAGAGTATATCAGATCTCCAACCTTCTTTTCGAATCAGTTTTTAACAGAAAGAATTTTCTTACCACTGATGTTGTCGATGATGCACAATGACCATGACCACAAGCTGGCCTTAATTTCATGTATAAGGGTATCGTAAAAATTTATTTTGTAGGTAAGGGAGTCAGGGATTGGCATAAATTACAAAGTGAACTAATGAATAATTTACCAAAAACGCTGAAAGAATTTAAAATTAAAATTCCTAGAAGAAAAAAGTAGTTGGGTACAAGAAAGGGAATAAATGAGTTTGTAGATAAACAGCCACTGGAGCAGGCACTACATCGCAATTAAATCAAAATTTAAAAACTCCTTAAGAATACTGAAGTCTCTTCTGAACGACCACAGCGTTGTAGGCTTAGAAATGTTTCAATCTGGATGAAACATCAGAAATTCATTAATGATTTATGACTGAACGACTTGTTTCTTCAGCTTTCAGGAATATTCTTGATGGCATATTTGTTTCTGGGTTAATTACTTTAAAACTGTCCAGGCAATGTTTCAAACAGATACGAGAAACGGAAATTTCAGGTAAATAAAGCTAGACGAATTAATATGAAAGTGCCGGTCTAAAATCAGTATCAAAAAATCAAAGAAAAAACCTGTGAATTCACTAAAGTACACCAGATAGTCGAGGATCACTGCGAAACTTTAGATTTTACAAGAAGCCGATATTCATAACACTAAAAACAAATATTTTTTTCATTGCTCCGTCATTTGGTTTTATTATGAAGTAGTATATTAAATATAGTCCATCATTTGTAGAGGTTGAGAACTTTTCTAGTCAACTGTAGGGAATCGTAATACAAACAATACAATGCCGAATTAACATAATCTTACCGCTGAACCAACTTGCGCTGCGAAGTGCGAATGACATATGGAGGTAACTACAGAAGCCCTGTAACAGTGCGTGGAGCAACACCAACTGATAAATACTGTAGAACAGACGTAAAAAAAAAAAAAAAGTCTGAAAGTTTTTTTAATTCGTTTATTTTATGATCGATGTACATATGCTGTAAAGGAAGATATGTGACAAGAGATACGCCACTATTTCCGGCCGAAATTTCTGAATAATAATACATGAAATTTCACATTCATTTCGTAATAAAAGAAAACTTGTTTTCGCTAATCATTGTGGGTGGTCTCCACACGAGGAATAAGACTTGATAAACTGGATACCGCATAGGCGCCTAGTATTTACACATTCCAATAGGAATTGGGTTAAGAAGAAACTACTTTAGTCCTGTTGTATCCATCTGAAACGAGCAGCACAGAATAAATACTCGTAATACGGATACCCGTAAAACTGCCAGAATATCCGCTTAAGAAATGCGACACTTTAAACTGGAGAAAATTTATAGTGGCTTTCTAATTACGTTAACACTGAAAAATGTATATATCGAAAATCGCATACACAGCTACGGCAAGCAAGATTCCTCTGCTTAAACATCTTATGCTGCAGAGTCCCTGTCTATGTTATAAATGTGTCGTATTGAAAACGTTTGTAATAATTCCCGTCTAGAATCGGGGATGGTACCAAAACTAAGTACATATATCTACTTAGTAATTTTTTTTAATGATACTTCAAACTTTTACGTGACTTAGATTACACGGTTTATTGGAGGATACAGAATATGTTCACGGAATGGAAACATTCATTAGTCAGCAGATAATTAAACAATCAAAAATTGTTATTTGATAAAGGAATTGATCTAATACAGTTGAAGATAGATTAATTAAAATTCCCATAAACAATTAATGATGAATTGCAGCTTTGTAATCCCTTTATCTATGTAGGGCGCAAAAATAGTGAATGAAAAAAAAAGATTTTCAGGTGCGTGAACAGTCACAACTCTGCCTTACAACGAATATTATGAGATGTAATCGTGACGAATATACTCTCTAACACCAAATTCAAAAGAAACCAGTAGTAGTTCTCATTCGTTACGTACAAGTTAAATTTTTAGTTTGTTAGGTATCCGATGTGATTCACCTTGACTTAACGATTTATATACAGCTACTGAAATGCAGATTTAAACCAGAGACGGTACACAACACAAACCGGAAAGATCTGTTCCTTAAATTTCATTATCAGTATGAATACTACCAATAACTGGAATACAGTAATGCCATATAAATATCAGAAATAGAGCAGCTATGATATTGAAATCAATTAGTTAACATTTTTCTGTAGTTAGTGTATCGTACCAGACAATAGACTCTCAAGAACTACACATTTAACGAGCAAGTCGTAAACGTAAACATTGTGATGCTCCTCTATACTATACAAGTGTGCGTGAACCAGTAATCTGTCTTGATTTATGCTTGCATGTTTAAAGTTGCTATTAGGATTTATTCTCTTACATCACTTAATGTTTCTACTGGCAGATATGATCAAATCTTTTCTTGGCGTAAAGAAGGTAAAACGGGTACTGGACACAACCGAAACTACGAATCGTAGTTGCAAATATTAATTTATCTCATACGCTTCAGCCTGGATTGGAAAATATCTGTGAAAAATTTCACATGTCAGATTAAAATGGGAGGCATGAGTTATTGAAGACTTTACCGATTTGATGTTGCAATATTTTCAGTCTTTTGACGTTCGATGTTTGCTTCAAGAAAAATGGTTGTGATTTTAGCACGGAACAACAGAGAATCGAAAAAGAAAGCGCTAGAAAAATTAGGAACTCGAAACTTAAAACTGAAACTGTTATAGTGAATTTGTCATGTGTTTGAACGAATGTGTGTAGTTACGAGTAGCTATATGTAAGAATTTAATAAAGGTTATTCTTATGCAATTTTTATTGATCAGCTAAATTTATGGTTTGACACACAGAGAACCTTAAGACGGGTAAGCAAATAATTTTACTGCAACACAGTTACTTTTGCTGATGTTTTAATTTACGTTGTGCGTGACGGGGTTCGAGAAGTGATTCTCATTTTCAAACGCAATATTAGTATATTTTTAATGTGCGAAGTGCTTGTGTTAGTTTCTGCTGGAGATTAGTAAAACTTTTTGGAGTTATCCTGGAAATAAAAATATGGAGATCAAGAATTTGTAACTAATTAGATAATTATTCCACATCTACTTAGTTGCAATTTCTTGATCTAGTACAACACTCCATATTTTTATTTCCAGGATAACTCCAAACGTTTGACTAAAGTCCAGCAAAAACTGACACAAGCACTTCGCACATTAAAAATGCATTAAAAACGTACTAATATTGCGTTTGAAAATGAGAATCACTTCTGGAAACGCATCACACACAGCGTAAATTAAAACATCATCAAAAGTAACTGTGTTGCAGTAAAATTATTTGCTTACCCGTCAATTGAAAACAGTTACAGACTTTCATAAGTCCATTTGTTATGGATAAAGTAAAGAGAACCCTTTACTATTAATATGTAATGAATAAAACATAATAATGATTAAGGCATAATAATAAAATCCCGAAATATTTCTTTCACGATACCTTTTGCTGTTAACAGTAAATGAGACTTCATTACTTTAACAATGCCAAAAGTATATGACTTTCAATTTTTCTGGACTCTTGTAGTTTTACTATTCATGTTTAATTTCTGTAGCTTACTAAATTGCTTTTTAAAGAGGTGCATCCAAACCTTGTACGGGGACTATTTAAATTATAATTTTAATTTTTTGCCAAATTAATTAAATAAATTCCGAAATTGGTCCCGCTGCATGATGCAATCAATCTACTTCAGTCTCTTTTAAACCGGAGTTCAATGTTATTTGCATAAAAAGAGCATTCAGTCTTGAAATAACACGTTATTATAAAATTTCTTTAAAAAACGCGGAATCGCCAATTAACTAATTTGTTAATAATAAAATTGAAGTAATGAAACCGCTTTATGTGGTAGTATCGGTTTCATAGAGTATCATAGATATAAAAATTCTAAACTCCGGAAATATTTCACCTGAGCGAAAATATAACTTTCAAAAATTCAGTTAACAGAATAACCACTAAAGTATCTTCCCAATACGAGGGGGTACCCAAAAATAACCGGAACAGCATTGCCGTGGGCGGAGCTTGTGTAGTACGCGTTTCTGCCGCTAGGCGCTTGTAGCGCAACTCATTGTCAGTTCAGTGTCGCTTGTGTTGTCGACCTGCCTTGTTCTCTTAATCTGTAGTAATTTTTTTTTTTCTCCTGAATCCGGCCAGGGGTACAGGTGTTTAATGTAGGTGTTGTGTGCGTCTTGTATAATATGTCAGTAGCTTGAGCTGAAGTGCGCTTGGAAATTTGTTAATACACAGGATTATCTCACAAAAACGGGGTAGCTGACTGAATGGCTATTGGGCCGGAAGGTGTTAAAATTAAAAGAAATGCCTTATTACCATATAAAAGTTTTTTAAAAATGAAAAAGACTTTCATCATTCCACGGAAAGTAGCCTTTGAAACAGTGTTCGTCGCTGCCTGTGTGTAGAAAGGGGGCTGAGAACGGTTGGAAAAACTAACATTTTGGGTAAGAATCTGTTTATCACTAATGTGTGTTTGTTGCAACCCGGATGTTGTTTTGCCGGAAGAAATCTGCTAGAGATACAGAAGTTTGTTTATATTAACAGCAGAAACTTATCTACCGTTTATGGTATATATTTCTGCTTCTGCTAACTATTTAAGAATAAGTTAGTCGTATAACTATTATCGTTAGATGTCGCAAAGAATTTCGCCACCAGCAACATGTCTCGTTTATGATGTCGAATTCCCTACACACGATGATTTTTCAGAGATTAATTTGTTACAGAAGCAAAATATTATATAAAAAAGTGCGTCTTTAGCAATCAGTCTTGTGGTTGAATTACTTTGTGCGTGAACATACTATTTTAAATTTAAATCAATCACAGCATTTGTTCACACAACAATCCCATTTAGTATCAAACTAATTTTTTTAAGTACTGAATAGTGCGAAAATTTTGCCAGTCACATCTTACAAATTTGTCTAAAACTATTGTAAAATATAATACCAAATTATTTGGTAAAAAGTTAGGAACAGTCTTCATTCATTCTATAGGCGGTACAAAACAAAAGGCGAACTACATGGAAGAGAAAATGAAGCGGTCTGTGAACGTGATTGGAACTCGTTACTGATAAAATCGATTTAGCCGCCTTTCGTCAATCTTTGACTTTCTTTCACGGCTGCAGGAATAACGAGATGTCACGTTTGAGGATATGCGAGGGAACGGGTGCAATTATTCCCAGCTTGGGCGGGTTCCATCATCATTTACGAACAAAGTGATCGTTATTTTGGTTAGTCTGTGTTATGTTGTTTCAACAAAATTAAGCTTTTACTATACTGTTATAGAACACAATAACATGAAATACGTGAGGAGTGGTAATATTTATACTGGAATTTGAATTGCATACCTAATGAAACAGAAAAACGTTCGTAGCATTTGTGAAAAATTTACCAGACTGTGATTTTTATAAGTGAAGTAGGGGTAAAAAAAAACACTTTTTGATTCCTTACATAGGAAAAGCGAGAAATCGTCAAATATTTATCAGACTTAAAATACAACGTGGCAAGGAAATGTTATTACACATAAATTTTGCTAAATGAATAACATTGATAGCGAATGAACGGCACAACATATCAAACATAATGTTTATGGTACTAGGAAGAAAAGTATATTGAAAAAAGTGCGATTGTATTGAAAATAATATAATATAAATTCCTACTTGTATGTTACTTTGGAAATAACTAAAAAAGTAATTTGAATTTCTACGCTCTCGTACTTTGCACACCCAGCAGTTCTTTAATGTGCTACTTCTATATTTTTTGGAGTTTATTGACAAAAACTGAGTGATGCGATGTACTATCGCAAAAAATAGAAACTGTTGTTTAAAAGGAAACTGAAATTAAACCAAATGACGAATAGCTTACCCGAATACGAAGGTTATTAGAGTCTATTGATAATAGTTATTTACTAAGAAAAAGCGTCATCTGTAGCAATCTTTACCGAGAACTATGAGTTAACTTTCACCTTCAAAGTTAAATCGTCCAGCTAGCGTTAAACTAATCACAGTAACGTTTCTGAGCTTTGGATGTGTTTCTGACTGATACTAGATACAGGTGAAAATAAGATAGTTTTTTTAGGAAATTTTTTCTTTCAATCGGACGCGGTGTTTTCTTTTTCACGCTCAGACTGAATGAAACAACAGAGAATATCGGTCTCTTTCAGTATTACTGGGAACTGTGCACAATTTTTGTGGCATTATCGTGAAGACAAAAATTTTTAATCTACTTACACGAAGTGTGGGTAGCTTATTTTTTAATTTTTAAAAGCATTATCACAATAAATTTTCAGCACCGTGCCATCCATCATTCACAGGGATCATAAAATGGCCTTCGGAGAACATTACTGTACATATAAAAGAGATTTTGCAAGAAATTACTGGTATTAGTAACATACCTATTAGATACACTATTTTGGTTCAAAGTTGGATGGCCGTATATCCTTTCTACTAACTATCCAATAGTAGGATTGAAATTCACGGATTTTGGTTTCTGTTTTTGTCTTTTACCTACGATATAAGATTTTCCTTTAGTGGGAGTAGAGTGAGAAAATGTTGTTAATGTGGATTTAAAATGTTATTGTGATGAAGCGATAAATTTTTGTCTTCCTTGGTATGAGGTTCCACACCATTAAAGTTGTAACCGTTTATAGTTTACCAACGAAAGGCTTGGAAACAGAAGCACAATAATGTTCTTTACTGATAGTAAATAATTGCGAAAGTCGAAGAACTCTTTGGAATTAATTATATTCATCGCGAAACATTCTACGCTCGTTTTTCTTTCCATCCATGAGGTAAGTTCTGTATTCTAAAATACGATGAAGCTAATGTTTTTAACCTAAAATATGCAGTTATGGTTCTAAATAAGTCAAGAAAATATATTAAAAATTTAAATTGTCCAAAACTTGACAACGGTAATATTTTCTTCCTTAGCACTGTTTGTTTATTATTATTATTATTATTATTATTATTATTATTACTCCGTGATTAACTAAAAGTGGGTGTGGAGGGTGCATTACACCAATCGTAATTTGGAACTATTTGCCGGAGGGGTTTATAGATACCTACTCCTATCGGAATGTAAGTTCTTCTAAGTATCTGCTCATTAACGACAAATGAGGAATAATTATTAACTTGGAATTAACTTCTATTTTAATCAGAATCTGAGTTTTTCACTTCTAGTGCCTTGTAACGTCAGCAGAAAAAAAATCTTCATCAGAACATTGTCGGGTGTGGCACGGAATCCTTAGAAATTCTCGCTAGACGCTCATTAAAACTCAGATTTTGATTAAGCGATAAGACTGCACAGTCATCTACAGTACTCTGGAATGTTGTGTTCAGTGACTATGCTAGGTAAGATACCTCAAGAATTGTAAGTACATTTGCGTCACTAATATCCGAAATTTTTAGTTTGAAGTGGAATGAAGGCCGTTACTGGCAGCCTTAGATAATCATAAACGTAACCCTTTACGACGAGTGTCTGCCTTAGACAAGAGGTGGTAGCTTGGCTCGTATCGTGGCTACAAAAGACCCGTAATTAGGAAAGGTATCGCCTGAACCTGTGTTTTTTTCGCAAGGATATGCTCTAATCTCAAATTCTTTCTGACAGCAGGATAGAGCACCCTGTTATCTCAGATTTGTTTTAATACTTTTAGTTACTGCGGATTTTTCTTTTCGATGGCCACTACATTACAAAGTTAACGTATATGCATAGTGAAAGGTAGTAATCTATGTATGTGGTGATCATGCTGATGCTATCGTTTTTTTTGTCTTTTATATGTAGAGCGAAGAAGCACGCTAAACTTTTTAATGTCATATTATTTTAATTTCATGCTGAAACAGATGTATGTTTGCAAACAACATCTTCGGGTAAGACTTTTTTTTAAAAGCTGATCTTAAACACAACGTTCAGTAAAACGTTCAAGCAGCTGTACTGAAAAGAGAGACGATGAGATTGTTTGCAGTGTTAATACAACACAGAAGTTAGATATCAATCTCATGCAAAAACATTTTTTCAAAGGCTCGGAGAATCTTCGTCAGCAGTTGTAATATTACAATCAACATACAAAGTAGTCATTACTGTTTTATACTCGTGACACACTTCAGGTACCTGAACATAGATCATAGTTCCGAGCCCTGGTTCTTTATAATGCAAAGTGTATTCGCATCATCAGAATACATGAGAAGGATTCTGACACATACACATGTTGTGCACATCGTTGTATCTCATATATCACTTATCTGAAACGACCTTCGGAACCTACCGATTGGTGAAAAGAGGTTTTTCTTATTTTATTTATCAATCTTGCTCCATGGATCCCTGCTGAGGAAGGACCTCAGGGATGTGAAACCTGTCATGGTTAATACACATACATACAATTACGAGTCATAATCATAGTGAAAACAATTATAGGTTACAAAGACAAATAAAGAGAATAAAAATAAACATTAATTTTTACTAATGAGTTTTGCTAAAGGTCATATTGAATACAATTAATTATTTTGCTCAAATTTTTGATTGGAGTAGGAGTTTCCAATAAGATAATATCTTTATTATCTGCATATATCTTTATTATCTTGGGAAGTTTATTAAACAGATGTATCCCAGAATAATTAACTCCTCTATGTACTAATGACAGAGATGTTTGTGTTTTGTACAAGTTATTTCTGTTTCTTGTATTGAAATTGTGTACCTGTGAATTAGATGTAAACAGGTTAAAATGTTCTACGACAAAGTAGATGAGAGAATATATATACTGAGAAGTCATGGTAAGAATATTTAGTTTTGCAGTTCTCAGTTTTACCATACACAGCATCCTAATAGCTCCTTTCTGTGCTATGAAAACTTTTTACTTTGTGAAGAGTTTCCCCAAAAAATTATGCCATATGACAACACTGAATGAAAATATGGGGAGTACTCCTGTTTTGTTAATTCTATATCTGCTGTTAGAGAAAGCTTTCGTATTGCAAAGGGTATAAGACTACTAACTGAATTTATGGGAATGCGTTAGTATTCACAGCTGACCTTGAAAACAGCATTATATATCTGACGCAAAATCAATTAATCCTGGCATCGTTCCGAAAAATACGGAATATTAACTGTGCACCATTTCTACTGATGAAGTTGTTTAAAATTTAAATTAAGTAGCTCAGCAAACTATGTATATTAAAAAAGAATTCCTGGCTAATATCTAGAATTGAAGCCAATTTTTTTCGGTAACGTGAAATTGTTTGGGGATGTACTCACAATAGTCGTAAATGATTTAGAGATAAAACGAACAGCCAATACAATAAATGCTTTCGTTGTTTTGTAATTTCCGAGTAATGAAGCATGAAAAGTTTCCTGACTCGTTTGAAGAATTTAATAATATTACTATTGTATAACACTCTTGACAACAACTCTCATCCATTGTCTCTTCATTATTGAAATCAGAATTATTTTTTTAATATCTGCTTCTTTATTAATGTTACTTTTGAAACCAACTCGAAGTGTCACACCTCTGATTAGCGAACACTAGCGCTATTATTTTATCTATAGCACTAAAATATCTGTGCTCGTTATACAACATAAGCTCCTCAAATAAACTGTTTTAGTGGTACCCCACTTAACCAAGTTTTCGTAAAATTAGCTAGTTAAAACACAATAGATTCAATTAGGAACAACTGGTCAGACAACTGAATAGTATCACTGCATCAAAATACAGGAAATATTGTAAACTTTGAGTTCCTCCATCTAGCTCTCCGGCAATTAAGTTGCCAACTTATGGCACTATATAGGCCCTATGTGTGACATTTACTTGTAAATACCATTGATCAGGTATTAACCGTCCAGTTTTAGATTCTAGGGCTAGACAGTCTGTGACATTCGGAACTGATAAATTTCCAATAGTTGTGAATAATTGAATCATTAAAACGTAAGCTATGGTTCGATATTTGTAATAGTTGTAAGTTTTCTTAACATGATAATGGTGCAGCTGTCATGATATCTCTTCGTCTGAAGATTTGAACCTTATTAACTTTTTTGTTTATCTAGTATTCGTTTACTACTGAAAGTTTTAAGAAAAACGACTAATGGATTTTGAGATGACACAGAAGCACAAAATTACTTTCGTTATGAGCTTAGAGTTGTAAGGTGCGGTATACTGAAAGACATCATATAATAAATCACCTCGTTTGCTGCCAGGAACGTTGTTAGTGACAGATATGTTTTATATCTCTCTTCTAGTAATAATAATAAAAAACTTTTCATCACGTGACAAATAGTCTCTTATGAAATCAAATTTAGTTTCTTTTCACTCTTTGTGTGTTGCTGTATATCCATAACAACTACGTGCAATGTTACTCAATTTCCTTGCTTAGTTCTTTGTTTCTAAGTGTATCTAAACTACAGTCAAGTAAAAAACCATTGCAATGTATACACTTGAATAAAAGTGACTGAATTACTAGCAGGTTTATTGAGTGACGTTGAACTTTGATAACGAACGTAATTTTAAATAGACCTAAAAACACACCAAATCGTGATCGTTTAGATAGATTCAAGAGAATTTCATGGTTTTTAGTGTCAGAATAATGATAGATGCTGGAGTTAGAGGAATTGCGAAAAAATTACCATTTACAAAGAATCATTTTCTGTGACTTAGGTTTAAAACATTATTAACCGACTTCAAAAAAGGAGGAGGTTCTTAATTCGTCTTTTTTTTTTTTTTTAAATGTACGTTCAGCGATATCTTCGCCAATTTTGAACCGATTTAAACGAAATTTTTATAGTGGACAGAGTATACCTCCAAAGTCTTCCCATATGAATTTCAATGAGAAACCACCCCTTCTACCCCTTTACACCCTTAACTTTTATACAAACCCACACTTTTTATCCGATTTTTATGGAACCTTGGAAATGTATAATAAAAAATAAACAGAAAAATATTGTCAACTTTTGGTTTGAAAAAACCAAACCCCTCTCCCCCTATTCACCCGTTATTTTTGCCACTGTTCTTTATACAAAGCTACAGTCGACACCATTTAACTGATCTCCATTAAAGTTGGCATATACATGTAATTTTTCTAGGAAAAGGTTTCTGACCCAAAAAAATAAAAAAACACCCCTCTCTCCATTTACACCCCTTAATTTTTATACAAACCCACATTTTTTATCCGATTTCAATGGAACTTTGGACATGTATAGTCAAACATAAATAGAATAATGCTATAAACATTTGGTTTGAAAAAACTGGGTCCCTCTCACCCTATCCACCCCTTAATTTTTGCCAATGTTATTTACACAAAACTGTAGTCGACATCATTTAACTGATCTCCATTAAAGTTGTCATATACATGTAATTTTTAATGGACTAGGTTTCTGACCAAAAATAAAAAAGGCCACCCCATCTCCCCCTTTACACCCATTACTTTTATAGAAACCTATATTTCTTATCTGTTTTTGATTGAACTTTGCCAATGTATACTTTCAAACAAACAGAAAAATCAACATTTGGTCTGCCAAAGCTCAACCCCTCTCTCCCTCCTACCAACCCCTTAATTTTTGTCAATTTCTTTATATATATATATATATATATATATATATATATATATATATATATATAAAAGCTACAGTCGCCACCGTTTGACCTATTACCATGAAAGTTGGCGCTTATATGTATTTTTTCACGAGGAAGGTTTCTGACCAAAAAATAAAAAAAACCACCCCCACTACCCATTAAACCGTTTAATTTTTACACAAACCCACAGTTTTTATCCAGTTTAGATAGAACTTAGCAAACTTTTACTGTAAAACAAAGAGAAAAATAATGTCAGCTTTTGGTTTGCAAAAACTGAACCCTTTTCCCCGTTTCCTCCCCTTGAGTTTTGTCAGTTTTCTTTTTGTAAAGCTACAGTTGACACCAGTTGACCGATCTGTATGAAAGTTGGCACATATATGTATTTTTTTATGGAGAAGATTTCTGACCAGAAAAAAAAAAAAAAAACTACTCTAGCTCCCCTTTTACATCCCTTAATGTTTGTACAAACCCACATTTTAATCCGATTTCGGTGGAACTTCGCATGTGTATACTTTAAAGTAAATAGAAAAAGAAACGCACTACTCACATTACTTTGACAAAAACACAAACCCTATTCCCCTTTCTACCCCTTTAATTACTGTCAATGTTCATTATGTAAAGTTACCGTTTCTATCTGATTTTGAAGGAAATATGCACATGTATACTTCAAAACAAACAGAAAAATACTGTCTGCATTTGGTTTAGATAAGCCAAACCTCTCTCCCCTTTCCACCCCTTTAATCTACACAAAGTACAGTTTCTATCTGATTCTGAAGAAAATTTGCACACGTATACTTTAAAAAATACATAACAATTGTGTTTGAATTAGTTTGCAGAAGCCCAACCCCTCTTCCCTTCTACCCCCACCCCTCCTAATTTCCAATGTTCTTTATAGATACCTACCGTTTTCATCAGATTTCGATGGAACACTGCAAATGTATACTTAAGAACAAAGAGAAACATTCTGTTTACAAAACCCAACTGCTCACTCCCTTACCCCATTTAATTTTTGTAAATGTTGTTTACACAAAGCTTCAGTTTTTATCTGGTTTCGATGGAACTTTGCACATGTATACTTTAAAACAAAGATAAAAATACTGTCCACACTACCTTAACAAAAACCAAACTACTCTTCACCTCCACAGCCCTTAATTATTTTTTTTATACAAACCTAAAATTTTTATATGATATCAATAGAAATTTACAAACGTATACTTTAAATCAATCAGAAAAGACAGTCCCCATTTGTTATACAAAAGCACAATCCCTCTTCTCCTTTACCCCCATCGTTTATAATTTCCAATGTTCTTTACAAAATCCACAGTTTTAAGTACTGTCAAAAGCTATTTTTAAGTCATTGCAGAGTATATATATATATAATGGATGTGTCCTAATGTCTCAATATGTACTTCAGATTTCAACTTGGACCCCGAGCTTTTACATTGTAAAAACCAATCAAATATCTATATTTTCTGTGTGATGCCGGAACGAACAGATATATTCCAGAGACAGATTTGTGTATGTGGTATGTATTAATGTCCAGATGTTACATGTTTCGATTATCGAGCAGCAGCTTAAACAGATGTTATGATTAGATCGAAACACAGCCTGGATCAAAATGTAAACTGACATTCCTTAACACAGCATTCAATTCACCCCATTCTGAAAGTTGTTGTAACGACAGATTTTTTTAAAAGCATTCGCTTTAACCACTGAGCTACCAGGAAGTTCGCAAAATGAGAACTACTGCGGCATATTTAAATACTAATTAACTCTAATACCACTAAAAATTTAAAAATCAAATAATTGTTTAAAAAACATAAAAAACCGCCTTCAAAAAAGCGCACTAAAAATTTTAAAATAACTTTATACCTTGCTTAGAAGAAATTAAATTAAATGGACAATATTTTACATTACTGTTATTGAAATTTTTACATTAATTAGTTATTTTTGGAGTCGGTGCTAGCCAAACCAAGAAAAACAAAAAGATAAAAACAATAATACATAAAAAATCTTGTTACTACTTACCTATAATTAATTCTAGAAACATTTTTCAACAAAACTGAAACATATAGATGATACACCGATATATTACTGCATGATGCAGCCTATCAACTAACACTGTAGTGCCAGAGATATGTCTGGATAACCAACGAGGCCGAGCCACAGATAACATACCGTTAATTTGTTTCCCTAGAAGCTGTCTCCCGCAATAAAACTATCTTCTTCACGACATGCTGTAAAATATTTGGAAATTTTGTTCGTACTCTCGGTTCGCCTCGGAAACCAAATAAAGTTCAGTAATTCGATCTGCGCGATCTGACAGTTGGCACCGACTCCAAAAATAACTAATTAATGTAAAAATTTCAATAACAGTAATGTAAAATATTGTCCATTTAAATTTAATTTCTTCTAAGCAAGGTGTAAAGTAATTTTAAAATTTTTAGTGCCCTTTCTTGAAGGCGGTTTTTATGTTTTTTAAACAAGTATTTTTTTTACATCTGTTAGGCACGAGCTATGGTCTGCCTATAATCGTAGTCCTAGTTAATGGATTAAACTTAGATTTATAATCGATAGACGTCAGTTATGTTATCCGAAGCAGGTAGATATTGAAAATGTAGTACGTCCTATGACATTCCTAATAAGCAGAAATTCACACCGTATTCTGCGGAAATTATGTAGTTATTTCGCAACGACGAGGAAACGATTTACAGCAGAAAAACTAGAATTCTTACCACTCAGTAAGTTTATATCTGAAAACATGGAATAACAATTTACTTTGAGTCAGTTATTTAATCCGTTATGATAGTGCAGTTAAGGAGAAAAGTTTTCACATTTCTGTCCAGAAATTATTTCTCCAGTAAGTGTTTCACCTCTGCCACATTGGAAGAGTCTGACGTATAGGATGTAATGATTGCGATCTTCAGCCTGTTTTCCGTAACTGTTAATCATATGCTGAGACTACGGAAGTATCAAAATACGTGGACATATTAACACTTGTCATACAACACACAGCTCTATTCTCAGAAAAATAGCGACACGTACATTCTCATATTAGCTGACACGTAACTGGAGAAGGTAAAAGCGAAATCACTCCTGGTTTTAATACCACTATGGAACAAAAGTCAAATGAATCTAATATGGCACAAAGAATGCAGTATGGGTAATAAATGTTGAAAAAATTGTTTCATTATATTACCACGTAAAGCCATACGATCAAAAACAAATGAAAATCTTTGCTTCCACTGGGATTTGAGCCGATGACCACGCTCCAAACATGAGTAAGCATGCGCATTAACCAATCAGCTACCAGACCTCTATGTGTGAAGGTACTACAGAGACCTACACATACTACGCGTCTGTCTATCGCATTTCATTAATTTTTCAAAGTTATATGACAACATGTGTTATTTATACAGAAAAAAGTATGCTATGTCCATCGTAATGCCAAATAGCATCTCCTTGTCAAATTTCATCACGATTAGATTAGCCGTTTAGACCAAGAAACGTAACAAAGACACAGAGAGACAGATACAGTTACTTTCGCATTTATAATATTAGTATAGATGTAACTGGAGTAAAATGTAGCAGAGTTTGCAGGCAGTGAACAAATGTAAATGCAAAAGTGTTAGTCCATTAGTTGTTGCTTTTGGATAAGTTTTCCAGCTATGGGCACAAAACTACTTGTTTCTAGACTTGATTTTTCATCCTTTGAGCTTAATACCTCGTCGACGTCGAGCTCATTAGTTGCAGTAGAGGAGTGAGAAAAAGTAGTAGGAAGGAATTCTACCATGGCCTTGTGAAGGAATCATCTCCGCTTTCGCCTGGAATGATTTGGGAAACCATGGAAAACCCAAATCTGGATGCCCGGACGGGGATTGGAACCCGCGTCTTCCCGAATGCGAGGCCAGAGCGTTACCTCTCTCGCATCACCATTTCCTCTGCCATTTATCCTCACAATATAATTCTCCCGTCGATTTATCGTCTCATTAGCCGTTACATTAGTGGTTAGTTTATGTCTTAGTAGTTTTTATATTGGTATTTTACGTATTAATGAATTACTGGTAAGGAATCATATAAATAACGAAGATGGTTATATAAGTCTCTTAACCTGATAAGTACGTATTGTACAACACACTAATGGGTGAGTAGGAGCCTTCGAGCCCCACTGAACACGGGTTCGATTCCCCGTTCCGGTAATCCAGATTTCAGTTCTCCACGGTTTGCTGAAAGGAATTCGGGAATGGTTCCCACAAAATACCATAGAATTTTTTCTGTAAATTCGTTGTGCACTATCTTCGTCTACTAGCCGCAAGGACATAAAAAGATATTACCCGTGTTTGGCTATTATCGCTCGGCCAGGATAAGAGTTAAAATGAAAATATTTTTTCCAGTTTTCTTTCTACGCAACATAAAAACTTTCATTGCAGACAGCCGACAGTAATCAGCTTACTCGTCCACACGGTACAGCTAAGTTCTGTAGCGAGCATGGTGATCGATCAACAAACTAGAAGTTAGTGGAGAAAGTTGAGCACAACATTTAGCTTACGTTTATTACCCAACGTTACCACGAATATTTAGAAGAAGTTTTTGACAAAATTTTCATCAGTTGTAGCAAAACTTTCTTCATGTTAGCGTCGGCGGTATTCATCTCTGTAATTACGGGCTGGAGCCTTATGCCACAGGTACATCTATTCTTCAAACAGAGAGCAGCGTCAGTCTTGCATTTCATTGTAGGGCGGTAAATAACCTTCTCAAATAATTCTTTGTTTACCTTATTGCTTACCAAACCAGAATACTTTGTAAATTTAAAAGTTTTATAAGAAATAAATATGATAAGTAAGATATTTTTAGAGAAATATTTATAATGCAATTCTACGACTTCGTTTTAACGTCGAAAGATGCACGAACCTTTGATTTGATGAATTCTGTATGAACTAATTCTCACAATGGTTTTAACTATATTATTCTCCTTTTAACAAATGGATGTGGGCCATCTCCTACGTACTGTTTGTCTGAATGCGCATTTCTCAAACACTAATGAACGAATATCAATGAAACTTTGAGTAGTGATTGCTTATGTCCTCAGTTATATATAGGATACTTTTTATAAAGATTAGTTCCATATTTTATGATGATACAGAGGACAAAACCTTAAGTTTTTGATTTTTTGCCTGTGGATGCGCGTCTTACGTAAAAATTAATGACTGCAATCCAGCAAAAATTTCAATAAATCAATGCAAATTTCCATTAAAAAACATGAAAGTTTACAGTTGCGAAAATGCCTAATTTTCAGAGGAGCTAACAAGTTCTTTCTCGCTTAGATAAATTAATTATTGTTGTTTTCTTTAATTCTTGTTTAACGTTCCTGAGCTTCTTACTTAAATTCATGATTGTAAAGGATTTCAACATGCTGGTAAAGTTGTCATGTGGATAGAAGTAATTCATACTGTTATTGCGTCTCAATCCGGAGCACTTATAAAACAGGATTTGTTTGAAGAAATTAACTTGCAATCTAAGAGCCGCAAATCCGTGTAATCGACTAGTGTTCGGAAAATTGTTTCGAAATCATTACAATTGCGTTATTGATGATAAAAAGATACGTTACCTGAAAAAAACACACACAAACTTTTGTTGGTGAATACCTTAATTCCCCTTAATTACGGCATTGGAGGGATCACAAAGCTTGCTGTGAAGTTTCATATTAAGGATCCGAGGGATAAAATTCAGGGTAAATAATTTTAGCTGCAAAGATCTTAAGGAAAAATAAAAATTAAAGTAAATATACCACGCGATACTTACAGCATGTTATCGTATAACAGGGATCACCGGATCTAGTCATTGTCTTGAGTGTTTTTAATTAAGTATTGTGTCAGTTCTGTGCTCTCCGTAATGGTGACAACCAAATTGAGGATCATAATACATTCCGAAAATCAAATACAGTTGCTCAAATAGATAGCCTGCACATGGTGATAAAATTAAAAATGTAATACCGTATGTATGGCTTCTACGCCTAATTTGATACATTGGAAAATAAAAATAAAAAACAGTTCGGTCTAAATGAAAATTGAAATTGTTCATCAAATTTTTAGTGTCACAGTACCTGTAAGGAAACAAAATGATCACACGTCCTTTCATGTATCCATTGTAGGCTGCATGGTAAGTTAGCTCTTCTGTCTTGTCTGTATCTATTACGACATAAAACAATTTCGTTTGTCTTGAAATGTAACATCCTACTACTTAAATAAAATCTTCTCGGGCTTCCAGCAGCGTAAATATGACACATTATGGGACGTATCGATGGCGTCTATCTCTGTCTTCATTTTCTACCAAAGGTATAACTGAATAACTGTTTGTTTACGCCGTGCCACGTAAACAAACAGTTATTCAGCTTTACCTTTGGTTGAAAATGAGGACAGGGATAGAAGCCCTTAAAAACGTTCCATAACTGTGACATTTTTACGCCGCTAGAAGCCAGAGATGCGATTATTTATTTACAACACAGTGAAAAGCTTCGTTACTACATCCTACTTCTCATTTCAGTAAGGTTTTCTCCAGTCATAGTTCCCAGAATCTGATAATGCCACCTGTTCGCTACAGGTTTAAGATTCTCATGAAATGAAAGAACGTCGTGCATCATAATGCTTCATTCTAAGCCAGAATACAAAGTGGCCAATGTCTTGTGCGTTTATCTGTAGTTGACTGAAGGGCGATGTTAAGTGTAGTGGATGTTTTTCGTAGTGTATAAAAGGGTGGAAGATGGGAAAGGATGAAAATCGATGCCAGCCTTTTCAGGACTACTGTTCACTGCAGACTAGTTTGGAACTTTAGGACATAGTTTGATGATCAGGACTTTTGCGCCACATTCTCTACTATCCTACGGGCCATATCCCGAATATTGACGTTATTTTCATCGCTGGAACAGAAGTCAGTTGACCCTGTGTCAACCGCCAGACTTTGTTTAGAGTGTAATTGCTGCTAAATGCTTCAGTTTTCTTTCGTTCCATAAATTCTGGGATCTTTAGAGTCGTCTTACTTTTCCGATCGGTTGTAATTTCGATTCGTAAAAAAAAAAAAAAAAAAAAAAAAAAAAAAAAAAAAAAAAAAAAAAAAAAAAAAAAAAAAAAAAAAAAAAATCGCTTCTTCTGCTGCGTCTGATCCAATTTTGAGGTCTAGTTTGTTTTGGTCATTTGTTGAACTTCAAGATATTTATTAGAGTACTTTTATGTTAAGTAAAAATTGTTCGTCCAATAGTATATTCATGTTATCCATTAAATTCTCCTAATCTTAACATACAGGGTGTTAAAAAAAGTGTAAAATATTTTGGGAGGTGATAGTATGCATCAAAATAAGACAAAATTGTCTAATAAACATTGGGTCGCAAACGCATACTTTCGGAGTTAATAACAGGTCCGCAATGCGACGCCCGTCTACGGAATTAATGGAAGTCGCAAGAAGGCTGGCGAACTAACACCATAACTTAAAAGTTTGTTCACTGAAGACAATACAGATGTTGTACCGTTTTTTCGCGTCGTATCGAGTCTGAGATGGATGTGAATACGAATAGACCCTGCAGGTATCGTAAAACCACTCGAGTTTCTGAAGTGGAGGAATGCAGACGACCCAGTGGTATTCCACTAAGAGTATTCTCCAAGTATGCTACTGATATAAAAATAATAATGGGTATGGCATTATCGGCTGCGATATCCCCGAATGTCGTGTCTACCTTAACTTAACCCAGTAATCCACAACGGGTAGAGGGTACCTACAGACTAATGTGCAATCCGAACCATGAAAACGTTCTGGGGTGCTTCACATTGCAAGATAAGATGTGCCAGAGGTGAAGGTCGCATTAAGTGCGTTTGAAATACCCGCAGAAATAGGTATTCGAACCGGAGAGCTTTCGATCGCCCTTAAACAATGAACCACCAGTCCGCCCTTCACTAATACATATCACTAATCCCTAGAAAAATGAAAAGTGCCTTCGGTATGGAAAATCGCGCAGGTAACACCATCATGCGATAAAATAAATCGCAGTGACCTCATCAACTAATAACCGATCTCTCTAACGTCTGTTTACAGTAATTTTAGTGCTCGTATGTTATGAAAATCCTAGACGGAAACAAATTAATTATACACAATCAATACGTATTACAGAAGAATCGATCTTGTGAAATACTGCTAGCCTATCCTCTCAGAAGATGCTGAAAGTTATTGGTTCATGATGGCAAGTAGATGCAATTTTTTTTGCATTTCCGGGAAACTTTCTGTACTGTAGCTCACAACAAATTAGTTGATGGATACGTGACTTTCAAACTGTCTATTAAGCTATTGCAACTGGCGTTTCTAAAGGAAATGTAATAGAGCCACTTCTTTTCTTAAATGTTACAAGCTATCTTTGATTTGGCGGTAATAACAATTTGAGATTGTTCGTTGACGATGGTGCAGTTATCTGTAGGGAAGTAAAGAATTCTGCAGATAGCTTAGAAGTTCACCACGCTCTCAACGTTATTTCGGCATGGTGTGATGAATTTCAACTTAAACTAGATTGCAAGAAGTGCAAGGTAATGCAAACAGAATCCCGTTGCACATGCGTATGACCTAAGCAGTACAACTCTTGATGAGGTAGGATCCGGGACTATACATTACAAACCGAGCGTGGTGGTGTAATGGCTAGCGTTCTGGCCTCGCATTCGGGAGGACGGCGGTTCGAATCCCCGTCCGGGCATCCAGATTTGGGTTTTCCATGGTTTTCCAAATCACTCCAGGCAAATGCCGGGATGCTTCCTTCAAAAGGCCATGGCCGAATTCCTTCCCATTCCTTGCCCCCCCCCAATCCCTTTCCGTCTCTAAAGACCTCGCTGTTAGAGAGACGTTAAGCAGATAAAAAAAATATACAGTACAAAGCAACATGAAGTAAGTTCGGCACATACAATACGTTCGTTTGTAGGTAAAACGAAGTCTAGACTGCAATTCATTTTGAAAAACTGTAATGCATATACGAATGAGATAGTGTTTAAACCTCTCTTCTGTAAAAAGACTACTGTTGTGCTATGCGCGATCCACATCGTATTGATTACAATTCAGAGGAGAGTCTGTAACAGCTTGTTATAGTCATTACGAAAGAGTCACAACCTTTCTGCTGAGTGAGGTGGAAATAGGATTGTCTGGCGACTGGCTGCATAGATTCCGATAGAGTTTATTTACAAATATGCGGAAACCTACCTTCAGTTATTAATGTGGAGAAATAACAGGCTTACCAAAGTTTTTGGCTAGGAATGAAAGAAGAGAGAAAATCAGGAAATAACTTGCCGCACTGATGCTTAAACGTATTCCTTCTTCCCACTTACCGTTTGTTTTTTTTTTTTTTACTTATGGCTTTACGCCTCGTTGAGATCATTATAGGCGGGATGGGACTGAGACCAAGGTTTTTGTAGGAAGCATCCCGGCATTCGCGTGGAGTGATTTGGGGAAACCATGGAAAACCCAAATCTGGATGGCCGGACGGGGATTCGAATGCGAGGCCAGAGCGTTAACTGCTAACCCACCACGCTCCGTGAACTCAAAGCAAACCTGCGTCATCGTCTGCCAGACAAGCCCAGCCCAATCAATTGAGTGACGCATTCATAATGGCTGCGACACACAGTTATAAATCTAGCGGCTCTTCTCTGTACTTTCGCTATCGTGTCGATCAATCCCTGTCCATACGGATACCAAATTCCACAACAATAATCCAAATGTGGACGCTATCTCCTTTGTATAAGCGTTACAGTTCTTCGAAGCACGACCTATGAATCGCAATCTAGAATTAGCTTTAACTGCGATCTATGTTATATGCAGTCCCAATTTTATGTTGTTTTGTACTGTTACGCCCAAATACTTCAGGGAATCAACCATATCAATAACGGAGGTGTTCACTTTGTACTCGTGAAAAAATGAATTCTTTTTTCCTTGCTCTTTTTGCAATTTAATGTAAGTTGTCATTCATTGCAGCCTTACAAAAATAACAACCAGATCGTGCTGAATTTCTAAACAATCGTCAGAGCACCTTGCTTCTTTATAGATAACTGTATCAACAGCGAACAATAGCAAACTGCTATTAATGCTCTCTCCGTGATCGTTTATAAAAATTAAGAAAAGGAACGACCCAAATAACATCCAAATTAGAAGAGGCTTCCCTGTCCACTACGACATACTGAGAATTAGAAAATCACGCATCCATTCACAAAACCGATCCGATGCATCAATAACTATGATTACATCATACAAAAACAGGTCCAGTTGTGTTCCACGCGATCTGTTCTTCCGAAATCCGTGTTGTTTCTGTATCAACAATTCGTTTTCGTCTAGAAACTTCATACTGTTAAAGCATATGACTCGCTCCAGAACTCTGCTGAAGACAGATGACAGGTATGGGTTGATAATTCCTAGGATCCCTCTGATATCCTTTCTTGAAAAATGGGAATTATCTGGGAAATTTTCCAGTGGGTAGGTACTTTTTCGTCTTCTAAGGATGTACAGTATATATCTGATAAAAATGGTCCTATTTCCGCCGCGTTCTGTAAGCATACTCTTACTGAGATTCCATGTTTAACTGTTGGTCCTCTGTACCTGATAGTACTAACGGGTTAGGTAATAACGCGGCTAAGACGGCTAAGACAAAGGACGGAATGCGCAGCCAGTGGAAACCATGTCACCAGTTCATTACGACCACACGGAATTAATATTATTTAGTATAACTGTAGCTATAATTATGTTGTGCATGTGATATACATAGTTTTAAGTTTTCTCTTGTCGGCAGTCCCCAATCACTGCCACTTTTTTTACTTTACTTTTGAAATTTCACAGCGTGTTGATGGTACATCCAAACATAATGTAAGCTATCACCTGTGATATAAGCTATCACCATATACAGTTACGTTGGCATAGTTAGTTTTGTTTGATACATGCACACACAAGAATTCCAAAATGTGGCCTCTGTATTATGGACCAAATAGGGTACTATTCGGGGCAAAAAGTATGCAACATGTCAACTGATGACAATTTAATACTATGTGCAGTTTCGCTTGAAACCAGTTTTTTTTTTTTTTTTTTTTTTTTTTTTTTTTTTTTTTTTTTTTTGGGCGCTAATGACCCCGACGTCGACGCGCCCTAAAACACCAAAAACAACAACAACAACAACAACAACAGAATCCAGTTTTTGCATGAGGCGCGCATATACAGGCAAAATATACAGAATTTAAGGTTTTGTCTTCTGTTTCAAAATTTTCGGTTTAGCATTTTTTATTAATAGGAAATTCGTATGTTATTGGGGATAAAAAATATCCTTTATTGTGACCGACAACAAAAGCTATCGTTATGTTCAGCTATTTTTTAAAACTATCGTATGGCATTGGTGGCCGGGAGATCCCGTTGGGTAACCGGGCAGCCGATCAGGCCTATTGTCGTGGCTGCCTAGCCTAACCCGGTATTCCTGCCGGGGATAGGAGACCTACAGTTTAACTTCCAATAGGGACCATGGAAGCGTTCTGGCGTACTTCACGATACACAGCAAGCTGTGCCAGTAGCGAAAATCTTTGTTTGTTTTTTCTGTCATTAGTCTCTGCTTTTATGAAATACTCCATTCCTTCATATTTTGCGCTAACCCGCTTGTCTCAAAATATGACCCACCATCCTGTCTTTTTTTTCTGTTAGACTTTTCCACAAACTTCTTTCCTTGACACCTGTCCACTCAATTTCCAGCATCCTTCTATAGCACCACATTTTAGGTGCTTCAGTTTTCCATCTTTCTGGTACTCCTGAAGTTCATAAGATCGGGTTAAGAAACTTTGAAAATTCCAGACAAGACAGGGATTCAATTCGGGAACCTTTCGACTTCCCATCCGATGCCTTAACAACTGAACCGCCAGGCCGCTGCTGAAATTTAGTTAAAACCAATCGATAGGTTTTTGCGTAATGCGTGAATGTACAGACACATAAAAATTTCAGAATTTACGGTTTTTGCATTATTATTAGAAGTGTACATTGCAATTACTCTTTCTTTTCACCACGCTCAGTTTTTTTAAACTAATTTCATGTACAGAAGCAACTTTTTTATTTTTTACAATGCGTAAAAACGATGAATTACATGTTTCCTGTGTTCCCTTCATTTTCTGACTGGTGAATGTAATGAAGATTCTTTAATGTTAATAACTTCCCTTCCTGTTGGCTCACAGTACAATAATTTAATGCATACTGCAACTACCTATTCATCAGTGAGCCGTAAGTTGACTCATTAGGTATAAAAGAATTTGTTATTCGAAAACCATCATATTTTAAACAGAACCAAGTTGTAGGAGTTTCTACTGTTTTAATATCAGAGAAACCCTATTAGCACTACTCAACTGCGATCTTAAATTAAGGTATTGTGTCTTAAAATAACTAATGTAGTTGCTTCGTATGGCATACTTTAAAATCAGTATGCAGGGTTACAAAGCAAATTAGTGGCAAAAACTTTGCATATAGTATAAAATTTAAACTTTCTGTTTCCTTTATCCTCCAGACATCTGTTGGACAAATGTCGGTTGACTATTTTCAAATGAAGGCTAATAGTCCGTTCTAGGACTCAACATTCTGTGTTGATAAAAAAGAATATTTATTTAAGTTCTTTTATTGTGTCACATTCGGCGTATAAAATACAATTCTTCTTTATTATTTGCCCTATTTTGATAGCTGAAATATATTATCCTAAATATTAGTCATTTTTTAGACTTCTATAGTCAAGTATACGAACAGAAATGTTACAGTATTTATTTTAGACTAGCCAATGAAGATTTACTTCGCAAAGGCTTCTTAAATTGTCTTAGGATATTTAAATAACTGTTTCAGCTACAGTTTATCATATCACAAAGTTTGACTGTGACTGACACACTACCTTCTTTAGGAAATAATTGGTTGGTCCTGACATGTGAAGGGTAAGGCAATTTACGAAACCAAAATGCGCTTATACGTCGTTGCTGTTCGTTTTTGTCGCTTTTAGTGTAACACCTAATTGCGTCCAGTGTCTGGAAGATAAATCGTGGTACAGAGCACAGGAACAGATCAACCTAAATTATCTAACTAGATCCGGAGTGCAACGATAAACGTCAATAATTTTCATTAATGCAACCACTTTGACGCACTATATTAGTCCAACCGAAAGCTGTCGCTTCAGAATTATAGGTTATTTGGTGCTTATAGATTTCAATTAAAATGTGATGTCAGTTATTGCGGAAGAAATGATTTGCTGACTTAACGCATTTATATTAAGGAAACCTGCTTTGCTGTGTCACATACAACAAAACTTCTTTGCTGTGATGTTACAGCAATAAATCAAATCCCATTCAGACATTCTAACTACGTGTAATTATAGCATAATTATTCACCTCATCCGGTAACTAATCAAATAAATCCGAGGAGTTGTATTTCACATGGTGATATATGTTCCTGCTAATGCCCGTAAAGCCAAAAAAACAAGATACCGTACTTAAAATTAACTTAAAGTTTTATTTTTTCCTCACAGTACAAAGTGCGTTTTGACAGGTTGTTGGGAAACTTCAACTTTTCCTGGTATTTTCTTTCCCATTTGCTTATTCTTATTAATTGTTTCGTTTTACTAATCAGTATTTCGCCGTAATAGCATCTAGCGATGTTTTAGCTTGTCTGATGTGCTATAGAATGAAATGTATTTTACTTTTGTAAACTTTTATTATTTCCTCGGAGAAGCAGATACGCTATATCATTCTTATCGTCTGTTGCTTCTTGCATGAAGCATGAGAATAGTTTGATTTTCCGTTTTCATTGCTGCAGATCTTATTTTTTCATGTCTACCTCAAAGTTACCCTTAGTAAGGTAAATTGCTTCAACAAAGCATATCATAACAAATTCAAGGAACTAATGTCAGGTCCATTCATGTGACGTAAATTGAGTGATGAATTTTGTGAGTTGCCACCGTCTGATTTGCTGCACCAAAATCGCGTGAATTCCGGGTGTGTACACTCTCCCAATGAATGAACTGCACTATACGGAATGCGATGTTGTTAACAAATCGTATGAAACAAGTTGAATTTTTTTCATATATTTTTACACTGGTAACTTATTACAATCTTTCAAGTATTTTTTTAAGAAACGAAAAAACAAGCTAGCAGATGCATTCATCACAATCACTGCTTATTAACATTGCTCTTCTTTAGGCAGAGAAAAAAGATAGAAAGGTTAACGGTCGGTGTATTGTATTTTCTTGCTCCGATCTGAACTGCAACGGTTGATGAACTCTACAGAAAGAACTGTAAAAACAGTAGCGTTACAATATTTAACTACTATTTGTGAGCTAACAAAGTGAATTTGTTCATCATGAGGCGATATTGGAAAACAATACTTCCGTAGCACACAGAGTATTCACCAAGACACCAAAAATCCACTAGACTCTGCTCTCGATCACTTCTTAAAGTTAGAGAAGTACAATGAAAATGTTTTAGATTCAATGATAAAACTATTTTAATAGTATCTGTATTAAACGCTCCATGTTCGAAACCATCTTTCATACTGTTTTTCGCCCCACTAGCCAAAAGAAATATACGCATTTCTCAGCGACAAAAATCAACTATTACGGGATGCGAACGTTCATTACAATAACTTCTTGCAGGAATTAAAATTATAATACAAAGTATTATAAATACCCTTGCTGACAACCATTTGACAACGAGTGAAAATTAAAAAAGTTGGATAAAAGTAATAAAAACGTGTCATAGGTTTGGTACACGTATCTGTATATACTCGTATTTGCAAAATACTTGTGCATACTGCTGTGACTTCCACGCCAATATGCCTGTCACAGATAAATACTTAAACTAAGGAAAAAGGAAACTGCTTTAGGCAATATAATTGTATTGCCTAAAACAGATAAATACTTAATGAGATAACAGGATCTTCCTTAGCACCACACTTTTCAAGTGAGTATGAGCATCACGCACCAAAGTACTCAAGTGGCACTTTAATTTTGGACTATTTATTTAATGGTTTAGAAACAATGGGTGTCGTATGAGAATCTATTAAAATTTATTCTGTATACCAGCTGTCATCGACAGTAGTGAGCTTTGCTCCACACTAAAGATCCCCGTAAATACTGAAGTCATGGAGTCAAACAATAGCTCAGCAGTTGTTGAGGCGTTCGGCCGCCTTTTCACTGACCCATTAAACTCTCTGTGCATGAGTCTGCTGGTGAGACAACTTTTCCACTCGCGTACGGTTTTTGTGTTTCTACTTGAAGTTTTGGAGAGTATAGACGGAGACTGGCCTATTAAAATAATGCGTATGGTGTAACTGGTCAGGATATTCCCGAAGGGTTCGGCCGCCGATTGATAGTTTTTCCATTTACCGCGCATGGGCCTCTGTCGTGTCTACCTTAACATAACCCGGTAATCCTCCTGGCTAAAGGGGACCTACAGTTTAACGTGGAATCCCAACCAAGGAAGCGTTTTGGCGTACTTCACTTTGCACAGCAAGCTGTACCAGAGGTGAAGGTCGGGTTACGGTCCTTTGTAAATCCCCGCCGAGACAGGGGTTCGAACCGGGAGCCTTTCGATCTCCAGTCAGATGCCTTAACCACTGAGCCACCAGGCCGTTTTAACATTTGTTTATTATCAAGCAACTTCATCCTAACCACTTGACGAGATTTTTATCTGACGTTTTGACGAGAACTGTCGATTGACTGCATAATGAATCGTTCCTTCTTCACTGACTTTCGTGTCATATTAAGCTGTACGCAAGTTTCCAGACGTTGCGAAACGATGCAAAAATCGTGGGATGTTCCCCACGCTTTGGCTATCAAATGTTATAGTTTATATATATTGTTGTTGATATATATGACAAATTTGGAGACGCAATACGAAACTGAACAATCAATTCTTTTATCACCGTGTTTTGTGAAGTATCTCTCAGAATGGAAGCAAAATTAATGACTATTGAACCTGAGAAATGCAGTCTGTGGTCATTATCACACTGTTTTGCTATGCATTCCTTCATTATTATTATCACTTTGATGAGCGGTCTGATGGCTCAGTGGTCAAGGTGTCTGACTGGGCATCGAAAGGTCCCAGGTTCGAATCCTTGTCTCGGGGATTTTCATAGGCACTTAACACGACCTTCACCTCTGGCACAACTAGCTGTGTAATGTGAAGTACGGCAAAACGCTCCCGTGGTTTTGGTTCCACCTTAAACAGCAGGTGCCCTGTACACGGTAGCACTGGGGCGGAATGTGCAACCAGTAGAAATCCTGTCACCAGGTCATTACGACCACACTAATTACAATTATTATCATTTTGTTTATGTAAACTCTTCTTGCCATCAGCTTGTGTCATTTTCTTACGTATTCGATATCAAAGATATAATTGCACATTTCTTTTCATTTTTATATTTTTATTTTCCAAAACTGCCTTTTTCGTTATAACAAGAGTAGATAACTTATCCCGATAGCTATTTATAGAAGTACTGACTAAATTGCTATAGTTTAAATGACTAATGGTTGTCAAAAGCAAGGACGGAATTCAGTTACGATCAGCGTATTAACACGGTGTCATTCTCTGTGTGCTGTTATTTTACTCGCTCTTAAGTTTAACTTCACTTTGTCCTTATTGTATTTATTCCACGTATTACTCTCGTGTCATCACAATGCTCTGCCATAATAATTTCACTTATCTCAGTCGTACGGCCATCCATCAGGTTTACCAAAGAACAACTGAAGGATGGCTAAAACGCAACACGCAACGTAAGTACGTCTCAGCGTTTCAAATAACATTTTTTTAACTGCTTAACGTCTCTTAACAGCGAGGTCTTTAGAGACGGGTAAGGTTGGGGGACAAGGAGTGGGAAGGCATTCGGCCATGGCCTTTTGAAGGAAGCATCCCGGTATTCACCTGGAGTGATTTGGGGATACCATGGAAAACCCAAATCTGGATGCCCGGACGGGGATTTCAAATAACGATTCCTAACAAGTTTCATTTAAAAAAGGAAGGTTATTTGAACTATCAGACATCGGGACTCAATCTGATCACTAACCCAAGTAAGTCGACTAGAATCGAAGGTTTTCTGCTAATATACACAGACGGAAAAAAAAATCCCAACACCAAGAAAAAATTATTGTAGAGTAATGAAATTTGGACAATGCATTTGTCAAGTTAACATGTTTAATTGATTAAATTTTCAAGATCACAGGTTAATTTAAGCTCAAGAAAATGCATTTCAAATGTGAAATACTGTTAAATTAATAGCCGGTGTAACCTCCAGAATTTTGAATGCAAGCCTGCAAACGTGAATGCATTGTGTCATACAGGTTTCGAATGTCACTTTGTGGTATGGAGTTCCATGCTTGTTGTACTTGTGCTGTCAATACTGGGACGGTCAGTGCTGGCTGTGGATGATGCTGGAGTTGTCGTCCAATGATATCCCATACGTGTTCAATTGGAGACAGATCTGGTGATCTCGCAGGCCAAGGTAACATGTCGACACTCTGTAGAGCACGTTGCGAGACAACAGCGGTATGAGGGCGAGCGTTATCCTGTTGAAAAACTCCCCCTTGAATGCTGTTCATGAATGGCAGCACTACAGAAATTCGAGCTGCAGTTGGTACCACAGTGACACAAAGAACTGTTAGAAATCGGTTACTTCAAGGACAGCTCCGAGCCAGGCGCCCTGTAGCGTGCATTCCACTGACTACAAGCCATCGCCGTTTGCGACTCCAGTGGTGTCAAGCCAGAGCTCATTGGAGGACGGAGTGGAGATCTGTTGTGTTTTCTGATGAAAGCAGGTTCTGCCTTGGTGCCAGTGATGGCCGAGTGTTGGTCAGAAGGAGGCCAGGGGAACGCCTGCAACCAAACTGTCTGCGGCCTAGACACACTGGACCTACACCTGGAGTCATGGTCTGGGGAGCAATTTCCTATGACAGCAGGAGCACTCTTGTGGTTATACCAAACACACTGACTGCAAATTTGTACGTCAGTCTGGTAATTCAACCTGTAGTGCTGCCATTCATGAACAGCATTCAAGGGGGAGTTTTTCAACAGGATAACGCTCGCCCTCATACCGCTGTTGTCTCGCAACGTGCTCTACAGAGTGTCGACATGTTACCTTGGCCTGCGAGATCACCAGATCTGTCTCCAATTGAACACGTATGGGATATCATTGGACGACAACTCCAGCATCATCCACAGCCAGCACTGACCGTCCCAGTATTGACAGCACAAGTACAACAAGCATGGAACTCCATACCACAAAGTGACATTCGAAACCTGTATGACACAATGCATTCACGTTTGCAGGCTTGCATTCAAAATTCTGGAGGTTACACCGGCTATTAATTTAACAGTATTTCACATTTGAAATGCATTTTCTTGAGCTTAAATTAACCTGTGATCTTGAAAATTTAATCAATTAAACATGTTAACTTGACAAATGCATTGTCCAAATTTCATTACTCTACAATAATTTTTTCTTGGTGTTGGGATTTTTTTTTCCGTCTGTGTATTAACACTAGCTCGTACCCGCGACTTCGTACGCGTGGATTAAGAATTTTTTTTGCCAGAATTAAATATAGAAAGTTGTTGGTAACGAAGGATTGGTCCCAAACAATATCGAGTCGGAATAATATGACATGAAAGCTATCACTATTCATTGTACCGTCGAACCTGTCTCTTGAAGAGAATCAATTTCCAACATATTCCTGTCACCATTCGATAAGGTCTCAAAATTTCATGACTACAACTGTTAATCATACTGGAAAAAATATCCTGCGCCCTTCATACAGATTTCCTTTTAAAATTCCATCACAACGACATAGCCATTTAGTCGTCAAAACGTAACAAAAAGAGACTTACTTCCGTATTTATAATAATATTACTGTGGTTCACACTCACACACTGACTGCGAACAACACCTGAGGGATCATTAATCGTAAAAAAGTGTACACCTACAACATTGCAAGACTACATACGATTTGCCTCGCATTGTACCCATAACTTTCTAATATCTACAGTTTAACATTCAATCCGAATAACCTACGGCCCAGGCCTGACTCTTACGATGAAAAACAAATTTTAAAAACCTTCGCCTCCACGGAGATTTGAACTGGAGATCACGACATTCGGAAGCAAGTGCTTTAACCACTTTTTTTTTTTTTTTTTTTTTTTTTTTTTTTTTTTTTTTTTTTTTTTTTTTTTAAGAGCGCTGAGCGGGCGAATTCAAACAGCCTTCCACAGGCGGTGTTGCCAAGCGTATTCGAGGCATGGGACTGCCAAAGAAAACGAAAAGAAAAACTATCTATGGAAGTGGGGATCGAACCCGCAACCTTGAGATTAAGTGTTTGCCATCTTACCGACTTTTTTTTTTTTTTTTTTTTTTTTTTTTTTTTTTTTTTTTTTTTTTTGGGCCTCCTTCCTCCCCTTCAGCCCTGCCTTTCGCTCGCCAGTGGTTGGCTCTTTGCCTGGCTCTATACCTTTTTATAATAAATTTGGGTTTCAATGTTCTCTTTTCCTGATTTGTATTTATTAGTGGTGTTTTCCATCAGTTGGATGTTTTGTTTTTTGAGGTTCTTTATGATTTGAATATTTGTTACAGTTAGGTTCCCCTCGTGCCTTTGATTCAAAAAGGCTCTCTTTGGGTCTAGGCGGGGTTTATAAACAGTTTTATTTGGTTAAATTGTGATCATTGGAATGATTCTGTCATTATTATATCAAGCATCCGTGCGAAGTCTTTTTTATAATTTTGAGTTTGGATAATTTCGTAATATACAGTATTCATATATGCTATATATTCGTCGTAAGTACTCTTTTCCGTTTGTAGCATATAAGTTAGGGTATTGCCTAGTATCCATTGTACCGTGTTGTGTTTCGTTTCAGGATATCTCATTTTCTCAGGTTTCAGTATTTCCTGGATGCTCACGGTTAAAGGTGATGTTCTGTCAAGGAAGGCTATTCTTCTTCTTGCCCAAGTCCATATTTTCTGGTTTTGGTTACACGTTATTCTGTGTATTAGGGTGTCAGTATTTCCGCAATTTCTGCACCTGTCATTCGGGGATAGATGTATTTCGTAAAGTCTTCTGTTGGTTGAGATTTTTTCGTTTACGACGTCATACCACAAGGATTGTGTTTTAGTGTTTAGAGTTTTATTCGTTATATTTTTCCAGATGTTGCTCCAGTTGTATTGTGGATTTTTAATTTCGATTTTATTTCTGTGGTTAGATGTGTTGATTATTTTGTAGATTTCTTTTGTTGTCTTGTTGTATAGGGTGCATCCTTTGGTTTTTGCATAAGTTGTTTCTAGGTGAAATTTTCTCATATGTGGTAAGGTGAACTTTATCGAGGCCATGTTGAAAGGTATTTCCTCAGTGACTGGTTTTGTTTCGTTAATCAAGTTATTTGTTGGGCCGTTTGGGTCATTTACCGCTGTCGTTATGGTTCTTTTGAGGAATAATGCGCAGCATCTTTCGCGTACGCTTATCATTCCTATGCCACCTTTACCTAGGGGTAGAGTCATTGTTTTGAACGCTGTTTTGAAGATCTTACCCCTGCTTGCAAACCACCCGAGCAGATTCTGTATCCGATCTGCAATTGTGTCGGGTATCGGCAGTACTTGGGCGATGTAGACCATTTTACTCAATAAAGATACTTGTGCGACTTTAGCCTTCTGTATTGCATCCAGATCTCTATCACAGTGCATGTTTATAACAGCCCTAATTTTTGGTAGTGTTATGAGCCAGTTTTTAGTTATTGTTTTCATAATGTTCTTTTGAAAAATAATGCCTAATGTCTTATGTTCTTCTACTTGCTCGTACCAGATGTCTGTTGGAGGTGGGATCTCTGCCTCACTTATTTGGAGCAGTGCAGTTTTCTTTGGGTTAAGTTTTGCGCCTGTTGCTTCCGTGAATGTTGTGATTATTTCCCGCGTTTTTTGGATGTCCTCCGCTGAAGTTTCGGCTATACAAATGTCGTCTGCGTATCCTCTGCATGTAAATTTGTATCCATTTAGATAAATGCCTGTTAAGTTTTGGTGACATTTCTCAAGCAGGGGTTCCGTTGCCAGTGCGTACAGGATCATTGATAGCGGGCATCCTTGTCTTATCGATCTTTCTATCTTGACGGGCGCTGACAGGTGTCCGTTTATAAGAAGTTTTGAATGTGTGTTTGTAATTATTTTCTTTATTACTTCCACGAATGGGGAGCCTAATCCTTTATGTTCCATTATTTTTAAGAGGTAATTGTGTTCAATTCGGTCAAATGCTTTTTCAAAATCGAGGAATAGTAGAGCTGATGGCGTTTGTTTTTCTGTATTTATGCTGATAATATCACGATATTCGCACACAGTATTTAAGATGCTACGTCCGGGAATAGCACTGGTTTGATTAGGTCCTAAGATTTTCTCCATGAGGGGTTCCAGTCTAGTTTTGAGGATTCTCGTTAGTATTTTAAAGTCTGAATTTAACAAAGTTATTGGTCGTATTTCATTGATTTGTTTGATCTGGTTGCCTTTGGGTACTAGCACTATGATGCCTTCTGTGAAGGCGGTGGGAAGATTTTGCTCTGTCCATAAGTCGTTTAGAATCTCTGTTAACTTATTTCTTAGCATGGGCCAGTAATGAATATAAAATTCTATGGGTAACCCATCCGGTCCTGGGGATTTCCCTCTTGCTGCTTTGTTTATCGATGTATGAATTTCATCCTGGTCAAAAGTTCTTGTTAGGGTTGCCGATTCTTCCACACTTGCTGTGTTACTTGAGTTGGATATTAAATCGACGATTGCCGCCGCACTAGTTGGAGTCGACTTAAAAATATTTTTATAGTGCGTGGTAATTTCTTTAATTATATCTCTTCCGTCCTTGATGTTTTCACCATTTTCTTTAATTATATTGGTTATTAAAGTTTTTTTACTCCTTTTTGTGCTCCTTATAAGGTGGTACAAGGCTGCCATTTCTTTGGTTGCGACGTCAGCCGGTTTTGAAGTTGTCAGGAGTTTGTTTGCTTGCATATTTTGTAATGATAGGATCTTGGCTTTGTATTTTTTTATTTTTATATTAGTATCGACAGTTATGGTGGGCTCTTGGTATAATTCCTTGATGCATCTGTAATAATACTCAATTGTGCCCTTCATCCAATAGTTCTTTTGTGTCCCCCAGGAGATTAAGGTTCGTTTTAGTTTCGGTTTCACATGTTCAACCCACCAAGATAGTGTGCTTTTATATTTTTTACAGTTTTTTAGACATTCGTCCCAGACACTTTTGATTTCTTCGTCTAGCGCCGGGTCTTCAAGCATAGAGATGTTACATTTCCAGAATCCTTTGCCTCTGCTAACAAGCTGCCTCTGCATGTTGACAGTGCATTGCATACTGTTGTGATCTGAAAAGCTTAGAGGAAAAATGTTTGCACTGGTTGTTTTGGTCCGGAGAGTCTCCGTTACGTAGATCCTGTCGAGTCGGCTTGCCGAGTTGTTTGAGACATATGTGTAGGCTTTGGCATTTCCGTGAATGCATTCCCATGCGTCGTGAAAGTCCATCCCTCGAATGAGGTTAGTCAGTTCCCTGCACCCATTGAAATTTGGGGTTTGATCTTTTTGGCTTAGTACACAATTAAAGTCACCTCCCATTATTATTGCGCCTGTGGTATTTCGCAGGAGATAGGGTATCTCTGTTTTGTAGAAGTATGCTCTTTGGGCTCGATTATTATTGCCAGAGGGGGCGTAAACATTGATTATTCGCGTGTTATTTATTGTAGTTGCAATGGCCCTGCCGTTTGTTAAAGTTTCTGTATTAACCGTCTCAATTCCCTCTCTAATCACGAGGGCCGTTCCCGTGTTGGTTTCTTTGGAGTAGTTGATTATTCCATCGTATCCAGGGATGTTTAGTTCGGTAAGAGTCACTTCTTGTAACATTGCGATGTCAATACTGTTTTGTTTAATATAATCCGCTAGGCATTTTATTTTGAATGGCGTAATTACTCTGTTCATATTTATAGTTGCAATGCTATAACTTTGATTGCTTGTCATTGGTTATTTTACGTCTCATCGGATCCCTCCATTACTTCCTCGTACCAGCTGTCTTTACTGAGGAGTTTTGGTTTATCTTCTTCTCTTATCTTCTGATCGTTTACGTATTTTGGTGTGTCTTGTCCTTCATTTCTCGCTTTGGTTGTTTCTTCTTCTTCTTCTTCTTCTTGTCTTGATTTGGCGTTATTTGTTGTTCGTTCTACTTTCTCTGCTAATCTTTTTACTGGTTTGCCGTTATTTTCGAGTCGTTCACTGAGAGCTCGGCGTTTTTTTTGCTATGTATTGACTTGCGGTATTGGCACCATCCTTATTTGCACTTCTGCTAGATTGTCTTGTTATTCTCTTCTCGCTTATTTCTTTCTCGGCTTTGTTATTGATCGTTGAGCTGTGCATTTCAATCCGTTGTTTTGTTTCCGAATCTTCTTCTGCCTGGTGAGTTGTTTTATTTGTAAATGTTTCTATGTGTATGACATGTTCTGGGATACTCTCTTCTTCTATTTCTTTTTCATGTAATTTCTGTTCCGGTTCTTGTTCTTCATTTTCCTCTTCTTCTTGTCCAGATGTTTCGGCTTGTGTTTCCTGTTTCCCGCCGTGCTGTTCCGAGTTGTCCTCTACATCGATCTCCATGTTTTCCGTGTTTTCCAACGTTTCTGTGTGTGGCTCACATGCTGATGTTACAGTGTGGCCTATGTTTACACTGTTGACTTGTGCCGTGGCTTCTGCATAAGACGCTGTGTTGCTACTTTCCTTACTCGCTTCCGCGATTGTAGCATTTGCTGTTATAGTTTCTGATGTTGACAATTTTGCTCTTGGAAGTTGTAATGGTCGGCGTTTTGTACACTCAGATCTTAGATGTCCTGGTTCATTGCAAACAGAGCATGTGCGCGGTTGTCCCTCATATATTATTAATGCTTTGAAACCCTGTATCATTATATAGGAAGGTATATGTTTTTTTAAATCAATTTTCACACACCGTATGCCGTTGTTTGCTTGGAATCTGAACTTTGGGCTCCATTTTTCGTCCGTCGCCGTTATTATTTCACCATAGTTTCGGATTGCTGCCGTTACACTAGCGTTACTAATTTCAAATGGTACATTAAAAATTCTTACTGATCGTAGCCCCAGCCCTGCGTGGCTTATATATACGGTACTTACGGTTCCATCTGGGTTCTGGTAGTCGGCTTTCCCTCCAGTTTTCTCTACGATAGTATTGCACAAGTTGTCAGTTGTCATTTTAACGTATACTGCATAAGTCAAGAAGTCCATTTGGATTCCATATACATCTGCGTCTGTCAAGTTGAATTTTTCATACAGCCATTCATGGAAGTCATATGCACGTGGTCTTGTCTCCTTTGCGTCGAACGCGAACTTCAGTGTATTCTTTCGTATCGTCGATTCCATTTTCACTATCGTAAACCACAAGCTAAGTTTTCACTGATAAACTCACTGAACCTCGCTTGAGGAAAGTTTCGAGCAACCGCACGCGACGGCGGCTCGATGCGAACGACACCACTGAGCTGCCAGTCCACTACACGGAAACATGGTACGGAGACGTACATAATCAACGTGTCTGTCTATCGCCGTATTTCGAAGTTATGAGACAACTTGTGTTATTTATACAGATAATTTTTCAACCAAATGTAGACAGTATTTTTCTCCTTGTTTCAAAGGATAAGTGTGCAAAGTTTCATCGAGATCGGATGAAAACTGTGGATTTGTATGAAGAAGAAACAAACAAACAGTCAAACAAACATTCATCTTTATATATAAACACTGGTAGAAATTACTCCACGCTGTCAACTGTGGAGAGGTGTTATGCTATTCAAACAAGCACGCCGAGCGTGGTGGGTGAGCGGTAACGCTCTGGCCTCGCATTCGGGAGGACGCCGGTTCGAATTCCCGTCCGGGCATCCAGATTTGGGTTTTCCATGGTTTCCCCAAATCACTCCAGGTGAATGCCGGGATGCTTCCTTCAAATAGGCCATGGCCGTATTCCTTCCCGTTCATTGCCCCCATGTTAAATAAACATGTAGATGGTTGGCATTAGCGTTGGTGATTAACAAAAACTCAAATCAAATTTGGGCGATATTGTAAAACGTAATATCTCTTACTTCCTCTGATTAAAATGGAAGATGTGTATGAACAGGAAGAATCGAAAAGGGGAACAAGGGAGTTTAGAAATAGGTTATTTTCAGCAGGGTCACTAGCAGTCGTGTCTGTTGCTGCGCTTAGAATTAAGAAATAAAAATGTCACACACCACACTAAAGACCCCGTGAATTGGTCACCTGGGTAAATAAACACAGTGTTTACCTGCGAGAGCCATTTTTGTCGTCATGTGAGCGGTGTGCATTGACGCTCTCTACTCAGGCCTGTCAGCCACCAGCCTCAGTGTTTTCTAAGAGCACTTGAGTTGTTAATCTACCAACAGAGGCAAGAAGTGCTCTTCTGACAGAACAATACTTGTCCACATGCTGCTTATATTGATAATACCTTCTCTGGTGGTCATGTTATCTGCACGGGGACTTGACGTAATGGGATGAGTTTAACTCATTTCATGTGTTACCTGAAGCACTTCAGAAATTGACCCAACTGATAAAAAAAGCGCTCGTTAGGGTCTAGATTGGTCGCCAAAGAAATCTGGGACTATGGACTGAGGTTGTCAAATTTAATTTCGAAAACGTGACTACATAAAATACTTTGGTGTCAAACTCGATGATTTGTTGGACCCTCCCGAAGGAGATATGCTTAGCTAGGTGTTGGAGGTAAGGTGGTCAATTCCTTTCGTCCTTAAATCTCCTGTACCTACCGGATACAGTTCAACGTGGAATCCAAACCACAGATTCTGGCGTACTTCACATTACACAGCAAGCTGTGTCAGAGGTGAAGGTCGGGTTAAAAGCCGTAAACATTCTGGCCGAGACTGGGATTCAAACCGGGGTCCTATCGATCTACAGCCAGACGCCTTAACCATTGAGGCACCAGACCGCTCGCAGGATAGATGAATCCTCTTTGTTTATGCCTGGGATGTATATTGTGTTGCAATCTCTAGGAGTTGAGATACTGGAGCTTGATTTCACAGCCTTCACAAATCTTTATGGTGCTCAGGCAAAGGTTTTATGTTCGAAATCACATAATCCAAAATTTTCAGTAAACATTGTGCAATTGGCTTTTTCAAAGTTAAGCCTCCATCGGAATGTGATCTTCAACGGTCTGACAGTGCGAATACCTGAATGGTCTATTTTGTGTTTAGTACACTGAGGGGACAGGCCATAAAATTTTAGGGTTAAAACCCTACTTTCTTTTTCCGCTTTTAAAATAAGATGGGGATTATTCCCCTTTCTTGTCATCATCCTCATATCCCCAATCACTGCTATGGCTGTTAAAGTTCCCAGCAACATGTAGATTGCTAGTGTATTGAACTGAAACTTCGCATTTGGTCGTTTGTATATTAACACGAGCTTGCTGCTACTTACCTCGATACTTAGGATTACAGTGTCATTATCCTGAGAACATGAAGACAAAAACACTACTAACTCTATAGCTCTACCATACTACTTGTGTGGCCTTTCACTTACAAGACGAATTCCCGCTATTTTTGGTCTCCTCTAAGTGATTTCTCTATGCGCTTCTTGAAAGCATAGAACGTCGCGTTCAGGTTGAAATGTTCCCTATGTTAGGAAAGCGACTTCTTGACCTCACTGTGGCCATTTGCTACCTGTCATTGGTTTCCAAATAATATTAGGATAAAAAAAATCAGGTGGGCGCCAGAGATTGGAGTGTACCCTATTCTGAGGGAAGCGACATCCAGATCTCAGTGTATTATTATTCAAACATGAATTATTGAATTAACCAAGCAAAATGACACATTACAAGCCTGGATGGGATCTAGTGAAAACAAGATTCACAATCTGAATGTGCGATTTACTTATGTTTTTGAATTGTTTACTTGACAACATTTTAAAAAGATTAAATTTTCTTTTTTTACATCACTTTTTCTGTGGAGCAAGAGAGTCTGTCTCGGGGCGATATGTAGGGTAAAACGATGATGATGCAAAAGTTCCTTTTTCTGAATGGTGGTTACCGTGCAGGCGAATCTAAGTTGTGCAGTCGGTGTGTTGACCAGCTCTGTGTAACGGCTGGCTGCCTCACTGCTGTCTCCTGTGGTCAGCTGGTCTTCCGATCTACCTCTCTCGGCCGGCGATCAACCAATCCCTCTCTCTTCCGTGCTGCCGGACGAAGCGTCACTTTCCACCCCTTCTTGATGACGTGTGCCAATGTCGGTATTTGGAGGGAAGCTCTTCTTGCTGGTTGGCTCGGGACATGAAACAAAACCGCCTTTTTTCATACTAAAAATACAAATTTTTCCTATTGCTTCCCCTCACCCTTCGTTCTTGGATACAGATTTACTTTTTATTTTTTTATTTGTTTACTGAAACAGTCCAGGCACCCCACTCCACCTTGAGTCGTGGCCCTTGTCACGGGGCTGTTATGCCATAAGTCAGATTTAATGGACCCCACTCAGGGGCTGGCGACTACCAAACACGAGCGGAACATCCCCTGGGACCGACACACTCACGGGGAGAAAAGAAACACGCACACATGTGTTTCATCCAGAACATTACAAGGTTCATGTTATAGAGTAGATCTTCTTTAATTGTATATAGTCCCTCAATGTTGATTAACAGCACTGCCAATATTGGTCTTGAAAAGGACCAATTGTTTTTAGGATTACTCATCACAACGCCTTTGTGGTGGAATGATCAGCCGGCAATGCCGTTGAGTAGGGGACGACCAAATGTACAGATTAGCTCACTCTTCTGGTAGGCTCTTTCCGTGTCCCCTGGAGATTACAGTGATACATTTTAGCTACTGGATGTGGAAGATACTCCTAGAAAGACGATCAGCTGCTTGGATGTTACTAATCTCTTCCGAGATTGCTCGACAAAATTTCTTTCGTGTCGCCTTTGGAGTTTAAAATACAGAACACCAGATCAATGATTAATCTTCTTTCTTTACGAAATGAAAGAATAAAGGTTTTTTTTTTTTTTTTTGGCTCTCGATATTTCATTTGAAATAGTTTCTAAATAGTTTCTTTAGATTGTTGTCTCCTCTTACAGTTCGTCATAGACGTCTCTCTTGTAAGTAATGTAGTGTTTAAAAGTAATGGATAACATTATATTAGTAACTGGTAATTGGTTTGGTTTACATTTCTTCTTCTATTTGTTCGATAGCATCGACGGCCTTCGTCTATAGTCTCCAGCATTTTTTTTAAGCTGAATGCAGTATTTGCGGCGATCACAAACTCAAGAGTATTTTATTATTCATTATCCGACTTTTCTTAAGGATTACTCCTTTTAACTCTTTCAGAAGAGACATAGGGCGTCACACGAATAACCGATAATTAATTATCCTAAAAGTATAACTCTAGTAAGAGAAGGCCAGAAATCTAGCGTACTAGTCTATTGTCGGTTAAATCACCAATTTGGTTGACAAAGTGGAAAATTTGTCGAAGTTAAGAGGCGAATAAACGAAAACTTTTGAGACTTTCATTCAGAATGTGTTCCTGGCAAATTAAGGTACGACATATTTTTTCTTAGGAAAAGTTTAAGTGCAACTTTTCCGTGCCCTTAATCTAGTGAAATGTTTGTGTACCTTACTGAATAAATTAAGACTTTATCAATGTAATATGTAGTCATAGCACTTTTTGCTTGTTATAAACATTCACTTTCTACATATCTACGTATAAGTCGAGGAAGGAGATGGGAACAGGATTACATAGTTCTATATAATGCTCTATCGTTGTATCTACCCGCAGTCAATGAATGATATTGGAGACCGTATGATTAAAAAATAAGCTTTGTGACATCTATCACAGTAGAAACCAGAACAGATGGATCGTGTGTTCTATTCTATCGTGGGAAATGGAATTTCTCATACAAATAAACAAATTTTCTCCTTGTCATGATTTATAAGTATTATTCAAGACTGTTCTAGGCTAAACTATTTCTTAAATTATGTTTCGGTTTATATGTAATCATTTTACTAAAAATGGATCTAGTATTTTGTGAAACATAAAAGAAAAATTTCTTATTCACATTTGATCACAATTATTGCAGTCTACACATAATTTCCTAAACATCTCACGAAGTATTCCGGTCTGAAGTTTCATTCTAATAGAGTAAAAGCATTAGTTTTTGGATTTACACACGAAATGCTGCAATTGATTATTATTTACGTCATTGAAAATTACTTGCTCTATACTAAGAACTTAGTTAAAAAATTAAGGAATATAAAAGAAATTTAGTTATAAATCAATCAGATAAAGAAAGATAGACGAGTAATTTCCTTTTGGTTTTTGCTATCACACGTCGCAATCAGCTGTTTAGGTAGTAAATCTTCTTAAGGTATGTATACAGGGTGATTCAAAAGAACACCGGCAACACTTAGTCTAGTACGACATGGCAAGCTGATCATGTTCCAGCCCATGTTAAGAAATCCAAGAAGACCATAATATCATGCAGTAAAATTTTTGTGTACCCCTTCAGTACAAATCCTACATCAGTGGTGGTGAAATTCAAGCGTATAATCAGATACGGTCGGTTGTGTGCTCAGTATTTCGCAAACTTGATGGATTCGTTCCATAAGCCTTTGAAATTACGGCACATAATACACTTCCTACTAGCCCACAGAAAATAGTAATAGTAGCGAGATGTAGGCTCCGATGGTCTAGGAGGCCATGAAGCTGGCCTCTCCAAACCAACACAATCTCCGCTATTATGGTACATACCATGTGTTCTGGAGGGATTTAGCACATGCACAGCACTGTTACTAGGTGCCGTTCGTCCATCTATCTTACAGTTATACTTACTAGGCTATATATCAGTTAGCACACCAAAGACAATTGGAACAAATATTGATACACCGTAGCGCCCAAACCATGTTTTCCGGACATAAATTCCCTGTTGAAACATAATCAGTTTGCCATCAGGCACAACATACTAAGCGTGGTCAATGCTGTTTTGAATCACTCCGTATAAATACGGACACACATGGTGTTAGATAATTCATACTCCTCTGACGGAAGAAATTTTCATTGTTCGCTAGGAAAGGATGGACAGTTGTTCTCCACCGTGTGTTTATGAAGATGACTAAGTGAAGCGCAGTATATTGTGCATATGAAGATGATGAGAGTAAAACCCAGTGGCAAACTGCTCAGGCCTGCTATTTCGAAAGATACTAAAATTCAGCATTATAATACGACGGACGGAACGCCATCAAAAGCCTCGCTCTATGCGCACCGTGGAGTTGTTTGGTATTCAGCCAAGACATTCGGGATATAACGTGTTGACCAAGTTCCAGATAGTGAAAATTTTCTTCCACCTCGGATACTGGAAGCAGCTAAGCCAATGCTAGCCACTGCGTATCCCCAGATGCCGCAAAGACCAGCGCTAAGGGGGCATCCATAAATTACGTGAGGTGTTTTTCCGTATTTTCGGACCCCCCTTCCCCCTCTGGTGAGACTTGGTGAGTTCTGGTCCGACCCCCCCCCCTTTCTGGTGAGATCTGGTCCCGTGAAACCCCCCCCCCCCTACACAACTTTATGAGACATGTTTTTTCTTTAGGTTTAGCCAGTTACACCCACACTTTTCGAAGAAATACCCCCCAAAAATCGACTTTTGCGTGATTTGAAGACCTTTTTTTTAGCTCTACAGTCGAACCCAAATTTAAAAAATCTCACCGGAGATTTCCGTTGACCACCCTCTCCCCCCTGGTGAGATTTGGTGAGATTTCGCTGGAACCCCCCTCCCCCTATTTCACCTCACGTAATTTATGGACGGAGAGGTCGTAGCACAAACTTCGAAAGCCCAGCACTGGTCTACAGTACGGCGTCTGCTGCAGGAGAAGCGAATCTACCTCCAAGTTGTATAACTAAAATATCAAAGACACAGCAAACATTACCAAAATCTTACCTAATTCAGAGACAGATGAAAAACCCCAGTTTCCTGAATTACTGAAAATTATCTTTAACTGCCTTCATAATGAGTGGTCTGGTGGCTCAGTGGTTAAGGCGTCTGACTGGAGATCGAAAGGTCCCCGGTTCGTCTCACTGTCTCAGTGGGGATTTTCAAAGGCCCTTCCCCTCTGGTATAGCTTGCTGTGTAATCTGAAGTAAGCCAGAATGCTGCTGTTGTTCGGATTCCGCCTAGATCAAGAGGTAGAGCGTCTGACTAGGGCCCGGGCTACCGGGGTTCGATCCCCGACGAAGCCGAGGATTTTACGAGGCTTCTGAAGATTCAATTGACAGGATGTTGAATGAAAAGCTAGGCTACCACAAGGTGTGCGCGCTGGGTGCAAACAGCGGCGCGTCGACTGTGCTCGGAAGTTCTGCAGTGAATGCGACGAGAATAACGAAGACTTCCTTGATTCCATTGTTACGGGGGATGAATCGTGGTGCCATTACGTTACTACTGAAACAAAACAACAATCGCGCCAATGGAAACACACCGGATCGCCACCACCAAAGAAGTTTAAGCAGCAGCTGTCAGCAAGAAAAATCATGGCATCGGTGTTTTGGGACCGGCGTGGTGTACTGCTCATTGATTTCATGCCTAGAGGGACCACCATAAACTCCACAGGTTATTGCGAGACCTTGAAAAAGCTCAGATGGGCAATCCAAAATCGTCGTAGGGGAAAACTCAGCAAAGGCGTAAGGCTGCACGACGACAATGCCCGTCCACATGTGTCGCAACAAACGAAGGAGTTAATCAACAAATTTCGCTGGGATGTCATTGACCACCCCCCTTTGGCACCCAGCGATTTCCATCTGTTTCCGAAATTGAAGGAGCACCTAGGCGGTCTACGATTCCAGACGGACGAGGAGTTGCAAGAAGAAATTTCCAAGTTTCTCAACGGGTTGGCGGCGGACTTCTTTGAGGTGGAAATGCAAAAGTGGATTACTCGACAGAAAAAAATGCATAGAAAAAAATGGGGACTATGTGGAAAAATAGCTTAAAGATCAACGTTTCCAATGGTGAAATCGTTTTTTTCGAATAAAATTCCTTGTGTCTTAAAAAAATGTGGGAACCTTATTTTTGAAACAACCCTCGTAACTCAGAGCTGAACCTCCGGAACTGCTCCCCTGGCTCAACCAGCCTGCTATCAAATGAGTACTGTGGGGTAAACTCCGCGGGAAGGTAAAGAAAAAGGGCCGGAACGTATCGTTGAACACGGCAAATCCTTTCCAGTGCCCACGGTCAGGAAATAGGAGGCGGAGCTGTACCTCCGCTAATCCTACGGGAAAGCGGCTTGGAAGCTGTGAAAACCCACTACCTTTACCTTCATAATTCGCGAAATCTCAACACAAAAGTATATCACCCATGATAAAACTATTAAAATAATCCACAATTTCGAACGTTCTGCTTGTCAAAGCAAAGCCGACAAGCAAACGGGGCTACAATAGTTACACCCATTTACTCTTTTTTTTAACTGCTTAATGTCTCTCAACGGCGAGGTCTTTAGAGACGGGAAAGGATGGGGGACAAGGAATGGGAAGGAATTCGGCCATGGCCTTCCGAAGGAAGCATCCCGGCATTTGCCTGGAGTGATTTGGGAAACCATGGAAAACCCAAATCTGGATGCCCGGACGGGGATTCGAACCGCCGTCCTCCCAAATGCGAGGCCAGAACGCTAGCCGTTACACCACCACGCTCGGTGCCCATTTACTGAACACACGGCCAGTGCCATACGACATACAGAACTAGAAAGCTGCAAAGACATGTGAGGTCTCAAGAAGAATATAGATACTGTTTCGAAAGGTTAGGCGCTTTCACCGATTCAAAATCATTAGCATGCAAGATACTTTACTTGAAATACTTGAGATTAGAAATATATTATGAAATAAAGATATTAATTATAATTCTTCTAGAAACGTGTATTGATAATTTCTTCGTAATAGGCTGCGAGGTAGCTATGATAAAATCATCATAGATTGCAGTAGCCAGTCATTTTCAGCATTTGGCCCAAGTTGTTGATTTTAGCGGTTTATGCTACCACCTCGCACACGTTGTTAGTATTAAATTAATTAGATATAGTTTTACACTGTTTGATGCGCAACGGATAATAATTACAATAAAACGCTTGAGCTCTCGTTTAACTCAATTTTATTCACTCTTATCAACAAACCAACGTGCACTCTTTATAAAATTACTACAAACATTCCAGAACACAAAAATCTGCACGCTAACTTTTACGCCGCCATAATAGCTTCCTCCTCCTTTCTCTTTTTTTTTTACCACACTGGTGCCAACTTCAAGCAAACAAACTTACAACATCTAATCTTAAATTACCCCAATGACTATACATACTACTACGCTGTGAAAACCTGTGATACATTAACTTAGAAACTTATTTACAAACATTGATTACAATATTATTTGTCATATTATTTCCAAGCAAGAGTGGGACGTCGCAAGGCTCACTGACTAAACTACACTTTTCCTGATATTTAGGATTCTGTATTTTTTTTAATAAATCGGCCAGCTTTAAGTGATTTTTTATCTGAGAAACGTAATGGAGTTTGGAATGGAAAAACGACATCTGTAAAAGTTATCAGGTATTTCTGTAAAAAATAAAAATCATAATCTCAGATAAGTTTCGATAAAAATTTTGACTCAGATCCATCTCCCTTATTGAAAATATTGATACTCGACAATCTAGTACAGCGGATTAAAACCCCCGAAGGGACTTAATACGGAGACTTCTTCATTAAAACTTTAGACAGTTGGTTAATTAGCACCGGCTTCAAGTCTGATCTGAATCCGTAGAAGGACGCACAAGTTGTATCATATCTTAGCGGCTTCATTACTCGCTGATGAGATTAACCCCAATCAATTTAAAACATTTTCCAGACCAAAAACTTGGGGGGGCCCATACGGTTTGCTTCAGGCAAGTTGTTCCATTACGCAACGGCCGTATACTTTTTATTGGTTGTTATTTGGTTTTTATTTGTCTTTCATACCTCCCGTATCTTCAATGGCACTTTATAGATCACAAAAACGTGTGGTTAAATCAGGTCAAAACCAGTTCCACGGTTTCGAGATGTTGGTGTTACATGTGGTTTATCTATTTCTGTTCTTATTATTTCATTACAATTCAATCATTTTCATGCATTACTTCCTGTAGTTTTAAACACAGCTGAGGATAACATATAATACACTAACCATGTACGGAATTAACATACTATTACCTCTTCTTCGTCAACACTTTTTCCCAACATTTTCGGGTCGGCTGGAAGAGTTTTGATATGGTCAAATTTTACGGCCGCATGCCCTTGCTGACTACAAACATTTTACACTTTCTGCCAGGTACTAATGTGGGAAGCAAAGTGTTGCCATCTGCCTGGGAAACGAGTAACTATGTCTTATGTATGATAACTGTATTTTTTGTTTGTGAAAAGTGTAGTTCAAGAGGCGGGGACTGGAGACCGTCCCGGCATTTTCTTTGATGGCTGTGAAAACCACCTAAATACCTCAGTCAGAACGGCTGGGGCTCCCATCAGGACATGTCAGCCAAACAGTTAGCTGCAAGTGTGTTTTTGTTCATTTTCGTGTATATGTACTATATCACTGTCGTTATCATTTACTCTCCAGTATGCACAATACTGAACAGACACAACAAAGGCCAGCGGACCCTGTTTTTTGTTTTTGTTTTTTGTTGTTTTTTGTTATTTTTTGTTTTATTTTTGTTTCTTTTTTGTTTGTTTTTTGTTTTTTTTATTTTTTTTGTTTGTACGCCTCGTCGACGTCATTAGAGGCGGGATGGCACTGGGGACAAAGAATGGGAAGGAATTCGGCGATGGTCTTTTGAAGGGAACATCCCGAAATTAGCCTGGAGTGATTTGGGGAAACCATGGAAAACCTAGTCTGGATGGCCGGTCGGGGATTCGAACCTGCGTCCTCCCGAATGTGAGGCCAGAGCGTTACTGCCCACACACCACGCTCGATCGGTCGCGTTGAGCCATGCTGCTGGGTTTAACGTGTCCTGTCTATGATGAGTATTATAACGGATGTTACATCAAGTCTCTTAAGATGCCGTCCATTTGTTTTGTTTCCCTAGCGTGGCAGCCATGTTTTTGCTTCAGAACATATGGCAAGAACAGGAGGTTCCTGTCACTCTCACATGGAGCCTGGGGCAGATTAGTGGATGTAGGGCTCCTATTCCTTTTCTTGACTTATGGCATTTTCTAACTGGAGAGCAGGCTAAGTGGAGCTGTGTCGGCTATGGAAGGGCGCAGGCTTTATCGGAGGCATCACTGGAAACCCAGTATTAACATCTGAAAGCCTATTCTACGGACAAATTGAGTTAGTGATCAACCTCGTCTCCAAGCTGATCAGTGGAGGTGCGAAATGTTATAAGTCCTCAACATTCACGTTATTAGTCCATGTGTGTACGGCCTCATTCCCAGACTGAAGCAGCCATTGCATGCAAAATAGTTTGCAAACAAAGAGATAATGGTTAAGTCGTTTTAATTAAAGGTGGTTCACATTTCCGACAATAGTTTTCAAAATCTTCCTACTTCGGATGTTAGCGATTTTTACTGTCCCTTGCTCGCAATGTAAACTGTTGTGCTAATTTTGTAAATAGAGCTGTAATACTTCTGGTTTGTATTTATTTTCTTTGACCATGCTCGTAGAGTCAAACCAAGAAGCATCTTGAGACACATACCTCAGGCTCTACGTCTTACATTCACCATCAAGTCAAAGTACTGCCGTGCCACTCATCCTCATTCAACAACAGTAACCTATGAGTTTTGCCATCACGACTTATTCTATTATTGATTTTTTCACCCAGGCTTCTTCCTTTTTTATTTTATCTTTTCTAGTCTTGCTCTCATGAACTTTATCTCTGTCGTGTTAGGATGTCAAGGAAGAAATTCAGTCACTGGACCGACAAAACACTATATTGTTATCTTGTCACGCCTAAATACCGGTTGCAACTTACATAAATTACTCCCTGTAAATCCACGTGTTTCTATTTCCTTCCAAGAATTTTGTAAGTTTTCGGTACTATAGGTTCTCTCCTTGCATATACAGGTAATATTTTGGATGTGGGCGTCACTGCAAAATATTTAGCATAAATGTGAATTTCGGGTCTCAAACATTGACCTGCGGCCCCTAGCTATAGTCGATTATCATTGAAGCATCAGCTTAGCTTCTAGGATAGCACGATTTAATGACAGCTCCTATTCATACTTTGCCAATAGGGAAAGATAATTTGTTCATTTAACAAAACGAAATAAGATTATTTTCTAAAACACTGATAATGTATCTTTATCAATAGCTGTAGTTTAAACTTAGACAGTTTGCTGATATTTACTGACTTAAGAGGTACACACACGCACTCTCAGCAGTGTGAACGTGCCAGAGATACGGCGAAAATTTGTTTGAAATACATTCCGTTAGTATTGACGTCTTCTCGGGTCGGTACTGGGAAGCATCCCAAAATTACAGGCGACATGAAACTGTATATTTTGAAGCGACTAGTACTGAAACCGAGGACAGCAGGGTAAACGGCGTTCGACATAGGTTTTTTTTTTTTTTAAAAAAATGGGATTCGGCTACTGAGGCCATACAACAAGCTCAATGTGATTTTTTGCTATCAAGTATTGGCACATGGACACTACAACACGGTCAAGACATTTGCACACACACAACACTTAAACACCCATGCCCTCGGCCGGACTCGAACCGGCGACCTTCGGCACGCGGAGCTAACACTCTAGCCCCTACGCTACCGAGGCCGGCACATAGAAGGCTTAAAAGGAACAAGTAGATCACCCAGTATGTTTTTCCGTTCCCCACACGACTCAGGAAATGGACACCAAATAAATACACGCACGAAACCGGACCTCGCTCGTTTGACTTGTAAAACTTTTACCGACCGTCGTGGGTGAGCGGTTAACGCCCTGACCTCGCATTCGGGAGGACGCCGGTTCGAGTCCCCGTCCGGGCATTCAGATTTGGGCTTTCCATGGTTTCCTCAAATAACTCCAGCCGAATGCCGGGATGCTTCCTTCAAAAGGGAAAGGCCGAATTAATTCCCGTTCCTTGTCCCCAGTCCCATCCCTCCTCTAATGACGAGGCGTAAAGACATAAGTAAAAAAAAAAAAAAAAAAGTAGAACTTTCAATGTGAAATGTGGAGAGGTGTCGGGTATACCGATTGAACAAGCCAGCCGAGCGTCAGAAAACCAAGCGCGGCCTCAAGTCGGCCCAGGCGTCAATGATGCACGCGTCTAGTGATCTCACAGAGCGGACCCCGCTCATATCTCGTGTGACTTGAAACAAAATAATATTGAAGAACACCATGCTGGACAATTTGAGACCTTTTATCAGATGGATAAAAGTATATTAATTCTTTGTAAGTGAAAATTTCGAAGTAGCCTACATGGTAAGCTACTCAGAAACATGGTAGAAACGAAGAAAACCCCCTTGGAAATGCGTTTCGGTTTAATCTCTATCGACTGAACAGGAAGCATGATCTTAGCGGGACCGATGGATTTACAGCAACAGACCTGCCTCCGCTGGACGTTGACTGCACAGAGGAACAAAAGGAAACCACAATCGATCAACATGGGCTAAATCTACCAAGAAACACCCGTTGCACTAGTTAAGTAGTGATTAGTAGTTTTGCATCTTTACCTAAATAAGTTGTTTAGTAGTTAAGTACCTAGTTGTAGATTATCTTGTATACCTAAATAAAATGTCAAATTATAAACAATATTTGTTGTTTCTCTGGCTGTATGGCTAAAGCTGGACGTATTCACGTTAACAGTTGCAGTAGTATCTCGAACTACTATCTTTGTTGCAAGTAGCTCTGTCATGCCATAAATGTAACCAATTCCTACTTTTCGACTTCAACATTCTTTTATTTATTTTCTTTTATTCTGTTCTAGTATGTTACCGTTAAATGTAGAATTCCATGAGCATTACATCCCATTTACTATCACCATGGCATCTTAGCTATGAATAAAATGGTAATTTTCAAATTTTATTTGCTTCCTACTGCAGCTCACAACTAATGCCAGTATGTCTTCCTCTGTTTGATTATCTTTCTCACCGTTATATAAACACATCGTGTTTTTATTCTTCATGATATTCATTACAAAATAATTATTATTATTTAAAAATTAGTTGAAAAATAATCACGTTGGCTACTAGCGAAGGTGAGTCTGGGCACCTACTTAAAAAAAACACTTGTAAAACACCTACTGGTACCTAACTCAGTAATAATAATGAACAGCCAAAAATCTTGTTAATAGTGCTTGAGGAGTAAAGAGTATAAACAGAAGATGTAAAGCCTGAGCTTAGACTAATTTCGTCTGAACTTCGTGGGTGAGCGAGTGGTTAAACGCTCTGGAAAAGCTGATTATAATGTATTTTGCGATTTGGTTTAGTGCAGAGGAAGAAAGATGATAACTTATTTTTTTTATAAAAAAGCGTTAAGACTGAATTAAAGAAAACAGCTAAATAACAGAAAACTCTTGGTAATGTCCAGAATTAACATCCGAGAGAGGTAGGTCTTCAAAGTAGTTCAATACGAATGTAAGTCGTTGACAACAAAATTAAATGATAGTTTGGACCGAGCGTGGTGGTGTAACGGTTAGCGTTCTGGCCTCGCATTCGGAAGGACGGTGGTCGAATCCCCGTCCGGGCAACCAGATATGAGTTTTCCATGCTTTCCCCAAATCACTCCAGGTGAATGCCGGGATGCTTCCTTCAATGAAGGCCATGGCCAAATTCCTTCCCATTCCTTATCCCCCATCCTTTCCCGTCTCTAAAGACCTCGCTGTTAAGAGACGTTAAGTAGTTACAAATAATAAAAGAAAAGATAATTTGGAATACACTTCAATACACCTCATTACAAAACAAGTAAGCAAGTCGGTGAATAAGACCATTTAAATTAACCTGGAATAATTTTATGTGGAATTTACCGAACAAAAGTAATTACTAGGAAAAAAAATTGTACAACCAGTGAACAATCAAAAATAAGGTGGTTGACATAATGGAAAATGAAACTCCGTATGTCAGGAGAATTCTCAAATTACACAACAGCAGGTATTGCAATATGTAAACAAGCAGAGAACACGCACAAAAACAGCTTCAACCGTAGTCAAATTCATAATTACGTACACGTACTTTTTAATGCTCCCATAAATCTAGAATAATCCTTTTTGTAATTTATGATCGAATTTCGAGTAATTTACATGGACGCGGAGGCAGGTTGGCTGTTTGTTTTCTAATATGAAGCTAATTAAGATGATGAGGCCAGCGATTGTGACACAGCTTAATGCAAGCTATAAATAAGAAAGTCAGGGCGGGTTTTGCGTCGAGTCGGCAGAAACTGGATCTGTACTCTTTAATCACCGCACGCAGGCTGGGCGTAAAGCATGGAGGCCCCTAATGTTACAAGCGCGCCCATAAATCTGCGTCACAGTTCTTCCTTTTACTGCCGACGACGATGGCGCAGGTAGAGGAAGCCTTGCGTGTCTACCAGCCAGCGATGTTGCATGCGATACTCCGCTATCCAGTTTATTAGCCTGATTGCTTGTTTATTGTATTAACCACCATTTTATTCCTCTAGGAAACCGGGCTTCTCATAGGTAGTATACTCTAGAAGATATTTCCTAAAAGTTCATGTTATACGGAACCAGTATACTTTTATTAAAAAAATTGTAAGTTGTTTTTAAGATAATTTCATACAATACAGAATATAAAACTAGTTGATACGATTTGTAAGTGAAAATACTGTCTCTTATTATTGTTATTTTATTTCTGTAAACTCACATGCGTTTCGCCCTTGTGGAATGGGCATCATCAGTGAGGTTGTTTGATGTTGGTCAGAGGTATTTCCAGTCGCACTTTTTTTTTTTATTACACTACCTGTTGCTGCGGTTCAAAATTTCTCCTTTTTATTTTATCAACGTCACTATTTCACTAATGGTTAACTTTTAATCTCGTTTCATTTACACACAGCTAGTAACCATATTGTTTATACAGGGTGTTACAAAAAGGTACTGCCAAACTTTCAGGAAACATTCCTCACACACAAACAAAGAAAACATGTGTCCGGAAACGCTTATTTTCCATGTTAGAGCTCATTTTAGTGGCCGATGGATTGGTAGAGGCGGACCAATTCCATGGCCCCCACGCTCTCCTGACCTCAACCCTCTTGACTTCCATTTATGGGGGCATTTGAAAGCCCTTGTCTACGCAACCCCGGTACCAAATGTAGAGACTCTTCGTGCTCGTATTGTGGACGGCTGTGACACAATACGCCATTCTCCAGGGCTGCATCAGCGCATCAGGGATTCCATGCGACAGAGGGTGGATGCATGTATCCTCGCTAACGGAGGACATTTTGAACATTTCCTGTAATAAAGTATTTGAAGTCACGCTGGTACGTTCTGTTGCTGTGTGTTTCCATTCCATGTTTAATGTGATTTGAAGAGAAGTAATAAAATGAGCTCTAACATGGAAAGTAAGCGTTTCCGGACACATGTCCACATAACATATTTTCTTTGTTTGTGTGTAAGGAATGTTTCCTGAAAGTTTAGCCGTACCTTTTTGTAACACCCTGTATTTAAAAAAAATGTAAGTAGTTTTTAAGATAATTTCATACAATACAGAATATAAAACTAGCTGATATAATTTGTAAGTGAAAATACTGTCTCTTATTATTGTTATTTTATTTCTGTAAACTCACATGCGTTTCGCCCTTGTGGAATGGGCATCATCAGTGAGGTTGTTTGATGTTGATCAGAGATATTTCGAGTTGCACTTTTTTAATAACACTACCTGTTGCTGCGGTTCAACATTTCTCCTTTTTATTTTATCAACGTCACTATTTCACTAATGGTCAACTTTTAATCTCATTTCATTTACTCACAGCTAGTAATCATATTGTTTATATATGAGCGACGTAATAAGGGGGAACAAAGAATATTTGCCGATGATGCTATTGTTTATCGTGAAATAAAAACCTAGGACAATTGCGCTTTGTTACAAGACGATATTATGAAAATAATCGCGTGGTGTAAAGATTGGCAGTTTGAGTTAAACGTTAAAAAATGCCAAGTCATGCGTATAAGCAGAAAGGTGACACCATTTAGCTATCAATGTACGATTAATGGCACTGCCCTTAGAACGGTAGATTCAGCTAAATACCTAGGGGTAACAATTCGTAATAACTTGTCGTGGAATGAACATATCGAGAAGATAATTGGGAAAGCAAATCATATACTCTGATTTCTAGGTCGTAATTGAAAACAGTTAAATCGATTGCATACAAAGCACTTGTGCGTCCTCACTTAGAATATTGTTGTTCTGTATGGGGTCCCCATCAAAACGGGTTAATGGAGGCACTGGAGAAAGTCTAAAGAAGAGCCGCCTCATTCATGACAGGTATATATAGCTGGAGGGTGTGATGTTGAAGGAGTTAGATTGGGAAGAGCTGCAACACCGAAGGCGTTGCTATCGACAGAAGCTAATTGAAAAATTCATGACTGACTTATTTCATCTAGAAATGATGGAGAAAATATTGTAAAAGAAATCAGGACCAGAAGCGATTAATTTCTATACTAATTTTTTCCACGCGCGATTAGGCAATGGAATAGGAAGGATTTACCGAGCGAGAAAACTTAGAATCCGACAGGAGTGCTTATGGATAGACCACTCCAGCCATCCTGATAAGGTTTTTCCGTGGTTTTTCCTGATCGCGCCAGGCGAATGCCAGGATGGTTCCTCCTACCATACCCCGTACATTCCTTCCAAACTATTACACATTCTGATATGTGCAGCCTCCGTCATCCACATTTAGAGAAACGTGGAGTGTTATTTTCATACGTCCTGGTTCTGGCATATTTTCCACACTACAGGGTTGTTTGATGCCAAAATCTCCCTTTTTTTCCCTCCACGGTCACCTTTATTAAAATAATAGTGACGTAGGTTTTTCTAAATAAATGACGTTATTCAACTCATTTAGTATTTTCATTGACAGGTAATCCGTATTGCCACAGTGTTCGTACAAAGCAGGTACACCATAGGGATGAGAGAGCTCTATCAAGTCTGAATCAGTGCGATACAGATATCTTTCTCGAAAGGTAATTGCGAAGTTCTTAACTCTGCAACTGTCTTACATGTGCCCATTCGCCGGCTCTCTCTGTGTGTACGACAAACACCACCTCTCAGTGCCTCTGACCACCTCCCAAGTACTCCTGCCCCCTCTCTACAATTATTCACAAACAAATCCGCATTCTGAAGCGGGGACCACACTCTCATCGATTTATAACCAAACATCCGGCCTAACTCGGGGTCCAAGAGGCTGTACAACCAAAAGCGTTTCCACTGATTCACTTTTTTCTTTTAGCTTTACGTCTTGTCAACGTCGAGGTCATTAGAGTCAGGAAAGTGTTGGGGGCAAGGAATGCAGGAATTAGGCCATGGATTTTTGGAGGAACCATCTCGGGATTCGTCTGTGGTGATGTGGATGGCAGGACATGGAATCGAACACGAGCCCTCTCGAATGCGAAGACAGAGCGTTGCTGATGCAACAAATTCGTTTATATCTCAAGAAATCCTCTAAAATCAGATGGAGGAATAGCCAAGCATAAGAAACAACATAATCACTACATTTTTTTTTTTTTTTTTTTTTTTTGCTGTCGTCAGTCAATTGATTGGTTTGATGCAATCCTCCATCCCTTCCTATCCTGTGCTAACCTCTTCATTTCTACATACCCCTTACAGCCCACGTCCTCAATTATCTGCTTCATATATTCTAATCTCTGTCTTCCTCTACAGTTCTTACCTTCGACTGTTCCCTCCACTAACAAGTTAACCAATCCCCCATGTCTCAAAACATGACCTACCAGCCTGTCTCTTCTTTCTGCAAGCTTCTTCCACAAACTTCTTTTCTCACCCATCATTTCCAAAACTCGTTCATTTCTTACTTTGTCTGCCCACTTAATTTTCAGCATTCTTCTGTAGCACCACATTTCAAATGCTTCGATTTTCTTTCTTTCCGGTATTCCTAAAGTCCATGTTTCGCTACCATAAAGTGCTGTGCTCCACACAAAGAGTTTTAAAAAGTTCTTTCTAATTCCTAGATCAATATTTGAAACTAGAAGGTTTCTCTTTTTCATGAAGGCTCTTTTTGCTAGTGCTATTCTGCTTTTAACATCATTCCTGCATCGGCCATCGGTTGTAATTTTACTTCCCAAGTAACAGAATTCTCTTACTTCTCCTATTGCATCCGATCCTATTTTTATATTTAATCCACTAGTATTGGTATCATTTCTGCAACATTTCATCACTTTTGTCTTGTTTTGATTAATATTCAGTCCAAAATCTTCCTTCAGTATTTTGTTCATGCCATTCAGTAACTTCTCGATATCCTCAGCCCTCTCTGCTAACAAGACAATGTCGTCAGCAAATCGTAGCATACTGAATTTTTCTCCCTGAAAACTTATGCCACATGGAAATTTTTCTTTGATTTTCTTCATTCCTTCCTCTACATACAAGTTGAATATTAACGGGGATATACTACAGCCTTGTCTCACTCCCTTTTTAACTGAAGCATTTGTCTCTCACGATTCTCTACTTTTATTACAGCCACCTGATTCTTATATAGTTTATAGAGTATTCTTCTATCTCGATACTTTTGCCCTGACTTTTTTAAAATTTTGAACATATTGTCCCACCTAACATTATCAAAAGCTTTTTCTAAATCAACAAATGCCATAAAAGTATCTTTGTTTTTCTTGATCCACCCTTCAAGTATTAATCTTAAAGACAGAATTGCTTCCCTTGTACCGCGATTTTTCCTAAACCCAAACTGATCTTCGCTACTATCTCTCTACTACCCTTTCCATACTTCTATATATTATTCTGGTCAATAATTTTGAAGCATGTGTTGTTAGACTAATGGTGCGATAATTCTCACAATTTGTCGGCTTGTGCTTTCTTTGAAAGTGTGAAGATGATATTTTTTATTAAAATCAGTTGGAATTTCCCCTGTTTCATAACTTTTTGATATCAGCTTGAATAATCTTTCGATTCCTTCCTCTCCTAGGGATTTAAGAAGTTCTGCAGGGATCTCATCAATTCCAACTGCCTTATTTGCTTTCAAATCATTCAGAGCTTTATTAAATTCTGTCCTTTTCACTACATATAGTCTCAAAATACCAAGCAGAAACAATAGCAGTCGAACCAAATTAAATATAGCCCTATGTGGAACAAATATTCAGTTAATTTTTTAGTGAGATTACTAGTTACAATCTATATACATGCATATTTAAGACAACACAGAAGATCTTCCAGTTATTTTAAATCAAACCAGACAATTATTTGTGGACA
>CM061921.1:103827578-103859166 GCA_031002005.1 Vandiemenella viatica
TAATAAATAATATTAAAAAAAAAACAAAAAAAAACTGTGAAGTATTTTTATTTTTTCCAAAGTTAAATGTTGGTTATCCTTATCACGTATATGTATTTGTTCCACAAAGTACAGATAACACAAGACGAACACAGCTTAACTAAAATCACCCATTCCCAATGCCGGATTCGAACCAGGGAGTCTTGCAACGAGAAGCAAGTATGCTACCACTACGCTGCCGACTACATTGACGGGTAAAGGAATACGCAGGGTGAAACGCGATGTAAGGTAGTGTATATTTTACTGACAGACTATTGACAGTTAGTTTCAGTTGAACATTAAGCCATTACACTGAACTTGGAAACTGTGGTACGCGGAGAGGTTTAACTAAGCAATACGATATTATTGATTTTTCTTATAACAACCTAGCAACCGCAAATAAGGGTAAAAACAGAACTGAAATGACTTGGAACATTATTATAATTTTTTTGACAACTTTTACTGAAAATTTGAAATTAACAAGATTAGTCGTGCTATGCAGGTGTCCTGTTATTGCTGCCTAAATGTTTTAAATACAGTTAAACGTAAGCAGGAAGTCACTATTCGGTTAAGATTTGTGATTTCAATTCTGTGTTGTACTTATAATATGATTCGTGTTGATAAGAGGAGAGCGTTCAAATTTAAATTACGATTTATGTTCTATTCAGAGAGAAACATAAAACAAATAAAATAGATATTGCTATTTTTCAGTACAGTACCCCGCTTCAGTGATTTTTTTACAAGTTTACTTGTTCTCCAGATATGTATTAAAAAAAGTCTGTAAGGTCTGTATATGCATAATAGTCGCGCGCTCTGAAGACGCCTACTGCAGCAAAGGATTCTTTGAATTTGGCGCAAGTTGTTCCATCTAAAAAAATTTGCCATATGTTGGACATTCTGAAACTGTACGAAGCTTGTTTCTTTAGTCAGACGTTAAAGTTTATTGCTTCACTCCTTCTATCTTCAGACTAAAACTAGATGATGTAGACTATTCGTTTACACTTGTTTCGTGACGTTGCCTCCGGGTGGTATAAAAGGGATACAGGCAAGGTTTGTTTATGATGCCGTTAAGTCAAGCGAAGGTTGATTGGACTCTCCCGAAGGAGGCATATTAATCCTGGTATCAAAGGTAGGACGGCCATATCCTTTCCTCCTTACCGAACGTGGTATTCCCACCATATACAGGGTACCTACAGTTTAACGTAGAATCCGAACCACGGAAGCGTTCTGGCGTACTTCACAATACACAGTAAGCTGTGCTAGAGGTGAAGGTCGGATGAAGGGCCTTTGAAAATCCCCGCCGAGACAGGAATTCGAACCGACGTCCTTTCAATCTCCAGTCAGACGCCTTAACCACTCATGGTGCTGTGCACGGCTGGTATAAGCCAAGTAACCAGTCTTAACCATGTTATTATCGTTGGTAGTCACAGAATAATAACACTGGGCAACAAGGTTTCTTCACAATAAATCTGATTAAAGAATCCAGTGCATTTTTTCTTACTGAATTCTGAATGTAGTCAGAATTTTTCCATCAGGCACAGTTTTTTTTGTGATACTTACTTTTTAAAATATGATTTTAGCATTCTCTTTGACCTGCCATAGGAATATTTACCTTCTGTGTAGGGATTTTATTCAATCCGTATTTAAGGAAATTATATGTAATATCAAGCTGAAGCACCAAAAGACGTGATTGTGCAGGTTTATTCATTTTTTTTTTTTACATGCGCAGACCTTTTAATCCGGCATTGTTAGTGTCATTGTTGAGCTGACTGCGAGCTTGTTAGCATGTCTACAAAAGTATCGGCTTACATGCTGATCCCAAAGACATATTCCTGTCAAAATTTCTTCTGGATGCAGATTTTTTTAAGAGTGCAGTTCGTTTCAGTACTCCATGAAAACATTACGCGCTTTACGGACATTTGTCTGGTAATGGTATCAATGTTGAAATGTCACTGTGAATGTAGATAGATTGAGAAAGACTGGGCGAAAAGTCAGTTTGTAATATCAAACAAAACATACTAAATAACTTAAAAACAAAAAACAAAAAGTTTAGAAACGGTGGAACTCTATATTAAGTGAAACAAACCTGGAAATATTATTGATCTTAGGGATTTATCTAAATAAAATTTTTGTTACTAGAAATTCGTACTTTTTTATACTACGTAGTGGCAACCATGCCAGCCTTGTGTTGTAAGGGTCGGTGTTTGTCTAAGCCTGGATATGTCTGCTTTCAATTCAGTGTCGTCTTAGGCTGGTGATGCGGTGTCTTTTATATGCTGCACTAAGATAACTAAGAATATTGATACGATGGTAGATCAGAACTGAATAAGTTTTTTTGACATCTCTTAAATTAATAAAAAATAAAAAGTATTCTAGATATTCTCCCATATAGTTTACACAACTTTTTAAACAAACTAATAATTTTTTAATTCCTTCTTTCTAAATATTTTTTGGGCGTTTATATATTCAGTTACGTACGAATTTCAGTTTCCCTTAGTCGCTGGAAGCTTCGTTTCACGTAAATATTTTTTGACGGGCCCTGACAAATGACCATAAATCAGGACCATAGAACATATAATCAAAAGCTGTCCAGTGTAGGACACTGCGTGTTCTGGATCGACAGGAGTCTAACCTGACTCAACGCTTTATGATAGCACGCAACCTTCAATGTTTTGTATTCGAGTGTAAACCAGACGCAAACATCTTTAGCATCACAATGACGATCATGAGACACTTGACAGTCGACTAAAAGGTTTTCACTTTCACATTATCTATTTCTCCCCTTGCACGTAATTTCATACTGGATTATTTATTCTGAAGTATAGTTATGTACACACGATTCATCAAATGTGAGAATGCGCATTAAAAACGAGTCCCCTCCTGATGCAAAATAGTCCTAAGGTTTCTCAGAAATTTCAGTCGTTCTGATTTGCATTAAACATTCTTGCACCTATCTCGAATGAATTTTTTTTTTGTAAAAGTTGCTGCACAAATTTACGAAGTTATTAATCAATAACGCGTGGAATCTGTATAGTTGTCTGTGTCTTAGTGCTTATTCTAGAACGGTGCGTGAGCGAAGATAGAAACTACTATCCAACCTTGACAGAAGAACTTACACAATTCGTAAACGCGATAGTCCGGAAGTATATCACTACCCCAGCTGTGAAAAATGTCTACTGCTTTAACGCTTCATGTAATGGAAACGTTCCTCTATGGACAAACGAAAGTCTATTCACCAGCTTTAATAATAAGCAAACAGACGACTGTAGAAACAAGCGCGTAACATTTATCGTACCAGTGCACTCATATCAGTTACTCATTGTTGACACATTAATGGGCGAGATAAATTACCCATTGCAAGTTTCAAAGGTAACGTTTATATTTGATCAAACCTCATATAAAGTCAAAGACAGTTTAAAATTTGGAAGAATGTTCGGTAGGCGTCTTTCTAAGTCCAATACGTATTCATTCAATCGGTTTAGTGTAAATGAGAGAAATATTCATAGTTAACGATGTTGCTCATCCCAAAACCACGCAGCCACAGAAAGGTTTAGCAAGTCTAAGAAAAATGTTACTGTTTATTTACACTGAATATTCGGATCATGCCGTATAGGTGTAAAGTTGTTGCTGTACAATACATTTGTAACTTTGGTCTGGGAATAACAATTGCACCGTCAATATTGATTATAACCATTTTTACGAACAGCAATGTTGACTACGACAAGACCATAATTTGCCATCAAAGAAGAAGGAAGAAAGGCGGGTATTTTAGAGGAGAAGTAGTGGAGAGAGAGGTCTTTGGTGAAGGCAATAGATCAGCGACGATCCATGATGCCACTGCAGTAAGTAATGTTGGTACGACTGTGTTCAATTTTAAAGACGGCTTTCTCCCTTGTAATGTTGTGTACAAAAAGTGCTCATGTGAATCCTATAGACGATTTTCAACATTGCGTAAGTGAACCAAGGAGCTGAGCAACCACTAGCCTGATTCGTTAAAACTTAATTCAAAGTACGATCAAACAAAATATGTGACAAACAGGAGTACTAAGGAGGTATATTTACAAAATTACATCCTTGTTAACTGTTTCCGTAGTAAGATCTAGATGATGAAGAAACCCGAAAATTGATACTCTCTGCATCCTTCTTTAAATTTACGTTTTGATGTGAATAAGTCTTACAAATTGGTACTGGATGGAATCGTAGAATGATGAGCGACAGTCCAGATTGAAACACCTGTAATCTTAGGCTCTTTTCACACAATACGGTTATGACCGAATGGCAGAAAATCGTACGGCGACATTGTTTCAGTGGCGTGAAGAAGAGCATGGCCCATTTCTCGTTACACGGCGACGCGGCAAAACGCCGTCCGGTCGCCGCGTAGCAGCCGTCCACTACAACACACGGCAGCCGGACGGCGACCGATAACTCAAAGGCGTACGCGGCCAAATACACGCTTTCACATTAGACCGTTTTCAATCGTACGGTCGTTCCCTCCAGCCATTGTAGTCGGTGTTTGGCTCTGTATTACTTCATTATTTCCTTAAAATATGTTTTTATCTTCTTCTACGTATTTCATTTTGCTGTGTTATATTGTTCAGCAAAGGCGTATTGAGTTAATTTGTGTAGATTTTGTTTCAGTGTCCAATATCTTAACCACCTATTTCGAGAACATAGAACAGTATAGTATCGGATGCACAAAAATTATAATATGTGTATTTATCTTACGTCGACGGTTATGTAACATTAATTATAAATAATCGTAAACAAATAATTTCATTAAACAATACACCACTCAGCAACACGGAGTTTGTGATAGAAAAAAGCCGTACAGAAACCAATGTGAACGAGTATGTCCTTTAGGATTTGCACCATTCGAGTTTCTGCCCTTCGGCCAAACCGTATAGTGTGAAAAAAAGACTACTGAACGGAGGCCAACGGAGTGAAAAGCGTTCGACAGAGAAGATTGAAAGAGTGAAGTGTATTAGTCGGCATCTCGTTCGCCCCATGCACTATGAGGGAAATCGACGCGATTATTCGAGTAACGAAACGGCGATTAGTTCTCACCAAGTAACCTAAGTCACCGAAACAAGCTCGTTTAACACGTAAATCGAGTCAAAAATAATGCAATTTCATATGAAATACACTACATCGGCCAATTTAATTTAAAGACGGAGAAAAGTAAATTCTAAAATTTGCTAACTTTTGAAAGTGACGATGTCAAAGTACTTGGTATGGAAGTCGAAGCACTGGAATGTACAAAGATTTGAAGCAAACCCTCTTCAAATTGTGTAGAGGGGTCGGCTCTACCGATTGAGGCAGAAAGCCGAGCGAAAGAAAGCCATGCGGGACGACGACATCGGCGGGATCCAGCACTGCGGGGAGGGACTACCTTCGATGGACGTAGACTACCCAGAGGGACACAATGGTACCACAGTCGACTGGCCTGTCCGTTATGTCTTCTGTATACCTCCTATGAAAATGTAGCAGTGAAGTATTTTTCCTGTGCACCTGTAATTCCTTAGTTCTGATTCCAAGTTAAACTGTAGTCCCCAGAGGAAAGGAACTGGTCGTCCTACTTCTGGCACAATAGCCCGGTGTGCCTCCTCCGGGAGGATCCAACCAAGCTAGGTTAATTCGAAAACAGTCTCCACTGCATGTGAAGTGATTGCTCACGAAAATACCGATGCTGATTTATTCGCCGGATGATAACGTTAATCTTTGTGGCCTACTTGGTGTCTTTGGGAAGAGTGAATGTGAATTGGCCGATAATGGTTTACACTCTCTACCTTCTTCATTTCTTATCCACTACACAGTCGACACTGTACACCTAAAAAAGATACTATAGTAGTCACCCACAGATACAGAAAAAAATTTTGATAACATTTTTGAAGGGATCCGAAAACCACCATAATTGCACCTCTCCTGAAAGTTGTCGTTAACAGATGGTCCCTCCATAGTAACCATCTGCACCCTGATACTGGGTATGGTGAACAACTAATCTCTTAGTATAAACGAATTTATCCGTCTGTAGACCTCCAACGTAATTATTTTTAAAATTTTGTCAATAACACTTTTGCTTGTATAAACCTATTAAATCCTTGGAACTTCAAAAACAAATCTAGCTACCAGTTAATAGGTCCTTTTTAGAAGAGATCTAGAGCTACCAGTTCTACCCTCTCCATCTATGATTGCAAATTACCATATTTTCTTCTGTAATGTGACGATTCCCATTTCCGTTGCTGACGGTGCACCTATGCTGCATCTGAAGACTGCCGTTTAAGAGATGTCGGTGACGCTGTCAATACAGATTGCCCCACAGATTGGATTTGGGAATCGATTGGACAGCGACTTGCAGCGCCCGTCCTCCGTTCAGCCGCATCTGCGCTTGCACTGATAACATTTCAATCTAAACACCACTGCCCCTAGTCTGCTGGTATCAAAGTTTATTCACTCAACTACACAATTGCACATTTCATAAATTATTAAATAATTTATCAGTTTTTTTTTTGGTTCAGTCAGAAAGTAGAAATCCGTAAGTGTCTCAAAACTTTTATCACAAACATGTCTTCCTCGTTGTATGAAGAATTTATTAGGCTACCTTCACAATTGTATAAAAAATTTAACCAATCGTCTATAGAATGTTGGAACTGTCTACAGATATGTATATAGACAAAATACATAGGTAGTCTAGAGACATTGTAGCGTGTACACACTTGAAAGCCTTGTTCCTACATACTTGCTAAATATCGGTGATCTTGTTGGGATTGCTGCTTGCACAGTTCTAATCATGGACAATCAAAATAAGCGAAGAAAAGAAACGCTGGTAGTGGCGTGAATTGCGGAGGGACCGCGTTCGATTGCAATTTACTTTCAACAGTCAACACTGAAATTAGAAAACAGAATGGGTATCCGAAACTTCACTCGGTTGACCCCAAGCGACTTCGAAGTATTCCTTCAGCTTTTAAGCAGAAAGATGCAGAAAAAGGAAAGTAGATGTAGAGAAACCATTCCAACATCCTTGAGATTGGCAGCGACACTGCGTTTTTTGGAAGTGGAACATCGTTCACCAGTCTAATGTACACCTGCTGGATTTGTTTCTGGAAATTACCTCAGAAGGCATTGAATAACAGATATGATAAAAGTACTGGAATGGGATTCATCGGAATATAGGTGAAGGGTGATGGGGGTCATGGGAGTACAAGGCGTATATTGATGATGAGGCATGGAAAAATATTGGTGTAAGAATTAAAAGTAATGCAAGGAAAGGAAAAGATGACCATGATCACAAGTTGGCACTCTATTTCAGAAACAAGGGTGTTGGAAGATTCTATTTTTTTGGGTAAGGATGTCAGGGATTGGAATCAGTTACCAAGATAAATGATGAATAATTTACAAAAAGCGTTGAAAGAATTTAAAGTTTAAATTTATAGAGGGCAAATATAGGTGGGTGCAGGAAAAGGGGAAGATGGGTGTGTAGGAAAATTGCCACCAGAACGTTCGATCCATTGAAATTTTAACTAAATTAAATTAAACCTTTCGGATTAGTCACTTCCTACAAACAAGATGCCGAGTGAAAATCTTCTATTAACGATAACGCTTTCTCCATAGGCCACATATTGGTAGTAAAAAACAAAAATAAATATAATCAATCAAGCGTTTTGCACAGCTCACCGACAATAACTGGCGACAATGTCTACCTCAACGTCCACATGAAATGCTGCACAACATTGTCTAACGATTGTCTCATGTCTCCCATTTCAAACGGAAGATCAAAATTCTGCGATTTTGTTCTGAAAGTATGACTATATTTGTCTCTCGATTGTCTATATACAATCACTCGATTTTTTTTGACATTATCTAGATACAAGAATCTCTCGACTTTGTATGCAAGTGTGTACAAGACCTTAGACAAATTGGAGACATCATTAGTCTTCTCTGCTGACTAGCCGAGTGAGCAGGGTGATTTCATACGATATTTCGGCGATCGGAATCTCCTGCTCACTCAACGCCGATAGAAACTTTTATGTTATGTATCATTAGTATTCGTTGGCGTAAGTGCAATAGGCAGGAAAGTAGTCTCTAATTAACACAGATTTATTTCGCCTGTTGTTTTAAATGAATTTCTAATTTGATCCTAAGAAAAAACCACCAAGCTATCACTTATAACTTATCTATTGTCAAAAATTTCCTATTCTTGCAATCGCTGAATTGATCAATCTGTTTATTCATTATTATTGCCACATGTATTTTCGGTGGATTAAAAATCGGACGATCTGGCGGTGGATGGAGACTAGTATGATAAGTGTGGACTCCCCTATTTGTTGAACTCAGTATTGAAACTAGTACGCTGTTGACTGATGTGTCTCACTATACTGTAGTAGACTATGCTTTGTGTTGGTGTGGAATGTTATGGCTAAGAGCGTGGAGATGCCATCTTACTTATTCAAATGGAGGTGAGACCAGCACCGGAAACTTCCATCCTTGTGAAGACTTTCAAGCAATTTTATGTAGTACTGTAAGCGGAATTCTGTAATTGTCTCACGTTTTCGCTAAGAACTTCACTTTTTTCAAAGGGAGATGGCAAGATGAAAGCAATAAACGTATCGCATATAGTATCCACCATTCGCTCATCTCCCTTAAAGTAGTAATTATTGGATTTTTCTTTCCATCACTCCAGCAAGTCTCTTCAAGCTTCTTCTCTTTCCTCCAGCTCAGTCAATTGTCCTCTGTTTTTCTGCAACCGGTCCATCTATCTTGTCCATATTTCTCCTCTTTCTCTCTCTATTATTCTTCCTTTCTCAGTTCTCATCACAATGAAAACATTTTTTCTCAGAGTTGCTTCTAATGGTACGACGTTGTATCTTTCTTTGCGACTCAGTTGTCTGTACTCTCGTTAAATCTTTCTGTACTGCAGCTTCTTACTTGTGCAATGCTCTACATATGAGTCGGCAATAAGATTTACTTAAAACTTTCTGGCTTACGATGTTGCACTGTGTTTAATCCCTGACAACATACGAGTGGATTAGCAAAAAAAATTTAACCCGTTTAATAGTTGCAACGTCCTTCCAGTCTTTTTCCTATTTGATGTTCTATATCCGCTTCGTTTGTTGGATGTTGGTTTCCTTACTTTTTGACTAAATTCTTTTCCATGTAGTGTCACGTCCGCACATCTTCATTATCTTTCTCTTTTCTGCACTTATTCTTAAGTAGTTTCTCTCATCACTGATTTTCCTGTTCTTCCAGATCTGTCACCATATCATCTTTTGTATACCTCCAAACATTATGTAATCACCAGAAACCACCAATATTAGATCTACTGGGTTTCTGTGTTTTCGTAAAATACCCTCTTTTATCCGCGTTGCATCACTCTCTTTTATGCTTAACGCTGCTATGAGAACAGTGAGTGGTGTCATTAGGTCTACCCCAGTATCCTGGCTGCCTGTACTTTCCAACATTCCTCAATCACATTTGAGGAGTAAATCGATTTTGATTAGAGAATTGGAGGGAGTGGAGGAAAAACAACACGATTTCTCTACATGGTGACCTTCTTCACCTGCCTCACACACGAATTAAAATCACGGGGACCTGCCTAATTGGATGCAGTGATGCATAGAAATAACAACTTTACCTGGTAACGTGTGAATAGTGGAGAAGGAGTGGAAGCCAACAGCCCACACAACTGTGGGCTTATAAAAGATCCGACAACCTGTGTTCCTGGATCTGACTTGCCTACACGTCTTTGGTGTCAACTGAATAGATTTCGCACAGGTCACGGAGTGCGCAATGCAAGCAAGCATAAGTGACTGTGGTGATATCCAAACTGCTGACCACATTGTGATGGATTGTCCAGCAAGAAGATTACACTGTATCAAGCTGGACCAGCTGCCAGAAGATGGTTTGAATCTATAGATTTAGTTATCTCATTGACATGTCTTTTGTTGTACTTGGCATACGGTAATAATAAAATCTATAAAATTAATTAGAGTATGTGACTTTTAATTTCCCGAATATTTGTTATTTGTCCAACAGTAATTTTATGCACTCCTTTCTTTCTTAAATTTAGCAGTCAGTACTTTGCTGTAATGGTGCCCTTGGTACATTCTGCCCATTTTAATATTAACTGCCCCCAGTAAGAATTTCGCATTTACGTTTGATGGTCCTTAACAAAATCCGATATCATCTTCTCTTCCTACCCTCTATTCCCAAATTCATTTTAATCAGAAGGCTATCTTTACATTTTTCGGATTATACTTTTACAACTTCACTCGAGTACCACCTTCACGTATCTAACCATCGAAAAACAAAAAATTCTCATATCCTGAATTAGCAGGATCCTACGGAAGAGTTGTCCATTGACACTAACAATATCCTACCACTTTTTCAGATTTTTATAAAAAAAAGTGGTAGGGCTTAGGAGTATAATGTTGCGGAACAGTGATCACATATTTTATGCCATTCATTGCAATGATACAAATAATTATTTATTTCTCATATGCAATTAATTAGAAAAACACAGTACAACAGAATGGTGTGGAGGGAGTCTATCAATTCGGTTGTGGCTAATACAAATAAATTTTACACTATTGCAACAAACGACTGGCCATCCTGGCGCCTCAGAGCCATTTTTCACGTGGCGGGTTTCGTTAGTTTTAGCGCGAAAAATTAACGCACAACGACCGACAAAAAATGATCGGTGGGATCCGTCAAGATTCGCGGATCTAGAACTTATATTCGGTTCCAATGATCGAAACTTTCGGGTAGTGGACGCGCCAATGATACGTTTTCTTTTGCGGAAATTACTGGGAAAATTATTTATATTAAATATTTCTAGGTTAAATTTGTAGGCCTTTGTGCATAGCGCAGGGAGAATTAGACAACACTGAACTAACACTTCCGCGGAGTTTGACTCGAACAGGTAATCCTGGCTGACTCCGGCAGCGTAGGGCATAGCGTGCTAGCATCGCGTTGCAGGGGTCGCCGGTTCGAGTCCGGCCTCGGGCATGGGTAGTTGTAATTAAGTGTTGTGTTTGTCTTGTGTCGTCTATGCCACGGAGAATCTATAATACATTGAGTGAACAAAAAAAACCAGGTAATCCTGATAGTGAGACCTAGGTGTTACGCTACATAAACAGGAAGATATGGCAAGGGGTAGAAAATAAGTACTTCCCAAAGTATTTGAAAGTTGTGAAGAGTTTAGTGCCATGACATAGTGTTCATTCCGTATTTTCAATTAAATTTCCACAAAAAAAAAATCAAATAATTTCCTCCACTTGTTTTTTTAAATAAATTGTAATTCATTTTAAAAAAAAAGTCATGTAAAGAACATGAAAATTTGGATTGCCTATGTAAAAGTGGCCGCAAGGGGGAATTGCCAGCTATTAAAGTTATGTAACAGCTTGCAACCCCTTCTTGTGGTCACTTTTACATAGGCAACCCAAACTTTTTACATTCTTTACATGTCTCTTTTTGAAACGAATTATAATTTTAAAAAAAAAAAGTGAACAGAATTTTACAAGAAAATTGTTTTTGAATATTTAATTAAAAATACTTTGCGGCCATATTTTGATAGACAACCCGGCAGAATCGTATTCTGGTACTAATTATTATACATAAAAATTGCATTTCAATCGAGAACAGATGGGCGTAGAAACCATGCAGCGGGATCTTAGGCTATAAGTAAGTCGTATCAGAGTAACATTTCTCAGGCCATCCGTCAGTGCGTCATATGTTTCAGTCAACTAATGCATCAATACATTTGAGTTGAGACTTCTTTTCTTTAGTCTGATTATGGAATTATCGGCCACAATATGCAGTAAGTACGGTTAGACTGAGTCAGAAAATTGAATAAGGAATGACAAGGAGAATTAGCGGAAAGTAACCCAACCGTGAAATTCGACTTGTAATTGACATTTGTGAACAAGACGCACAGGATAAATTCCAATTATATAGTTTTTAAGAAAGTAAATTTTAAAATATTTGTCAGGTTCTCTGAACAAAGTTTTCAGTAATAAAAGTTTTCGATACGCACACAGTGATTACTGATAGTTTTTAGACTACCTTGTGCACATTATTTGTTCACCACAGATTTGGAGTCGTTCCAATTCTTCTGGATTCAATTTCCCGAAGAAAGTGGTGAGCATAACTTTCCACGAATAGCACGGCTGTCTCATTTCTTTTCCTTTAGCGCTCCGTGCGTTCTCCGAAATCCCGTTTTCTTACCCTGATATTCTTTATGTCTCTTTTCTTTTTATCAATATCATATAAAGCTCGACCCTTCTTACACAACTTTCAAGAGCTGCAATCTTTTACATTTTATGTTAACTTTCTAAAAAGTTCTGCACCTTTAACCCAACATTTGCTACATAAATTTATCCGGCCGTGGGTATCCCTAAACCAAAACCGGATTGGGGTCGTAACTACCAGAGTGGAGTAAAATATTTCACAGCTTATTTCGACTTATACTGGCCTGTTCTCCTCTTCATACCTGGAAAAAAGCGAATTACAATACTGAGCACCAATTACCGCCTTATCTTTGAAAGTTTCAACTTTTAATTACCTACGTTGTAGGGAAAAGAATACAGTCATCCCAAACTCGCTTACGTAAAAATGTTCATTAAATCTGTGACCTGTCAACAACTTCATAAGACGCGGGATCGAATCCCTGTCAGGCAATCCAGATTTGGGTTTTCCATGGTTCCCCCCAAATCACTCCAGGCGAATGCCGGGATTTTTCCTTAAAAAAGGTTATGGCTGAATTCTTCTCCGTTATTTGCCCCAGACCTTCCCCGCCTCTAATGAACTCGACCTCGACGTCGACGACGCATAAATCCAGTAGCAAAAAAAAAAAAAAAAAAAAAAAAAAAAAAAAAAAAAAAAAAAAAAAAAAAAAAAAAAAAAAAAAAAAAAAAAAAATCTGCATTGAGATAAAATAATTATTCATTGGTGAAAGTTAATTTTAACCAAAAACACAGTTAAAGGTTATTGCCAATGCAACTGAATTTTTTTCTTTCATTTGTTTGTTTACCGAACTCGTTTGTACTTCTTTCCCCAGGAACATCTTTAGTAGTTTTTCATTTTTTATTTACATTGCTTTATATTTACATTCTCGACATTACTGCTTTTGCTTGCATCTCCAATATCAGGTCATTTTCTGCTTTTTGTTTGTTTAACACATAAACTAGCGCTGAGCTTCACTGCTCTGTATAGTTTGTCGCCAATCCATACAGTGCAAAGCAGTGTACTGCTAATTAAGGTACAATGCTCCACAGCTTACAGTTACTACAGCAATAAAGTTTAATGTTTTAATAGCTAAAACAATTTCCAGTCAAAGGACGAAAAAAAAGAAACTGTTACTCAACTACTTCTAACAGTTCGAAAGTAACTTCACTGAGGAACGAGTGTAATACTTTTGAATAGTATTACTCTCCTGAAATTTTATCGGCAGTACTCTCCTACAATGGCATCGACAGAAATCACAGTATGTTCGTGGGAAAAATTACAGTGTTTATATTTCATTCAGTCAAGTATGTATTTATTTTCAAAGATTTGCACATAAAATACTGGTTAACATAGCCAGCACCTTTCATAGTACTGACTTCATTTTGTTAGCAAAATTGAGAGGTTCATGGCACATCTATTTCAGGAGAAGCAAACACATTTTATTACGGGAAAAATTCGTATACAGAAAGAAGAAAATAATGAAAGAGTGTTTTATTATATGAGGTTGCGAGATGGATAAGCGTGATAAATTGTGCTATCCGTTTAGGACCACTCTTTTGAGAAACATCAAAGGGTCATATCCGACGTACGAATAGATATTTCGAAATTAACACATAACTGCGATAAATAATTTAGTGACTTGAAATTGTGTACCCCGCCTATCCTATACTGCTCTTTACCGAGCGTGGTGGGTGAGCGGTTAACGCTCTGGCCTCGCATTCGGAAGGACGCCGGTTCCAATCCCCGTCCGGGCATCCAGATTTGAGTTTTCCATGGTTTCTCCAAATCACCCCAAGTGAATGCCGGGATGTTTCCTTCAAAAGGCCATGGTCGAATTCCTCCCCCGTTCCTTGTCCCCAGTCTCTTCCCGCCTTCAATGACCGTAAAGCCATAAGCAAAAAAATGGCTATACTTGTCTGGCCGAGTCAGGAAACTATTCGGAACTAGGTCGAAGTGGACCATGAACCCAGGACTTGCGGAGGAAACGCTTCGTATTCTCGTTCTGACCTGTGTCACTTCAGTCAGTTTCTACATTCCTCACGTGATTCCTCCTCATTAGTTCTTATTTACAAAACTGAGATTTTCATAGACCCTTAACCCGACATTCTCCTGTGACACAGCTTACTGTGTAATGTGAAGTACACCAGAACGCTTCCATGGTTCGGCCACGTTAAACTGTAAGTCCCCTGTACCTGGTAGCACTAACGGGTTAGGTTAAGGTGGCTAAGACAGGGGCGGAATTCGCAGCCAATAGAAACCCTGCCAGCAGGTCATTACGACTATACGGAATTATTATTATTGTTATTTAGTATATGTGTAGCTATAGGTATGACGTATTGCGCGTATGGTACAAGGCATGTTTTTTAAGTAAGTACCGTTTTGAAATTTAAAAAAGACGTGTAAATATATCTCAATAATTTTATTTTTATATGAAATCATGTAACTTACTCTACTTTTCTACATAATTCCCTTCAATATTGAGGCACTTTTCATAACGTAGTACCACTTTTTGAAAACCCTCCTCATACAAGTCTGCCGCCTTACTTGTTAACCACTGCATCACAACTGTTTTCACTTCGTTATCGTCTTCAAGACACTGACCGCCTAGGTGTTTCTTCAAGTGTAGGAACAGATGGTAGTCACTGGGCGCCAGATCAGGGCTGTACGGAGGATGATCTAGAGTTTCCCATCGAAAGACGTGATGAGATCTTTGGTCTGATTAGCCACATGTGGACGGGCATTGTCATGCAGCAAAACGATGCCCTTGCTCAACTTGCCATGTCTTTTGTTCTGGATTGAACGGCGCAGATTGTAATGTCTCACAATAAGCTGATTGTCTCATTACGAGGCAGAAATTCCACAAGCAATACTCCTTTTCTGTCCCAAAAAACTGTGCATATGATTTTCCGGGCAGAAATTGTTTGCTTGAACTTCACTTTTTTGGGTGAATCTGAATGCCGCCATTCCATGGACTGTTGCTTTGATTCAGGTGTGACGTAGGCCACCCATGTCTCATCGCCCGTAACAATTTGGCTTAAGAAATCATCACCATCTTTGTGGTACCGCTCAAGGAAAGTCAATGCACTGCCTAAACGTTTAGTTTTGTGCACATCTGTTAACATTTTCGGTACCCAACGTGAGCACAATTTTCGGTAATTCAAGTGCTTGGTCACAATGCCATACAAAACACTACGAGAAACGTTAGAAAAGTCATCACACAAGGATGAAATCGTAAAGCGTCTGTTTTCTCTCACCTTATTGTCCACTTTCTGCACCAAACTTTCATTAACGACCGAAGGACGCCCACTCCGTTGTTCATCATGCACATTTGTGCTGCCATATTTAAATGCTCTCACCCACTTTCTCACCATTCCATCACTCATAATGTTTTGTCCGTAAACTGCACAGATCTCACGATGAACATCGATCGGTTTTAGGACTTTAGCACAAAGAAATCTTATAACAGCCCGTACTTCACAGTCGGCGGGACTCACGATTATCGTAGGCATCTTAAACACTCAGTGAACAACGTAAACAAGGAAGAATTAGACTGTAATGGCGTCAGTGCGTATGCAAGAGATGCAGGTACCCAGTGCGCATGCGCGGAACGCCGACCGTAGCGCTGCAGCCACGGTGTGACAAAACGGTACTTACTTAAAAAATACGCCTCGTATTCAGAGATTTAAGTCTTCACTTCTGTTTTAAGTCCTCAATGACTGGCCATTGTTTTATTTTTTGTGGCATTTGGTCTTATAGTTACTTAGCCAACAACTGAGTTTCTTTTTATTTCCTCAGTTGTATAAGACTGTTATACAGCTATTGACTTTCAATAATGAAAGGAGGATACAGGAATGACACAAAAGTCAATTTAAACCTGCCGTGCCCTAGTCCGAACTCGAACCGAGGACCCCGCAGCGCGAAGCCAAATTAATGACCCCGCGCATCGGGCGATGCATTTTCCTTTCAACCTCTCTTTTTCAAAACCCGTTTACTGCGTTGTGTAGTTTTTGAGTACTAATCGTTTCAAACTGCACAACTTTCATGCCGCTCGTAAGGGAGCGTGCACAAACCACGTAGCTCCATTTTGGGCTCCTGTGAACCCCCCCTCCCCCCCACGTAGCCCTACGTGGCTTTTGCCTCTACCCCCCCCCCCCCCCCCCACGTAGCACGTAGCTTTTTTCTCTTTTGATTCCAGAAGACATTTTTTACTGTTTTCTCTTATCAGACTATTGTAAATTACATACGGAGATAATCAACTGAGGAAAATAAATATTCACATGCTATTGTGAGTTGTGTTCCTCATTTTAACTGTGAAAAATGTTATGTAAGGAAAGCTACGTGGCCTGGCTCGGAACCCCCCCCCCCCCCACGTAGCCCAGCGTAGCCTTCCAGCCAACCCCCCCCCCCCCCCCCTAGACCGAGCCACGTAGTTTGTGCACGATCCCTAACCGTGTGATGCTAAACAGGGAAGATGTGTTCACGTGAAAATATTGCTGGTATTGAACCCTGTTCGCCCACGCCATACTTACACGCTCTGCCGTTTAAACTGCTTGCCAATTACAGAACGGTGAAAGTTCCTTCAGCCATGTTCAGTCGAAGAAGTTAATCTAACGCCGAGTGCCAAACATTGGCTGTAGATAAAATTAGAATAGTACGATTAGATTAAACTAATATTGCAAATAACTCAGCTGGTTGAGCCATACCATTTCATCACCAACTTCAGAAACATAGAAAAAAAAGAACGAAAGGGGTCAAATAAAACGTTTCCCTAAAAAATATTAAAACACCTTTTCCTGGCATGGCTTACCCGCTGTTCCGTAAGGTTCACTTTTACTGCATACTTGTCGCGAGCATGTCGGGAAAAGTATCGTCATCTGCCTATCAGATGTGTTACTTATGCTCTAGATGAGCGTTAGTCAACCATTTTACCTACCGTCCAGTTTTGTATCTCTGTTAGTAGTAAAATGTTGTAATCGCCCACCGGTTCCACAATAATGATGTTTTATAAACTAGGAAAGTAACTCCATAATATTTATAAAGCAGACTTAAGCAAGTTAAAGCAAATAATAATAATTACTTACAAAATACTTTATGTCAGACTTTCGCTAAGTTTAGCATATTAAATCTTTATTAATTGACTTACTGTAGTTAAATGTATCTTTTTATTTATATTTTGCGTACATAGAAGTATGAAATCTGGTTAAATTACAGTTAATTATTTATTTTATTTATGAGATACCACAGGCTGATGCTACGAAACTAAGTACTGGATATTTGGCTCAATTTTTGTAAGTAACCAAGGTAGGTCCGCTCTTTTGGAAATATTCTGGCGGTTTCTTTCCTTGGTCATAATATGATTAACAGCACTGAGGGAGCGTTCGTAAACTACGTGGCTCAGTCTAAAAAAAGGGGTGGGTGGGTAGAAAGCTACGCTGGGGGGTGGGGATGGGGAGGGGAGGGGAAGTCGGAGTAAAACTGCATAGTTTTTTCAGTCGTATTATTTGTCACAGGTACAGAACACACAACAGCATGTGGGTATTTATTTACCTGATTTCGTTATATCTGTATGGAATTTAGATATCCTATAGGCTACACAAACAGTGACTTTCTATCGTTGGGTTGCACTCGGCTGGCTCATTTGAATCAACCTACACGCGACGGCGCATTACGTAGATATGCCGTACCTAGACTCAAATTCGCCTGCAGATGTGTCCCCGAATTTTCCAATCCTTTTGTTTTGATGGTTTTAAATAAAGATGTTTTGATTACGATCGCTTGCTTGTGACCACACTACTCGTTCATAAAATATACTAGTTTTGTTCTGTCAAGTGAATTTCAGTGCAACTCTAATTATAGTGTTCGCTGAAGTGTCAATTTACGTTCAAAGTGTGTTGTGAAGAGGCGATGCACAATAAACTTTTCGAGACTTACCGAAAATGTTTTTTCCGAACGACTTTTTACTATCCAATGAATTGTACAAATCTTTTACGCAGATCAAGGAATCATTCCCTGGTAACGTAGAAAGAAGGTTGGCAGAACTGCTCCAAAAGAAAACAAAAAACGCTGCTATTGTTTTTTTTTTTTTTTTTTTTTTTTTTTAACCGTCGGGTGTAGTTTGTTCTATTTTATTAAATAATGAACAATGAAGATTGAGATAAGGAGAATGTTTTTAGTAACACCTCAAGAAGAAAAGTATCCGTTACTGTACACATGAAAGAGTTTTTCACCATAGTTGATCATTTGTAGGAGTGGTTAGAATCAACATTTCATTCAGAATATTTATAATTGTGGAAAATTACATAACGCGTAATAATTTTTAGCAATAGTCTGTCAAAAGAAAACAGTAAAAAAATCTCTTTTGGAATTAATAGTTCGAAAAAAGCTGCGTGCCCCACAGGGTGACGGGGGGGGGGGGAGGAGGGGGGGAATTCGAGTCGCAGACAAAAGCCACTTCAGGCTACGAAGGGGAGAAGGGGGATTCAAAAGAGGCCAAAATGGAGCCACGTAGTTAATGGACCTTCCATAAAGACTGATTACACGAGATATGAGATACATGTTTAGTTATCAGACAGGGCTTTTTTTTGTTTTCCCACAGGTTTTCATATTTAATTTCTTAATCATACCTGATTTTCTAACAGTTCTTCTTGGTAAGTTGTATTCAATATTTGCGATAAAAGGATTTTTCATCCAGTCATACACCTTCAATTTCAAAATAACTTCAAATCGTTTTTTTTTTCCAAATTAACTTCGTTGAGGTGGCTACTGAATCTGTTAATATCTTGTGGAATTATGTTATCTTTTACAGACGATAATTCAGGAAATCGGTACCATTCTGTTTTCAATTGATTATAACAAATTAATTAAAGTTTGTTAATAAATAGTGACTCAGTACTTTTGCATCCTATAAGAGTTTCTTTACCTCTTAGAAGCTGCAAACTGACATCTCCAAATCTTTTGATTTAAAAAAAAAATTAAAAAACGAATGTTCTTCAGTATCGGACAACCCCCTCCCTCCTCCCCCCCCCCCCCTCCCGCCCACTATCACTCCTCTAGATGGTTGTCTGTAGTTTTGCTTGTCCGAATCCCAACGGCATGTTTGACGGCTGAGTTACTATGATGGATTCCGGCGCCTGCAGTGTGATTAGTTGGTTAGAGCCTCCGTGCTGGAACAATTTTTCATTGTTCGGTACTTCACCTACAGATCAGAAGAGATGCTGGTGCCCCATTCTTAGTCAGCAAACTGTGTACCAACCTCACGACTTAAATTCCAAATCACTCCGCCGTCCCTACGGAGTAAACGCACGCGGCATTATTGATGATGATTCTTCTGTCGGATGGGTACCATAAACCTGCTACTCCCTGGGTACCTTTTTGGAGAGTAAGCATGGAAGAGCTGTCACCTTCCTTCATCTTCAAAGACAAAAAACAAGCAACTCACTGCACACATGCCAACAGTCATGTACTCACGTACAACACTTTAGACTCGGAGGAAAGTAACTCGTCGCAACACCTCAGTAACAGCCGTAGTGTGAATAGTAGAGGGGATTTTCAAGTCAATTGGGGACAATTCTAGCCTTCCCTAGATGACTACAGATATCCGTATAAAAACTGTAACCATAATGGCCGAGACATTAGTACGAAAACTGGTCGATCGCAGTATGTCGTTGTTGAAGGAGAAAGTTCTTCTAATCTAGATGTCACATCGGGTGTACCTCAAGGAAGTGTAATAGGACCACTTCTTTTCTTAATTTTTATAAACGATCTTGGAGACAAAGTGAAAAGCCTTTTTAGATTGTTTGCTGATGATGCGGTTATTTATAGGGAAGTAAGGTATTTGGCCGATTGTTTAGCAATTCAGCGTGATCTGGATGTTATTTTGGCATGGTGCGCTGAGTGGCAACTCACACTAAATTGTAAAAAGTGTAAGACAATGAGCATAACTAACAAAAATAATCCGAGTGTTCAGAAATACGAGATAAACAGTTCAGTTATTGATATGGTTGATTCTATGAAATATTTGGGAGTAACAGTACAAAGGAACATGAAATGGGACTTACATATTAATACGTTGGTAGATAGAGCTAATTCTAGGCTGCGGTTCCTAGGTCGAATTTTGAAAAATTGTAATGAACAAACAAAGGAGATAGCGTACAAGTCTCTTGTGTGTCCACATTTGGACTATTGTTGTGCCATTTGGGATCCGTTTCGTAAGGGGCTGATTGAGAGTATAGAGAAGAGCCGCTCGATTCGTGACCGCTTGCTACAGTCCTTATGAAAGCATCACAGAACGGATTAGTAGACTAGGCTGGGAGTCTCTGGTAGATAGACGACGCACGTTTCGTATAAACTTATTGGTAAACATGCGTACTCCCACTTTCACTTACGAGTGTAGTGAAATACTTCGTCCACCAACCTATTTGGGTCGGAATGACAAGAAAGATAAAATTAGAGAAATAAGGTGCCGCACTGATTCTTATATGAATTCTGTTTTTCCTCGTACCATTAGGGATTGGAATGCACAACAAAGAGATTAGGTTTGGTTCTGAGCACGCTCTGCCACCCACAGTTTTGTGATTTGCAGAGTATATATGTAGATGTAGATGTAGATGACAAGCAAATTGGCAACTTCTGCAAATAGCTTTTTTTGGTAATTTATGGCTTTACATCTCGTCGACGTCAAGGTCATTAGAGGCGGGTTGGGACTGGGTACAAGGAACAGGAAGGAATTCGGCCATGGCCTTTTGAAGGAAGCATCTCGGCATTCGCTTGGAGTGATTTGGGGAAACGATGGAAAACCCAAATCTGGATGCCCGCACGGGGATTCAAACCTACGTCCTGCCGAGTGCGAGGCCAGAGCGTTAACTGCTCACCCACCACGCTCAGTCTCTTTAAATAGCATCTGCTACCACTTTGCCCAATTTCTACCTCCTCTATCTCCCATATTTAACTGTCTAATACTTGAGAAATTTGTAAGTTTTTCAGTATTAGGTTTGTGAATCATATATATATATATATATATATATATATATATTTTACTTATGGCTTTACGCCTCATCGACGTTGACGTCGATGTCATTAGTGGTGGGATGGGATTGGGGACAAGGAACTGGAAGGAAATCTGCCATGGTCTTTTAATGGAAATATCCCGGCGTGAAACATATATTTTCCGGGTAAAGATTGATCACTATTGCAGGAAGCCAAGATTCGCATAGATGATTAGGAGTGCAGGAAACCACGTAAGTGGACTGAGGGAACTCCTTATTACAAACAGTGCTGGTCCCACGCTGAACAGTTTTTTGTCGTAGCAGCGTAGGCGTTTCCTTGTTTATTTTTGTAAGCGACCCTCTCATTCCGCTCCCTCTGTTTTGCTTCCCTGCTATTAGATTTATGTTCTTCCTCTCTACTAAACCATTAGGTTTCACACGTCTCGGAGCCCTAGTCTTCAACGCTGCAGCTTGAAGCTCCTTCTTACTAATGACATAGCTTAATTTTTAACTGACCTTTTTGAACGAAGGCTGGATATTTTTTGTTAAAAAATATTCGCGATAATATAATAATCCAAGCTACTTCTTAAAAATGTGTTAATTTCACAGTAGCAAATGGGTGTAATGGAAAAGTTTTTGACATGGTGACCACAGTAAATGAAATTATTGAAGAAGAAACAGCTGTAATAGCTACACTGCGGTTTTCGCTAAATTTTGTTTGAAGAAAAGCAATATGACGAAATACCTATAATAGTTATGTATAAAACACAACACAAGGTGAAAAAATACAGTTATGAAAACATGAGATTTAAGAAACTGAACTACGTTTAACTTTTATTCCCCGTCAACATATTAAACCAACTGTTTTGTTATATATATATTATTATCTGTTTGACGACGTCAAGACTAGATCAATTAATTATTAATGTATATGGTACAAATATGGATTTTAGGCTTAGGCTTGGTGTCAATTAATGTAATTTATGGTACCGCAGAAAAAAAGTATCAGTGGTTAGTAATAGCATTGGGCTTAAGAATAATGTGCACTACTAGACATACCCTAGACTGGTCGAAGCTAACATAGGATCAAAGTGTACATTATTCCAGCAATTTTTTTTCCGTCCACTGTTAGATCGGAACAATCTTCATTTACAGTCAGGGAAACAAATTAGCAGGATAATTTCACTAGAGAATTGATGGGTTTATATTTCCGACCAAACATTCCCACTATAATTGATCCATGAAATCGAAGAAAATTACTAAGAATACATTGCTTGATTAAAGAATAATTTGTAGGCTCGATGGGTAGCTAAAAGTGTCTAGTGCATTTAAATTTTTTTTAAAGGAAAATACAATGTCGAAATAACGGCTCGCTACTATATGGCATCTTTCTTTGAATGAAAACGTTTGTATAATTTCTACCGTTTATTTACAGTGGCTGTAGAAAAATTAGAAACACACAATTCAAATTTGTAAAAAATCAACACAAAACTAAATGATTTTTCATGTTAGAGACTTGCTGCTCGACAATACAGCTCGTATATGATTGTTGAAAAGGAACCGAAAGGGAATCAATCATGGCTTCACGAAGGAACCATCTATAATGATCTCGGAAAACCATGTAAACCGAAATCTGGATGATTACACATCACAACCGAGTACTACATCGGCTCCTAAGACATCGTCATCGAGGAGATGAGTAAAGCCATAACAATAAAAAAAATATTCCTCTCGAATATTACTGCTCACCCTACGTGCTCTGTTGAGTTCAGCGAAGCTATTTTAACTGCAATCGAGACTCGTTTGTACCATCATATGTCTACACTTCATGTCGGCTTATACCAAAATTGTTCTGCTATTCTTACAGTTACAACTGTAATTTTGAAACGGGAAATGGATCATATTCATTATCGTAATGTCGATTTGGGTTGTCTGGATTACGAATTGTTAGTGATTCATTATTGAACTTTTTACAGCATGGAGCAGTAAACAATTAATTGCTTCGTTACTATTCTGTGGAAAACGAACTTTCATAAAGTGGAAGTCAAAACACAGTCGGAAGAAATTACTTCTCGCAGAAATGATTAGTCAAGTTTTTTTTTTAGACGGGGTGGAAGGCAAAATTGTCATATTCTTTAACATTATCGTTTGTTATCAGAGCGGTAGCTGACGCCCTGTGGGGATTAAGAATTTAATTCATCAATATTTGCTGAGGTCCAACATATTCCTTTTCCTGGTGGACAATACTAGAAGCGGTGCATTGTCTTGTTTTAACTGTTACTCGCCAATTTGACACTAGTAAAGCACCGCCATTCTGGATCGATGCGAATCTGGTTGCCATTATATTAACTCAATACAGGTATACTAAGTACAGAACTATTTGGAAAAAAATGGTAAGATCCCCTAGTTCTTCCTCAAAATTTGTTCGTTTCACAAATAGAGATAAAACAAATCAATAGCAATTCATGATTTGTACTCATTTTCCTGCTCTTAGCATCATCAGCCAGTTCAGTAATGCCAGGATATGGCCTGTTTGAGCCGACATAAGACCTTAATAATCTTCTCCAGGTAGAATAGTCTTTGCTATCTTCCATAGTTGTGTGTCCCATAGGTCTGGTGTCTTCATGTCGATTATCGTAAAGGAATGAGTTACATATTTAACAGATTTTAATACTAATATACGCTGTCATTCCTCGGCACTAATAAATAACTCCAGTGAAATTATATGACTTTATGCGTGGTATTTTACAAGAAAAATGAGTTTCTCAACGTTGCAATTTCCGCTCATGTATTACAAGCTAAAATGCAACCTCCAACGCAATGAAAAAGGCGGCCCTTAGTGATACTGAAAGTATACAGTTCACGCCATGCCTGGAAGTGTTTTTTTTTATGAAAGTATCAAAATTGATTTAGCTTTCTTCTGTGGACAGTATTTCTGTCCAAATATGATATTTGAAACGAACGTGAATTTCATTTAAAAAATCTGATCTGTTGAATTCCAGGAAAATTTGGTACAATGGATTTTAACATTATTAGTGCTATAACTGCATTTTACTTTCGCACTTCTATTGAAACGTTCGCTATTCATGTTCAGGAAAATATGCCTTTGTGCTTCGAAGCCTAAAGCTGCATGTAATTGAAGATAGTTTAAAGTCCTCCTATATTAAGAGTATTTGATGCAAAAAGCAATTATGCTTTGGAAGTTTCTGCCATAAATATCATCAATCAAATTTGATAAAAAAATTCAGAGGCGTCATAGTCGGTAACGTCTGTGCACAAAAACATTACTGTTGTTTCCATATTATATTCTTCTACTTCTTGATACACATTAAATATCTATCTGCGAAAGAAAGTTTTTATCGGTCTTCACCGGACCAAAACTTTGTTTTTCGATTCTCATTGATCTCAGATGTTGCTACAACGTTTATCAGAATCAATACAGACGAAAAAAGTTCTGTGAGTTTGGTATCTTTATTACAGAGCGTACTGGGTGAGCGGTAACGCTCTGGCCTCGCATTAGGTAGGACGCACGTTCGACTCCCTGTCCGGCCACCGAGATTTGAGTTTCCCCAAATCACTCCAGGCGGATGCTAGGATGGTTCCTTCTAAAGGCCATGGCCGAATTCCTTCCCGTTCCTTGTCTTCAGTCCTTTCCCTCCTCCAGTTTCATCGACGACGACGTAAGCAACCTTCTCCATTACAGATGTATGCCATATTGATCCGCTAACAATCACTCTTGTTTGTAGCTATTGTATTTAAGCATCCAGCATCTGAATGGAAATTGTAACACAGGGAAACCAATTTTTGTTTCAAAATATGGTGTATTTAACTATAAAAATGCTGGGAGTTATTTCCTTGTGCTGGACAGTGATTCTGCGTAATACTGTCATAGTGTCAAAATACACTGTCTCACAAATGAAGAAGCACCCAGAAGGGAAGGAGAAAACAATAAAATTCCACGTGTTGAAATAGTACGTGATATTATTTCAGTGATTGCAACATCTAGTCGATTTTACAAAGAACTTGGCAGTATGAGTCCACTTATGAGTATGACGTATGTCTGGATGCATACACTGATTCAGTTGGAAAGGTTTCATAAAGCCGCTGTATCCTTTCCTGAGGCAAGCTAGCCCACAACTTGTCCTTGATATCTAGGATCCTGGTACTTACGTAGTTGACGTAAGAACTGATCCCACACATGTTCTATCGGCGACAGTCCTAGGGATCTTGCTGAATATCTTCCCTTCTCCTCAGTTTTCTGACATAGCCATAGAAAATTCTAGACGCATCATTCACAGGCACTCATAATATTCTCATAAACATATCTTCAGCCCCCTCCTTTGCTGCTGATTCTTTGTTTAGTACTTCCAAATGTTCCTTATTTCCTGTTGTGGTCTCCTCTCACCAACTTCTTTAGTCGCCTCACCTCTGCGTTGTAGCATTCTTATTATCTCCTTAAACCATTCTCGCTTTGCGGTAGTTATGCTCTGCTTCTCCTTACGTGACTCTCAGATCATACGACACTTAGCATGCACTCGCCGCAGTCTTCAGCAACTCCACATGACGAAGGAAAGGAAGTAGAATCTTGTACCTGGTCCAGTACAAGTGGTGGGAAAGGATCCAACCAACGTTAGGATTCTAAACATTTTCAGATGAGTTACCTTGTTGCTGCATGAATATAATAATAGCCAGAAACGTTACTATGCACACAACTGAAAATCGTTTCATTTCACTTGATATAACATCTACATAACTCTTGAACTTAATGTGTTTTGTTTTGTTTGACGGCCTCTTCTTAAATGATATTTTATTCTTGTCGTTTCTGTTGTCTGGGTAGAAGAGAGAGTGTCAACAGTTTGATCATTAGTCCCCTGCGCACAAGGGGAGGATGTCTTTCGTGGATCCTCAAGGCTCCCGTGGGAATCAAGTTCCGGTATACAGCACAGTGTGTGGGGGACCTAAGCGTCTGTTCCGTGGTAGGCATGCGAACTGCTTCTATCGAAAAGACGAATTTTCGCGGAATCTTTTAGCGCGAGGAAAGGCTTCTGTAACTTACTGTTCACTAACTTTAGACAATATTAGGAGCTAGGTTGAAAGGGAGAAAGTGTGTAGAAATTGATTTATGTTTGCATTTCACCAATTGGGGCACCACGTCGCTTCCCGAAGCATCTGAATACTTGCAATGGCGTATACAAACTGCCACAATACAGTCTAACGTGATACATTAATCTTCATTGTATCCATAAAGCAAAAATATTTCGATTTCTGTAGTATATATTCAGGACAAGTAGTGCAGTTTTATATACAATTAAAATATCCGGCATACATCAAACATACTGACTTCCTTTCTTTAAGAATTTGGTGTACCAGAGTACAGAGGTTAAGGGCTTAGTATTCTTGGGACTGGAAAACAAACAGGCTTGTGACGTTATTTTTTATTTACACGCAAACGGAAAAATATATTAGAGCCGAGTAAAATATTGAGTCACATTTCAAATTATCACTTATTGTTACCTGAAGAAACAGCTTGTTGGAAAATGGCTAGACGAAATAACAGAAAAGGCATGCCGTGATTTCGGAGGTGGCTCTGGGGCACTGAAGCAAGTATACAGACATCATTTTTCTAAGGAAAATGAAGGCAACTATCATGAAAAGTATGTGTGGGCAGTACGTCTTTACACGTATTATTACATCGATGCAACTTGGCTTTTCTGTTTTCACTTTCACAAAAACCCTCGTATGTTGGAAAAGAAATCAAGTATGTAGCTCTTGTTTTTATAACACATAATTGTTTGCCTGTAATAAGTGAGAACAACAGACGAAGGCCGACCATCATACTCATGGACGGAACCAAATAATTGCACAATCGTTAGAAGCTGATTAATACAAAAATATTCTTTATGTTCATTGTATATATAAGTAAATATACATAGGAACGTGTGTTTTGTCATACATTTCCACAACTGTTTTAAAATTACAGTTGTCATTTTGCAATTATTTTGCGTTTGGTTTTTAAAATTTCAGTCACTGCCCTGCAATTAGTTATGTAATGTTGCGTTATTGTTTTAAACACCTGAAACACTTGTTCAGAATTCAGAGCGTTTGTTTATTATTCTGTCCTCTCATTACAAAGGCTGATAGGTGAGGATTTAAAGTCTGAATGTGGCATTTCGTAGGAGGCACTTTCGATCCTCGGTTCGACCATCGAGATATAATTTTCGCATGATTTCCCGAAATGGTTTCAGGTGGATACCAGTTCATTTCCTTATAAATGCCATGGTTAAATTCCTCCCTGTTACTTGTTCCATATTCTGTACCCTCGCTAATCACCACGACGTTGACGAGTTGCAAAGCTGCATGTAAAAGAAAAATTTCTAGTATATGCCATTATTTTACACTATTTTCGTTAACGTTTACTCAAAATCTTAAACGATTTTAAGATTACAGCCACTGTTTTGTTTTATTTTTTGAAGAGTCCAGTCACTACCTGGCCTATTTGGAAGTATTTTATTCATCAATTTGAAACTTAGTGAATCTAAGATATTACTGTTTTGAAATTTCAGTAGCTATTTTATTGCTACTGCTTATAGTAAAGTTTTACGCTTAAAAGGATCACATATCTGTAGGAATATAACTTCAGATGACCATAAATTACAGATACAGGTTTGGTGGAATATGTGATAAAACTCAAGCTTCTTATCCACGATATACCTAGTTGTTATTTTTTTTTAAATGAATTTATTTGTTTATTTACTTTTTTTACTGACATTGGGGTCCATTTGTAATTAAAAAAATACTCGTAAATTGCGAAATTCATGACGCAGTCTTACGGAACAACTTCTAGGATACTGCGTCATATTACAAAGCACCACTTTCCGCTAGCATGCTTATTTATACGTGGGACATTAGCACATTCAGTACTGTATATTATAATTGTTTTCAAAGCTTAAGGACATAAAAGAAACTCTACTACAAAATCGGTGTGAAAGACGTTGACATCTTCCAGTTCCTATGTATTAGGCCGTAGATACTCTGACAGAATTCAAAAGCACTGTAGATTTACTTCTAAAATTAGATGTTACTAAACAATTTCTAAATGTGGTGCAGAAGAAGCTTTTGAAATTCAAAACTTTAATCCACTTAGGACCACAATTGTGTATCCAATACAATATATAGTAGACTCTAATTTATTTAGCAATAATAATAACTAGAGAACAGATCCTGTCTTGTAACGATTTCTTTAGCTCAGATGACAATTGATCTTCCTGAAATAAGCATCAATTAATAGTCCATATGGTCTACTTGCAGTAAGAACTGAGGTTGAATATACTAATAAACATCTAACAACACTTGTCAAATTACAATTATTTGGGAACCCTTCATATTTTTTTAAAAAAATATGTTTTTGGCTCTTGCCATCCGGCTAATACAGCTAAAAACTATGGTGCTATTTAGGGAGCGTCCATAAACCACGTAGCTCCATTTTGGCCTCCCTTGAACCCCCCGCTTCCCCACGTATCCCGACGTGGCTTTTGTCTCTACCCCTCCCCCCACCCATCCCAACTCATAGCACCTAGCTTTTTCCCTATTCATTCCAGAAGATATTTTGTACCGTTTTCTATTGTCAGACTATCACAAATTACATACGGAGATAATTAAATGATGGATATAAATATTTACATGCTGTTGTGTGTTCTGTACCTCATTTTAACTGTGACAAATAACATGAATTAAAAGCTACGTGACCTGGCTTGGAACCCCCTCATTCTCACGTAGCCCAACGTAGCTTTCCAGCTAACCTCCCCCCCCCTCCCCACCTAGACGAGCCACGTAGTTTATGGGCCCTCCCCTATCTATGCCTTACATTTTACCTATGCAGTTTTTGATGCACTTTGTATTATTCTGATTGTTTTCTTGCTTGGTTTGGTCAGGGTTTTTAATCAGGGTTGTTATATCGTCGGTGTTGAGCTCTTCATTTAGCATCTCCTTCACAATATCAGTATACTGCTTAAGTGTACAGTGGTAAATGTCCTAAAGTGAATTGCAGCGTTAAAATTTCGGAATATCTGCTATGCTTATGATACAAACTTTGTGAAATGTTCGTAGGCTGCTAATCATAATTATTTACTTTCTGTTAGTATGTAGCTTTGTGTATCTTGGATTATAATGTACTTCACTTTAAAATTCTCCATACTACACTGAAGAGTCAAAGAAACCGGTACACCTGCCTAATATCGTGTAGGGCCCCCGCGAGCACGCAGAAGTGCCGCAACACGACGTGGCATGGACTCGACTAATGTCTGAAGTAGTGCTGGAGGGAACTGACACCATGCATCCTGCAGGGCTGTCCATAAATCCGTAAGAGTACGTTGCAAAGCATCACAGATAAGCTCAACAATGTTCATGCCTGGGGAATTTGGTGTTCAGCAGAGGTGTTTAAACTCAGAAGAGTGTTCCTGGATCCACTCTGTAGCAATCCTGCGTAGAGCTAAATAGGGTGTTGGGTGATTTTACCTCCATGGCAGTGATCGGAGTTGTTCTAATATAACCCCCCCCCAACACCCTGAGAGCTGCAGATTGAATTCTATCTAACTTCTCATAAAAGAAGCAACCATAATCAATTCTGCTTCAACTAACGAATGGTATATGCTGCATAACAGTGTTGGGCCTGTCCCCCTGTTTGGTGTTTGATGCTTGGTGCTGCTAATGGTTTGAAGATATTTAAACGTTGAATGAGCACTTGCTTAGTTTTTGCTGTGAGTCTTTTCCATGTAAGTTTATTTAGATTCAAAGGATTTTTTTGTCGACGTCGAAGTCATTAGAGGCGGGAGAGGACTGGGGCAAGGAACGGGAATGATCTTTTGAAGGAAGTATCCCGGCATTCATCGGGAGTGATCTGGGGAAACCATGAAAAAACCCAAATCTGGATGCCCGGACGGGATTCAAACCTGTGTCCTTTCAAATCGGAGGCCAGAGCGTTACCGTTCGGTCCAAAGAATTTCGTCTTCCTGATTATTTCCATCCCTTCCTCTTATTCTGAGTTCATCCTCTTGATATTGTCTTTGGTCAATATATATATGTATATATAATTTACTTTTCTGCAATTGTAGATAGGCTTAGCCTCCGTTCAGTAATGTTACTCCGTATCATTGTAACCCATTCCTCCAGCAGGGAGCTGGCTTTTTTTTTTTTTTTTTTTTTTTTTTTACTAGGATGTGAGACCTATATGTCACAATCCTCAGCATACTGAAGGAAAGCCGTTTAGATGTTAAGTAATATGCAACATGTAGGATAGAATCGCCTTGGGTAGACCCTTTTACCGAGTGTGGAGGGTGAACGGTTAACGTTCTGGCCTCGCATTCGGGAGGACCCGGGTTCGAATCCCTGTCCGGGCATACAGATTTAGGTTTTACATCTTTTCCCCAAATTACTCCAGGCGAATGCCGGGATTCTTCCTTCAAAAAGTCAATGGCCGAAATCCTTCCCGTTCCTTATCCCCTGTCCCATCCCGCGTCTAATGACCTTAGCCGTCGACGAGGCGTAAAGCAACAAGAAAAAAAATACCCTTTGAGAACCGGCTTCTTCCAGCCTATTTGTAGATCGTATTAATGTGCTGCTCCACCTAATAGGCACTCCACGCTGCGATTTCACAAACGACTTCAACCTAAACATTATTATCTCGATCCTTGATGTCTAAGAAGTCTGCGAAGAGGTACTTGTCTTTAATGTAAGTAAGCTGCATATTGGTATAAACAATGTCTCGTACTTATACTGTCCATTGTACTAAAGCCGCTATAGAAGACCATGGTTCTGTTTTTAACCATAACACATATGACCTTCACCAGACATGAGATAAGCTGACTCTCGGCTGTACATGTTGCTAATGGTCTTCAACACTGGTATGATAGATATCTATCTCCACGATACTAATAATCGGTGTTACAGCTTTAATATTAAGTTCTTCATCTCTAAAGATACATTTTAATTATTCCTAAGGTTAAACATTTTTTATTCCTTTTCTTTCTATTCCGATTAGAGTAACTAAAGCCTTTAGTCTAAGCGTTTGAAATAAGGCATTGTTGACTTTAATATTATTGCCTAACTTTACTTATAGAAAATCCAGACACATTCGGCTTTTGCCTTGTTGGCTGATAAGTTTCAATCCTGGTACCTTATTGTAGAAAAAAGAAATCTTAGGTGTATAGGGTGGGGCAAGAATCTCCCAAATGTCGGTTCAATTAAAACATTGAATTTGCTGTATTACTGTTTTGCTGCTGCTGTCTGATGCGTCGTAAGCTTTTCTTACTGTATGCTACGAGCCACTTTCTCCTTCTCTGAGTGCGCATTATTTGAGACTTATTATAACG
>CM061921.1:103860166-104071209 GCA_031002005.1 Vandiemenella viatica
ACTGCGCATTCCTCCCCTGTCGTAGCCGACTTAACCAAACCGGCGCCGGCCCTGGTAGTGTAGTGGCTAGCGCGCTGGCTTCGCATTGCAAGGGCCGCCGGTTCGAGTCCGGCCTCGGGCATGGGTGGTTTTAATTAAGTGTTGTGTTCGTCTTGTGCTGTCGTCACGTTCACCATATCATGATTAGAACCTGATACAATATTCGGTACAAAAAACAAATTGGAGCTGGCTAAATGGTCGCAATGACCGAAGGCCATTAAAAAAAAAAAAAAAAAAAAAAAAACCTGCAATTTTACCAGGTGCAGAGGACCTCAGCTTAACGTGGATTCCGATCCACGGAAGCGTTCTATCGTCATTCACGTTACACAGCAAGTTTTTCCAGAGCTGAAGGTCGGGCTAAGGGCCTATGAAAATCCCCGCCTTGACAGGGAAATACGTCAGTGCCTACTATAAACAAAATTTATCTGTTATATGTGCCACTGTGCTTTAATTATAATTTTTAAATTTCAGCTCATATCCAGTATGATAAGCCGTACTCTTTGTCAAACGCTTTCAGAACATTGATATAAGATGTTTACGTCGTTCTAAAAGATTAGTAATTAGTTTTCTGTTGTTAATTATTATGAAAACGACTTACACAAGCTGCCTTTGTTGTTACGGCTAATCCGACAGCTGTGATTCATTGCCTGCACCACTCAGCCTAGCTCTGAGGGCAGCGATAATGCGACGAAATATTGCCCTACTTCCGATTTTCTCCATTCCCCGACTTTTTTCCATTAAAGAGTGAGAAAAGGGGGAAGTGAAAGAGTGGTAAAAGTTTGCCATTCATCAGAGGTCCTTATCGCGTGCGCAACTTTGGTTCGAATTTGGGAGCTATTTCTCCACTCTTTTTCTGCAGGACAGCCGTAATACTCCAAACACATTGCGACAAATGCGATTCTTCTTTTCCGGCATAAATACAGATTTATTTGTTGTATGTGCACATACATCCGAAGCACACCGAATTTCTCGTCAAAAACTATTTGCAAGTCAAACGCTGTCACCATGCAAGTTACTTATTTACCTTGAATGGAAATAAATTAACTCCTTTCAGAAATGTTGCGTACAGTATGCAGACTGGATGCGTAGTTGTCTAAAATTTGCAAAGACTGAAAGAAATTCTGAATTATCGTTGACATTGGGCCCAGGTCAAACTAAAGATCCAACATCAGGAAACACGAAGATATATAAAACTGACGGTAGTTATAATCAGAACAACCGATTGAGCATTTCATTTTGAGTATGTTCAGTATTTCGCTTAATAACTTTTAATATATAAAATTTGATGCTTTTTGCAGCCATCATATTTTTAAAATTCCACTTACTTTGCGTGTTTAGATCTGTCAGTGTTGTTGATATAGCAGGGTCTCTAAAGACCTCGCTGTTATGAGACGTTGAGTAGTTAAGAAAAAAAAAAGATATAGCAGGGAATTTATAGAAATTTTCAATCACCCCAACATTATCTCTGGAAGAGAAGACACTCGCTGCCGGAAATGCAACACACTCGCTGGCGTGGAACCAAAACAATCTGCGTAGTGTACCGTCCAAATGTCGCCAGTGTATACATCAGCCCGGAAGAGTCCTGAGAAAGACCCTAGGTTGAGTGCCGAAACGTTGAAAGTACTAACAACACAAGCGCTTTTGTAATAAGACCAAAATTACCAAATTTGTTTACCAAAGACTCATACCAGTTACCAATGAAAATTTTTCCACAATTAGTGCAAAAAAATATTTTAAGTCTGCGTAATTTTGACCCCGAAATTCCAACATATTGATTGATCTATCACGATTCTATCCTTTTTTCTGTTAGCTTGTAACAGGTTTTATATCAGATAATTCGAGTCGAATGAAACATCTTAAGAAAAATTTCGGCACGATGGTAAAATTTATAACTTATGCATCTTGGTATTAGATTTTGGGTTTTACGCTATATTTAAAATCTTTAGAGGCTCTTTCGTATCAGATGTATCCTTTCATCTTTGCGAGTAACTAGTATAAATGATAAATTGAATTAACATCTGACCTTTTGATACTATTAAAGGTGATTTACGTGTTAGAAATAAACATAAACAAATTTATGACAGCAGCGGAATGGTATACCATAAACACTATATGCGACTGTTGTAAAATTTCGTAATTACTAAACACATGTTAAATTTACAGGTATGTTTAGATCTTGACATTTAATGGCTGTTTAATATCAAAGCTGCTATTTGATAGGTTTTTTTTGTAGTAACTCTTTTGAGAAAAGTATTTGCGCACCAAGCTTGGTTAGCTCTAAAACTCTGCCTTGCATTCCGGAGGGAGTGGTTTCGAATCCCCGTTCGTCCATCCAGATTTGAGTTTTGCATGGTTTCCCAATATTACCCCAGGATAATGCTGGGATGGTTCATTCAAAAGACCCTGGATGATTCCTTCCCGTTCCTGGCCCCCAGTCCTTTCTTACCTCTAACGGTCTCGACTTGGACGAGGAGCAAGAAAAACATGTATTAGCTAAGAATTCCTTAATCTTTACGAAATTTGACACCAAAGTGGTCACTATAGACTCTTTAACCTGAACTGAATGTTACCAGCCTTGTAAACATTATGCTGATGTGTTTATGAAAGTTATAGTTTTAGAGACAATGATGGTGAATCATACAAAAATGGGAAACAGTGTGGTGGTGTGGTGTATCGCCACACTTGAACTCTACCATCAGTTCTTATGAACTAGACTCTTGACTCATCTGACCACGGATATTTTTCAAGTCACATAGGGCCTAGCCGATATGTTAACGAGCCAAGGAATGGCGTTGCAGCCGATTGAGTTTGGCTAGAAGTGGTAGTCGTGTCGGTCTTCTGCTGGCATATCACATCAACGCCAAATCTCGCAGCACTGTCCCACGGACACGTCTGTCGTTTAATGTAGCTGTTATTTAACGCAGTGTTACCTCTCTGTCAACATCAATACTTCGATGCAGGCGTCGCTGATCTCAGTCATTAAGCAGACGAATTAGGCACTGAGTTGTGTGTTGTGCCGGAAACTGCATATTCACGGCACACTGTTGATCAAGTATTGTTGAATTCACCAACATTTTCCGAAATAGAATGCCCCATGCGTCTATCTTCATATTCAATTACGACTTCAAACTCTGTTAATTCATGTCATGCAGTGATGATCACACGACTCACGAGTAAACATTCCTCACACACAAACAAAGAAAATATGTTATGTGGACATGTGTCCGGAAACGCTTACTTTCCATGTGAGAGCTCATTTTATTACTTCTCTTCAAATCACATTAAACATGGAATGGAAACACACAGCAACAGAACGTACCAGCGTGACTTCAAACACTTTGTTACAGGAAATGTTCAAAATGTCCTCCGTTAGCGAGGATACATGCATCCACCCTCCGTCGCATGGAATCCCTGATGCGCTGATGCAGCCCTGGAGAATGGAGTATTGTATCACAGCCGTCCACAATATGAGCTCTAACATGGAAAGTAAGCGTTTCCGGACACATGTCCACTTAACATATTTTCTTTGTTTGTGTGTGAGGAATGTTTCCTGAAAGTTTGACCGTACCTTTTTGTAACACCCTGTATATTGCTTCCTTGGTGCTGTCATACTTCTGACAAGAAAACGTATGCTAATCGATTTGATGGGGCCTATAAATACATTTACCGAAAACAGCAACAACAAAAAATACAACGTAAACAGGATACCGGTTTTGTGTCCTACCGATCAAAATGTTGAATTTTTTTCCCCTTCCAGTGGTGGGTTTTTTCTTTCGTTTGTTTCAGAATTAATAGGACGATTCACTTCGATACAACGCATACATATTCCATCGATAGCAAAAGCACTTTAAATCATATTTATACGAATTCTTATCCGCGGAAACGAGGCCAACTAGATCGAAGTGCCGATGGCTTTCGTGAAAGGAACTCGAATATTGGCGTAATATTCTCGGCTGTGACCAGTTGAAGCACTGCTGAATGGATTAGATTAGATATGTTTACTTTGGCCCTCAAGTATGGAGAACCGTACATACCATTATTACCAACTGCTGGTAACCGGTTACCCGTTAGTATAATCAATTTCCATTGTTAACTGCAAATATATACCATCTCTTGTTAGTTACAATATATGCAATTTCCAGGTAATGTAACTGCTGCATTTATAAACGGTTTCAACACAAAGAAAGACCGCGTACCATATTGGTGATAGTGAACAATTATGTTGGCTTCCACTTCCACAGACCAAACATACAGTATTTTCCCAGTCATCCCTAGTTACCAAATTTCAAGAGGAAAATTTTTCACAGATTAAAATGGGCTCTGAACCAAAACCTCATTCAGACGTAAACTAAGAAGTACAGGGTGTCCAGAAAAGGACTCCCTGATTTCAAAATTAAATATCTCGAAAACAAAGATCGATAGAGGAATGCAGTAAACGGTATGTTTATCGTGACAGCTGTAAGAAGTGTATACAGCAGTGTGAAATAATAGTTACTGCATTGCTCTATCGATCTTTGTTTTCGAGATATTTAATTTTGAAATCAGGGAGTCCTTTTCTGGACACCCTGTACATCTCTCTTACATGAGACTACGGCTCTAGAAGTTTACCATGGGTTCCCTAGCAAGGCACTAGTGAATACTTCTCAAATTAGTGCATGAGGTGCGCCTACGATTGACCACTAACGATAACGTTATCTTTGTTTGGAATGGTCGCTCGTTGCGTGGAATGTGATCCTCACGTCATGTTGTTATCCGATATGTGTAGCCGGCAATAAATGATGTAGCGTGCCGAGTTGTTTAATGGAGAATGAAGCAGCGAGAATAAACCAACGGAGATTAAGAGCCAGGCTGATAATAAAAATGAGGAAGGCCGCATGAGTGAGTGGGTTGATACCCCACTGAGCCCCATTTACATTTGCCAAGAACGAAAGCAGTACACAATGTATGGTCGATAGTCACGCGTTGCTTGCTGGCGCCACGCTATCTGTTGCCACAACGTTTCCACCGACAGTTAAAATAACGTCTGTCAATTGGATATCGCACATTCACCCCGAGTTAGCTTAAAAGCTTCGTGAACTAGAAGAAAGTAATCTAACTGATGTCACTCTTGATATTAGAACGAGTAAAGGTTACTTGGAAGTTATATTTACGCGCAAAGCTTAAAACTGCTTAGGTTGAGTGTTCCGATAGCATAGCGTCTAGAGCATGTACCAGGAGTCACCACTTCGACACTGGCACACTGCATGTGCAGGTTTAATCCAGTGTTGTGCTCATCTTGTGCCGTTCGTGCTGTGAGATGCATTAGCACCATATGCACACAGTTGATGAAAGAGCGTATATCCGAGATCGTGCGTGGTTGTAAATTCCATGTTTTTAAATAAAAATGTGCTGCGGTATTTATTCACTCGCTCTTCTTCTTCATTTTAATCATATAGGGGAAGGTCGGACATTTAAAGTTCTAACAAACCAAACACGCTGCATCGGTAAAACTTTATTGTAAATAAGCGCCATGTGGTGTAAAAACAAATGCGACTGAGCTGCGGATTGGGCGTCCAGTGAGTTCCACACTAGTGTGTCTTTTGTTCCTGGCAGAAGTTTTACGTCGCTCCTGTCAAAATTTGTTAGAGAGTATTGAATATGATGCATCAGATAAACGAATAGTAAGGCGTGCTTGAAAAATACAAAAGGCGAGATTTTAACATCTTCACCATATAAAAAGTAAAAGTAAAGGGCGAAGCGAAAAAATAAAAAAGATAAAGGCGCATAAAGTCGTTGAATACAAACAAAAGCATTCGAAGTCTTTCCGAAGCAAATCAAGTAAAACAGACCGAATGCATCGTACGTTGAGAAATTTTTGAAGAAGACTGGATTCAGTGCTAGGAAGTAAAGACAATGCCCATGAACATTGTGTTTATATAGATTCTTCAGAAATCCTTATTACTGTGATTTTTGTAAGGCAAACAAACGATTAGGCCACCATTTATTACTGTGTCCTGGGCTACCCGACAACTTTTTTGCTACCAAAAAATTAAGGCGAAAGTATTCTCAATTTAAATCGTGGGAAAAAAAAGTTTTCATTATTAACCTCTAATTAGTATGACTGCAGAAGTTCCCAGTTTAATTTTAAGATTAAAATAAAAACGGAAAATGTGTTTATTTTATTTTTATTTGCAATTAATTTTAAGTACCCGGGGATACCTAACTTCCCCTACATTATTTCAAAAAAAGTTTTTTGACGAGCCATCTTTCTACTTTCATAATTTACCAAAATCGATAAGTGAGGTATCATTTTAAAGATTAAGTTCTCAACTTTGGTAATATCATTAATTAAGAAAGAATTTTCTTGAAATTCAACCAGTAAATGGCAAAATTATAAACAATCAAGGTCACGGGTATGCAATAGTTCAGAGTCCAGCTGCCAGGCTTCGCTGACGTCGACAGTGTCTGCTAGCATTACAAATAGATAGCAGCACCACACATCGAAATTTTCATTCGTTTCATGAGCGCATTACTGCTGGGTGCTCTCACCATCAAAAATACATTTTTTTAAATTATTTTTTTGGCTTCTGGAAATAATTCATGCAGCCAGTCCACACTTAGTTTGTTGATCATACTTGACATGTAACAAGGACAGAGTAAATACGCCACATTACAATACAATTAATACATAAAATTTTGTATATAAAAAATAAATTTTGATGTTTGACGTCTCAAGGAAAGAATACAAGACGGCAAGATACTTGCAGCAAATTAAAAATCTTATTCATACCTACATGTAGATTTGTGGACTGTAACATTTAACAAGGAAAGTAATCCGCATACATTAAACTACGAACCTGTTCATAAAAAAAATTGTACTAATTTTGAGCTTCCAGGTGTTTTTGCCATCCTTACAGGAAGGACGCAACCCCTTACTATTATATTTTCACATTGTTTCTGTAAATATTCGTCTATATCTTAGGCTCAGGTGAGAGCAGAGGTAGAGAGATTCTTGATACGTTCTTCCCGTCCTACTATGGCCATACTGAGATATTGGGGACCACTTCTCTGAAGTATAGCCACTTAGATTATTAGCTAGTGTTGAAATCTTACATTCCATTTGTTCCTGTGATTTACCTCGACCGTTTTTAGTATTTTACCATGCGGTATAGCCTGATACTTTTCCATTCTACAATATTTCGCTAGTGTGTCCACCCTCAGTCCCCTATTACGACACAGTTGGATTTCACCCATACGAAGAACTCATTTCTACCTCAATAATGTGGTAAATTAACGGATGTTAATGTTATTAGTAGCGTGAGTTAATAGCAATGTCAGGTCTCATAGGGAGTCCGATAGTACAATATTTTCTGTCAGACTGAGGGCATACTTAGCGTTCTCGCCTCGCATTCGGGAGGACGGCGGTTCGAATCCCCGTCCGGGCATCCAGATTTGGGTTTTCCATGGTTTCCCAAATCACTCCAGGCAAATGCCGGGATGCTTCTTACAAAAGGCCATGGCCGAATTCCTTCCCATTCCTTGCCCCCATCCTTGCCCCCCATCCTTTCCCGTCTCTAAAGACCTCGCTGTTGAGAGATGTAAAGCAGTTAAAAAAAAATCAGGGCATACACAGACTTTCCAATATGACCGTGAGCTTTGAGCTATGACAAAGTCCATTGTAGTCAAAGTGTGGACGTGTGGCACAGGTCAACGTACACCAGCTAGGACCCGTAACATGCTTACGTCTCTTTCGCTCTTCTGTGTAATCTGATTGATACGGTAGGACCATGTCAAATTGTTACCTATATTTAGCCCAAAATATTTAAGGGTGATTCCATAAAATTAGGGTAACTTTTGAAAATAATTTGACTAAACTATATTTTAGATGCGTGTGGATTCCAGATTAGTGTAGGACAATATAATGGGTAATTAATTTATTATATCATACTCAAAGGGGCCAGCCACTTTATCTAGTATTTTATGAAGAAATTAGGTTATGTGAATTTAGGCATTTAGGGACGAAAAAATTGTAGTTGTAATAAAATAAGATGGATGCATATAGTTTCTCTTTTATTTGCAGTACATCTTTCAACAATCAGATATTTATCAAGAAAAAATGTTGTGTAATATATCTGCTTTCTTAGTAAAATCAATCATTTATGGTCAGTAAAATAAGAGCCAGCTTATTAGGTACACAGATAAAAAGCTTAAGGCTGATTATGATTATAAAATGGGGAAGGAGCTACTTGTTGAAAACTCGAAATTTAAATACCTCGCAATAACATTTGATAGCAGATTTAACTGGGCAGGACACATTGGACAGGTAGTAGGGAAAGCGTTCAAAATCCTTCACCTGTCTGAAAGAGTGATGAGGGGATGCACTTGAGAAGTAAGGGAATTTGGGTACAAAACTTTGGTCAGACCACTGCTGGAATATGGTGGTGTAGTATGGGACCCACATTTTGGGTATCAAATACAGGAGTTGGAGGGGGTGCAGAGGAGGGCTGCCAGATTTGTCTTTGCAAATTACCGCAAAACACAATCGGTAACTAATATGATAAAGGAGCTGGAGTTGGATTCATTGGAGAATAGAAGGAAGGTGAAGAGAGTCATGGGAGTGTACAAGGCTTATATTGGTGATGAAGCATGCAAAGATATTGGTGGGAAAATTAAGAGAGGTGCTTGGAAGGGTACGTGATCATGACTATAAGCTGACACTTGATTTCAGGCATAAGGGTTTGGGAAAATTTTCTTTCGTAGGAATGGGTGTAAGCAAATGGAATAAATTGCCAAGAAAAATAATTAATATTTTATCAAAATCACTGAAAGAATTTAAAGTAAAAATTCGATGAGGGCAAAAGTAGTGTGGAAGAGGAAAGGAGAAAGATGGGTGTGTAGGGAGATTGCCACCGGAGAGGGCGCTCCATCGCAATTTTATCAATTATTATTATTATTTGAAGTAAGTCAATTAGGCGTGAATGTTTTCTTTCCTTTACTGATCCTTTATTTAGTCTATTATATTTTTTCTGATGGGTGTTATTACTTCTTTTTAAATCTGCAATAACAGTGACTTCAACAATGTAGACCAGAGAAAATCTCTGTCGTTTTTTCTTCGCTTTGTAAATCACCAATATTAATTTACAAAATTTGGCAGTAATTATGTGATCAATCAACAGAAGGAAGAATTATCAACGAAATGGGATTAGATAAGGAAGAATTATCAACGAAATTGTATTTGAGTATTTAGAAGTAAACTGCATAATTACTTAATTAGTTTAGTATCAATGTTTACAGTGATTTAGCAAAATGGATAAAACTAAAAAAAAAAAGCTGTAAATAGAATAAAAATAATTTAAAGGTACTGTACATAGACTGCGAATTAATACATACAACTGTGTTCCCGATTATACTATCAATGAACTACTTTTTGTTATTCAATCGTGTTAAGCACTCCCACTGCGAGAAGATTCTATTATGATAATATTAACTTTTTAATTTTATTTATTATTTTTCTGTTTTTCGATGTCACATCGAAATTTAATGTAGGCTGTCACCAACCTAACACAAGGTATCACTGTTTACAGTTGCGTCGAAATGGTTCGTTTATGCTTGATCCATGCACATACGTACAAAAAAATTTTAAAAAATTAAAGTTTTGTTCGTTTGATGGCATAAGCTATCACTATGTTAAATTTTGTTGAAATGTGTTCACTAGTTTTTGTGTGATGCTTGGAGCATTATAAAATTTACAGTTTCGGTACTGTTTCTCGTAGGGACATATATGTAGCATACTGTATCATATATGTTTACCCATGAAGTAAACTACCACTGTATGTAGTTTCATCAACAAACAACCATTAATTTTTTCGTGATGCGCGGACACAGAGTCAAAATTTTTAAATTGTACTGTTTTGGCATCTGTATCATCGAGAACTATGTTACTATTTTTGATTAAAGTATTCTGTGTTACAACCCATGACATAAGCTATGAGTATGCGCAATTTCGTTAAAATCTGTAAATTACTTTTTACGTGATACGCGGACAGAAAAAAAAATCCAAATTTTGCGTTTTTGACATCTCCATCAACAGAAGTGTACATCTCCGTCAACAGTAGTGTACATTTGAATTGCTCTTTTTTAAATAAATACATTTAATGTACAGAAACAACTTAATTGTCTAGATATAGGGCCCCAGCACACCTATAGTGATTCTGACTAATTTTTCAGTCCTACAGACAGTGTATTGCATTGAGGTTGCAGCTGCAGGCGTCTAATAATTTGATTTAATACTCGAATTCACTGCTCTAATGGGTATTTTGTATTTTCAGAATTATTATTGAGTCTATCTACAATGTGGGATTGTTTATTATGTATTTCCGATGACTGTATTCGCGAGGGTGCGATGAAATGCTGTTTATCATCAGCTGTCGTGCAGGCTGTTTTTCCACCTGGATGCACGAGGTCCAAGTTTCTGTTGCAGCGATTGTATACAGTTTAAATAAAGCCTTAGTATGTCAGTAAATTACATACTTTGGAGATTTATGTCTGCTGTGAACATAAATTACCAGGTGCCAAACAAAAGAAAACATCGTGTTTGTCCAGTTCCATCCAGCTAATAGATTTTTATCTGGTAATTGTAGGATCAGATGAAACCGGACAGGGATCAAGACATTTGCTGCATCACACGTTAAGAAGTTACAGGTGCTAGATTCATAAAGGCGTAGATAGGAGATAACTGCAAGGACCTTAACTAATTAGAGCAATTATTTCCTTGACATTGCTTTCACATGTATTTCTCATGGTTAGAGTTTTAAGGCTTCCGTTTGTGAGGAAATTGTTTCAAGGAGTTTGAACTAAAACTGTTTAATGTAATTTCAAACGCGACCAAGCACACACGCTCCCATGTCATGATTTTTCTTCACCTACCGAATTTCAGTTTTTGGTAAACAGTCCATTATTATTCCAAACCCTGACTACCGTACCTACAAAAGAAATAAATCAATGTGTCTGATTTTCTTAATTTAATTTAATTTACTTGCTATGGAACAAAAGTTCCGGGGGCAATAACCTAAATACCCAATTTACCCTTTCCTTTTCCAACGTACTTTTGCCCACCATTAATTTTAAATTCAAATTATTTCAGTTTTCATCACTTCTTTTTTAATTTATTCCAGTCCCTGCCTCCCTTCCCTACGAAAGAGAATCTTCTCACAAATCGAGTACCATCTTGTGATCACAGTCATATATTCCCTTCCACGCAGCTCTCTTAATGCTCCCACCAATGTGTTTCCATGCCTCATCACCAATATACGCCTTGTACACTCCCATGGCTGTCTTCATCCTACTTCTATATTCCAATCAATCCTATTCCAGCTACTTTATCATACCAGTTGCTGATTGTGTTCTGCGGCAAGTACAGCAGAAAAAAAAAATCGTCGCTGGAGGTAAAGTCAGAGATTTTGTGGCACTGTTGAGCAAAAACTGAAATAATGTAATGTAATAAGATTAATATTAATAGATGAAGTGCGTATTGTTCAAACTACAGGAAATGTGGATTGTGTTGTTAATGATGTGAATAAATGTTTTAATACAATGAGAAGAAGCGTTTAAGTTAATAATAACTAAAAGGAGGTACTAATCAATGAGATTGTTTCTTAATCATTTAGATTTTAGATCTTTAAACTATATAATTTTATATGATGTTATACAGTTTATAACAGCCCTGAGACGCAGCCCTTGTATAAAATGCTATTTTAAGAATTATGTATAGTAAGCTGGTAGTTGATTAATTATGATTTTGTGTAGTTTTCGTTTGGTTTATTGTGAATTTGTGTATATTCGTCTTGTAAATTAACATTGTTTTATGGAGATAAACTCTGTAAATGCTGTTAATATGTTCAATGACAGTGTGAAACATTGATTACAAGTTTGTAATTCTAAGTGTTTATGTCAGCTACGATGTTTAGAGGACAATTTGCGATAGTTTGGACTGGTAAATGTTGATAATTTTGTCTGTAAATGCATGTAACCAGTATTGTTTCTCATTTCAAAGTGTTTTCTAACGATTTTGAGTGATTTTGTATAATTTGTAATTATTTTTGTATGGATTTAATTGTTAAAGTATTTTTAGAATTCCAAAAATGTCGGTCGGTGTTCTTTGAATTATTCCGGATCTTTCTGTAACGTCTATATAAACGCGAGGAGTAAGTTAGTTAGCTGAGCAATTGATTTGCAGGTTAATTCAAAGTTAGAATCACTGAAATATTTGTATGATTATGCTTAGTATCTTTGATGCAGTCGATGCGTATGCTGTGCGTATTGTGTAGAGAGCACGGAAAAATAAACCAAAGTGGAAAGTGATTCTCCGGAATAGTTATTTCATGAAACAAAAAGGTTTTCATGGTGTCCGCGACAGACTAATCATCAAGAAATAATAATTAACGAGATGCTTATCAAGTTCATAGAATGACAAGAGCCTAATCGCTAATTACAAAAATGGACTAGTGGCATCATATGTTCTCCAAAATGGCAACTGTTTTCAAATAAAACTTTTTTTTAAAAAATTAATTACGAACGCTAAGCATTGTGTTGCACATGTCCGTAGTATTTATCCGCAATATTAAGTGTTTTTTTATTATTATTATTTAATTGGCTTTAGCCGTTCGACTATTTCAGCCATCATCATGTATTGTGTACCCCTTTGTTTTTAATCTTTGTTACATAAATGCGTATTGATTTTATTGCTTTCAGCGTTGGTATGGATAGGGTTTGTATGAGGTCTGTTATGTCCTTGATTCTGAGTTCGCCTACGATTATCTCTCTCCTTATATGTCTGTACTGTTTACATCTTAGTAGAAAGTGGTATATGTATTCCACGTCATCGCATTGTTGACCCTTCGGATCTTCATGCATTCTGTCTCGTAGGAGTGCGTGCCCTGTTCTCAGTCAGCTTATTGTTGTTATCTCACTTCTGTTTATTTTAAGGGGGCGTACTATAGTTTGGAGTCTAGTTTCCTTGCCATGGCTCCATACCAGAGGCGTTGGTTCAGTTCTTCCTCTATCCGTCTTCTGTTCCACTCTTTCTTCAATATTTCTACATCTACATCTACATATATACTCTGCAATTCACAAAATTGTGGGTGGCAGAGGGTGCTCAGCACCAAAGCTAATCTCTTTGCTGTGCATTCCAATCTCTAATGGTACGAGGGAAAAAAGAATTCATATAAGAATCAGTCCGGCACCTTATTTCTCTAATTTTATCTTTCCTGTCCTTCCGACTCAAATACGTTGGTGACAGAAGTATTTCACTACACTCAAAAGTGAAAGTGGGATTACGCATGTTTACCAATAAGTTTAAACGAAACGTGTGTCGTCTATCGACCAGAGACTCCCAACCTAATCTACTAATTAGTTCTGTGACGCTTTCATAAGGACTGTAGCAAGCGGTAACGAATCGAGCGGCTCTTCTCTGTACTTTCTCTATACTTTCGATCAACCCCTTACGAAACGGGTCCCAAATGGCACAACAATAATCCAAATGTGGACGCACAAGAGATTTGTACGCTATCTCCTTTGTTTGTTCATTACAATTTTTCAAGATTCGACCTATGAATCGCAGCCTAGAATTTGCTCTACCTACTAACGAATTAATGTGTATGTCCTATTTCATATTCCTTTGTACTGTTACTCCCAAATATTTCATAGAATCGACCATATCAATAACTGTATTGTTTAACTCGTATTTCTGAACAATTGGATTCTTTTTGTTAGTTATGCTCATTGTCTTGCACTTTTTACAATTTAGAGTAAGTTGCCGCTCAGCGCAGAACTTCTAAGCAATCGGCCAAATTTCTTACTTCCCTATAAATAACCGCATCATCAGCAAACAATCTAAATAGGCTTTTCACTTTGTCTCCGAGATCGTTTATAAAAATTAAGAAAAGAAGTGGTCCTATTACACTTCCTTGCGGTACACCCGATGTAACATCTAGATTAGAAGAACTTTCTCCTTCAATGACAACATACTGCGACCGACAAGTTAGAAAATCCTTTATCCATTCACAAAGCTGATCCGATATACCGTACGCTCGAAGCTTCGCTAAAAGGTGGTTGTGTGGCACAGAGTCAAAGGCTTTCTAGAAATCTAAAAAAAATGCATCTACTTGTAAACCTGCATCGATAACTTTCATTACGTCGTGTGTAAATTGGGCCAGCTCTGTTTCACATGATGTTTTCTTCCGAAATCCGTGTTGTGAGATTGTGTGTTTGTAGTCGCTGAAGGTAATAGGTATCTCCTCTATAATTGCTGGATTTAGGTGTCCCCGTGCTATGGCATCCGCCGCTTCATTTCCCCTTACATGACGTGCCTCGGGATCCATTGTAATTTGATGTTTAATCCCTCCGTTGCTGGATTGATTATTTGCCTAGGTAATTTTTGCATGTGCCATTGGGAATTCCTTTTATGGTCTTCAAGGTGCTTCTAGCTTCAGAGCATATGACTGCCTTAACTATACCTACTGCCTTCTTGTACTCGATTGCTTTTAATATCGCTATAATCTCTGCTGAAAATATGGATATTGGGATTGGTAATCTACACGCCTCATGCAGTTCTTGCACCTTGTCGATGTACGCTGCTGTGCTGGCTTCCCACATTATTATTTTTATTTTTATTTTAATGGCTTTAGCCTAGGGCTAATTTAGCCAGGTACATAGGGATAATTTGGCTATGCTTTATTTGAAAATATGTCTTCTATATATGATTTTTAGTTTTTGACACATTCTTGTATAGTAATTTACAGGATTTTTTATTGGGGTAGGCGAGAACCTGCATAAGGGATTGTATATCTTTAATTTGTAGACCTTCTTCTAGATACACCTGTCTTTCGGCTTGGTAGTTGATACATCTCAGCATGAAATGTTATATATCCTCCGTCTCTGCACAGGAACTACACATTGGGGAGTCAACTTGTTTCAAAATGAATCTTTTGTCGTTTAGTAGGACATGGCCAGCTCTCAGTCTGATTATGCAATTTATCTCCTTTCTGTTGAGGTCAAAACAGTCGTACCAAGGTTTGTCCTCGATTGTATTCATTATTGCTCGGTACCATCTTCCCACTTCCTGCCTATCATTCCCACTTATATTAAGTGTTGTGTGTTACAGTTCCCTGGCTGCCAGGCGGCGTGTCGCTTCCACAGAGGTGAGCCGCGGCCAGCGCAGCCCGTAGTTCACACCAGCAGCCGCCAGGTGGTGCGCGTGGCGCGGGGCTCTGCGAGCTGGCCGCAGCCTGTGCGGCAGGCAGCCCCGCTGGTGTACGTGCTGATGTGGCGGCCGGCGGCAGGGGCCGCCTGGGCACAGGTGGCTCAGGTCAGAGCACTCACAATACTAAACGGCAGACATTAAAACACAACGGACATTACCTTAGGACACGTCCACAAACTACGTGACATGGTCTAGAGGGTAGGGGGTAGGCTGGAAAGCTACGCTGGGCTACGTGTGGGGGGGGGGGGGTGGAGAGGAGTAGGGTTCCATGCCAGGCCAAGTAGCTTTTTCATTTACATTATTTGTCACAGTTAAAATGAGGTACAGAACACACAACAGCGTGTGGATATTTATATCCGTCATTTAGCTATCTCCATATGTAATTTACGATAGTCTGACAAGAGAAAACAGTACAAAATGTCTTCTGGATTCAACAGGGGAAAAAGCTACCTGGGGGGCTGGGGGAAGAGTTAGACGCAAAACCCATGTCGGGCTACGTGTGGAGGGAAAGGGGGGGGGGTTTACAGGAGGCCAAAATGGAGCTACGTAGTTTATGGACGTTTCCTTATTAGGTACGCAGATATGAAAGTAAAGTTATGTATCATCATACTGCGGAGGAGCAATTGCTAGTTTGATGACATAAAATGAATTATCTTTGCATATTATTCAATATTAAACTCAGTTGGGCAGAAGACATTAATAAAAATGTAGGAAATGCTTTAAAGACTTGCATCGTCTAAGAGGTGGACAGGAAACTGTGGCACAAAACTTTGATCAGACCGTTGCTTGAATATGATGGTATAATATCAAATTCAGAAATTGGAACTGGTATAAAGGGAGGTAGATAGATTTGTTTGTGGAAATTACGATCAATAATTGACATGATGGAAGAACTGGATCTCTGGCCTCAGATTTGGAAGGACGCCGGTTCGAATCCGAGTTTGGGCATCCAGATTTGGGATATCCATGGTTTCCCCAAATCATTCCAGGCGAATGCCGGCATGCTTCCTTAATAATGGCCATTGCCAAATTCCTTCCCGCTCCTTGTCCTCAGTCCCATCTCGCCTCTAATGACCTAGAAGTCGACGAGGCGTAAAGCCATAAGTAAAAAAAATATTTAAAAAAACATGCTGTATGCTGCACCCAAGATTACGTGAAAAATTGTAGACTTGAGAGGTACCAAAAATGAAATACTGGCAGCTATTACTATTAGCATTAATTACGTTTTCTCCAAAGTTTACCAAGAAACTTCATCAGAAAATTTTTGAATCGACATTACAGTTTGTGCACCCAAAGGAAATTACAGGTGTAAACAATATCTGGGTCTCACTACTGTAATAATCAAGTATGTTTTAACCAGCGAGCAGTCAGTTCTACTTGCTGACGCTTGCTAGTACAACACTCATCAACGTACAGTAATCGGAACTTCTGGTATCGTCTAGATGGACTTCCTGTAAATGGAAATCAATATGTTACTGTGTGACCAGTAGCTCTTCGGATACCTAAAACACGAAAGTTGTTAGAGTAACTTTTATTTTTTTCCACTTCCAATACAGAAAATTAGTGACATCGACTGAAGATAAACATTCAATGTCCTCTGACGTAAGAACTTTGATACAAATTATCAGCAATCTTATTTAGATTTTGAAAAGGATGGTTTTTTTCTTACAGGGCAGCTCCTACTCTATACCGCTGTAATTTAATAATTTCACCACGATTTTCATGTGTATTCAGTTCTACTGAAAGAGCATTGAAAAGGTCGTTAATTGTGTTCGGTCCTCTAATACTCAATGAACACGTTTACTTTTGGTAAAATCATCCATCAATATTGCTCTTTGTATACATGTTATTGCAATTGAAACTATCAGTTCTTACTTCTCAATTTCGGAAAGCGTTGAATTTCATGGGTGTATAAAGAATTTCCTGTTCTATCCGCGTCCATAGAAAAATTACGTGTTACTAGTTTACAAAGGCTCTCCCTAACTGGTATACGCTATAAAGAGGAGAATTTGTCTTAATCTTTGATAACATATTTTGTGATGAAACCATCGCTTTGTAGCATTCTGCAAACTATAAAAGTACTTGAGAAAGACTTAACAGCAATACTGGCGGGGTACCACACAAAGACATACATCAAGTGCGGTTTGCTTCAGCGAATACATAAATGGTTTGGTAAACTTAGATTTCAGGCGTTTGTTTCTTAATGAGTATTTTAAATCACCCTTACCCTAAAACTCTTAGAACAATCATCGTATTATTTTACGAATGAAAGCACTTGTTACCAATTATTCTGTTTGTGGAGTACAGTGGGGCCCAGATACAAATGTAATCGATGTTACATATTTAGGCTAAATTTTCGCATAAAAATACATGTTTCGGAAAGAGTATTATTACTCAACGAGCCTTAGTGCATATGTGAAAACGTTAGCAAATAGTTAACGATTTTCATTTCAGCTCTTGAATAGAGATCATTTGTAATGACATTAGCTGTAGGCAGAACTCAAAAAGAAATACAAACAAAATAGTCACGCACTTGCATTGAGACGGTTGCAGCTAAGCAATGAACCGAACAACTCGATTGGTTATCCCAGCTTCATATAACATACGTTTATTCACAAACGACAGAATGAAAGACTCTGAGAACCTTTATTACCCGGAAACGTTTTGGTTGAACTTTAGCAGTGCAACTCTCCCGATTCTAGAACGGAATATTAAAAATAATTGTAACTGTTTATCACTCTATTTAACACATAACCCTGAAAGAATTTTAAGCTTTGAATGTCTGTACTTTTTGATGTGATTGTTTCAGACGGCGGACTTGCAGGCTCGGCTTCCTGTAGGAGGCGCGGGCTGGTCTGTGAGAGTGCTGGCAGTGGGTCCTGCAGGACTCATCACAGTGTACAGTCCTCCCAGGACACGCACGGTGGTCACTCCAGCCCCTCTCCCACCACCAGCCCCGCGACAGGTAACAACATCTCAGGATACCTGCCTCGTCCATGTTTCAATGAAATCCTCCATCCATTCAACATACCCCTTACAACCCACGGCCTCAATTATCTTCTTCATATATTCTAATCTCTGTCTTCCTCTGCAGTTCTTACCTTCGACTGTTCCCTCCACTAACAAGTTAAATAATCCTGCATGACTCAAAATATGACCTACCATCCTGTCTCTTCTTTCTATAAGATTCTTCCACAAACTTCTTTCCTCACTCATCATTTCCGAAACACGATTGTTTCGTACTTTATCTGTCCACTATATTTTTAATTTAAGCTTTGAATGCCTATACTGGTTCTTACCGCACCAAAACAAAAACAATTTCTGATTTCCTGAACAGTTTTGCATTTAGTAATACTGTTCGCACTTGGCCACCAGAAACGTTTGCTTTTATTTGCATAACAACTTGCAAGCCTCCATGTTATTTTTCTTTACTTACTTGCCACATACCGTTTTTAATCAGTCCCGCTAAAAAAGCTTTCTTTATGCTCCAATCTCTTAAAATTGTCCTGAATTTTTCTGTCTCAGATTTTTATGTCCCGAAATTATTTTAATAATTTTTATTTTATTTTTTACTGCTGTTGAGACCTGTTTTATATTTATATTTTTTAAAAAGGCTGAAAATGATGGCTTATGTTATGTTGCAGTCTGTTGTAAGATTTTGGTAAAAAATTTGACGGATACAGGTTAAACGAGTTTTTACAAACACATGTTTTTATATATTTTTTTGTCATTTCGTATTCCTAAAAATCCAGCAAAAAAAATTCCTGAGAACAGATATTTTTCTTCTAATCCAGAGCATGACGTTGGTGCAGATCTTTTCCCCTTTCCAGTAAATAGGTTATATTCAAATTGTTTGCTGTGTCTATCTAGTCATGAGACGATAGAGACCATTTTTAGTTGATTTTCATTTAAAAGTAAGCAACAAATTAGTTTATTTACTTTGTGACGTTTTATGTACGGTGGATGGTCAAGGTCATTCGTTATGTGCACTCTTGGAGGGAAAAGATTTCCTATTACTGTCTGTGTACCGTGTAAGTTTTGTGCTAATGTCTTTAGTGTAAAATAAGTACAAGCTGCTGCAGAATTTGTGTTGGCACCCTTAGTGCCTGGACAAGTAGAGGTCAGACCTGTCTGTTTATCATTTCGAGGGGGTCCAGGGTTCATCGATGAGACGAAAGGAACCGTACCCATATTTCACTGGAGTGTTTTCGGGAAAACGCGAATGATTAAAACATGAAATATTGGGATTCAGAATTTTATCTAACCGATACGTCCATGTTGTGAAAAATTAATTGTTTACTATCAGGGGAAAAAAAACTTTGTGGCGCTTCTACCCAGTCAGCTTCGAGGGAAATCGTAGAGAAACAAGGCTTCAATTCCTTTCAATTCACAGTGTCTGACACTGCTTCATCAGCGTTTTGACTGTAAATATTAGTTTTACAATTGTTTGCTGATATATAGCACAAAGACACTTATAAAGCCTAAAAAAATATAAACAGGTATGGAAACCTTCACTGTCAAAGCTTCACAGTAATCACTAACAAGGTTTCTAAGAAGCATAAAAATGGAGGCGTTCATGAAAGTTTCTTTTGTAATAGCTTTTACGAAATCAGTGAAACGTCTATTTCCAACTAAAAGGTGTCAAACGAACTGGCGGAGTTTGGGGTTGTTACTTTAAAGAAATCATTCAGAAATATACTGAACGTTGGAACAACCGAATACCCTGTTGTTGAATGTACCTGTCGTATATGAAGATATAATAATACAGTAAAGCCCAAAAAGTATATGAAGTATTTTCTGAGAAAAAAATTAGATTGGGGCACTGTTAGTTAGCTATAATTTTTGAGTGTCCGCTTCTTTAACATAAATTCATGCACAAATTACTGGCGACAATAATTTTACAGCTTAGTCTTTCAGATTAATAAGGACTTTGTTCATCTTGATTCGACAAGGCGAAGTTGAGAACTAATGAGAAAAGGTGTCTACAAATTTAATTGTGTCTTTGCTTAGATGTAAGCTACATTTCCCTATCGCCGTGTTTACAGAGAGACCCAATGAACTGTGTGAAAATTGTCTTGTCAATCAAGTTTATGATCCATTTTAACACGAAAATTGAACAGCTGCCATCAATAAAAATACATTTTTCCGAAATTGATGGAAATGAGGTGAGAATTCTTAAGTAAACACACTGGATTACCAAAATGATGCTAGAAGTAATGCTGTAGAATTTCTGAACAGCGTGAATGCAGCAGGACACCCAACGCCATGTTTGGCGGTGGGAATTTTGGTGGTTCTTTCTCCCCTCCCCCCTTCCAAAAAAAAAAAAGCCAAAAGATTGAAATGCGTCAGCCAAGTGCTCCAAAATACACGCGGAATGATGCATGTATCAGAAAAGTCCTTTGAAGATATTCAGTATAGTGCAGTGTATGTGATAGTTGTTTTCAAGAGAACAGGAATCACTGCTAGAACAACACGACACAGAGAACGCTGATACAGACGTAAAAAGGAAATGCGTGCAGAAAAAATTACATATTTCATTGGCGCAGTATTGATTATACGTACAAGCTGACTAACTGCAACTGTTGCTGTAATTATTTTCTTTGCGATATTGATTATAGTATTGCAATACAAGTGAGAAATTTTAGTTTGCGAAAAAGAACTGTTCAGGAAAATCTTCTGAGAGTGGTACATCTGTTTGTTTTAATTTAGAAGGTTCATAATCATTGTTGCTAAAATTTTGCGATAGGGGATCATTTATTCAGTAAATACTTTTATAGTGTTCTGAATAAACATATCGGTTATGCTAATTGATCATGAGGGAAAATCCAATTTCTTAAACTTTTTCCAGTATTGCGCATATTATCCCTATAAAATGTATCAATACAACCATATGACAACAATTATGGACTGAATGATTATACAGGGTTATTCAGGATGCATGGTAAATGTTGAAGTTGGTGGCAGTATGAATAATACTGAGTAAAAAAGTTTAGTTTGAATTTTAATTTAATTGCAATGGAGCGCACGCTCCAGTGACGATTTTCGTACACACCCAATTTCCTGCATCCACCTACATCTACAATTTCAACTTTAAATTCTTTCGACGTTTTTGGTAAATTATTCATCATTTCTCTTGGTAACTTATTCAAATCCCTGATCCCCATATCTAAAAAGGGAATCTTCCTACAACCTTGTGCCTGAAATGGAGTGTCAGGTTGTGGTCATAGCCATCTTTTCCCTTCCAGGCATTACTTTCATATAAACATGTGTCCAGTTTCCATTCGTTTTGGAAATACAGGTGTTGGAATGTTACGCATAAAATAAACCTCATAAAATGATCAAGAGCACACAAATAACTTATTTAAGTTGTTTATTCGTGCAAAAAACGAACACATATTTTACAAAATAGACTTTAATACACTTTGCAGCTCTCTTCGCAATATTACGTGTAGCTCTTCTGAGTATGTCTTGATGTTGGTATATGAGGATAGCAGTATTTACAATGCGAGCGACTAAACCGTCTCTTGTGTTTCGTTTTTATTTGTACACTTCGATTTTTTAACCATCCACACACACAAAAATCTAGTGAGGTGATGCATAACATTCCAACGCCTGTATCTCCATAATGCATGGATATCGAATACATGTTTATAGGAATTTTTTTACTCAATATTGTTCATACTACCACCTCCTTCAGTATTTACGATTCCATCTGAATCACTCTGTATTAGACCGCCTCTGAAATGATTCGCTGAGCCATCCCCTCAACCCACAAATTGGCTGCATGACCATCGCCAAATTTAGATCCGCAACATCAATGCAGCAGGATGGAGAAACAGGGGGCGCCTATAATAATAATAATAATAGTAATAATTCATAAAATTGCAATGGAGAGCCCGCTCTGGTGGCAATCTTCCTACACACCCCTCTTTCTCCTTTCCTCTTCCAACCTACTTTTGCCCTCTACTAATTTTTACTTTAAATTCCATCAGTGTTGCCGGTAAATTATTCATCACTTCTCTTGGCAATTTATTCCAGTCCCTCACTCCCTTTTCTACGAAAAAACATTTTCCCCCGCTCTTATGCCTGAATTCAAGTGCTAGCTTGTGGTCATGGTCAACCTTACCCTTCCAAGCACCTCTCTTATTTTCCCACCAATATCTTTCCATGCTTCATCACCAGTATAGGCCTTGTACACTCCCATGACTGTCTTCATCCTCCTTCTATCCTCCAATGAATCCAACTCCAGCTCCTTTATCATATTAGTTACCGATTGTGTTCTGCGGTAATTTCCAAATACAAACCTGGCAGCCCTCCTCTGCACCCCTCCAACTCCTGTATTTGATACCAAAAATGTGGACCCCAAACTGCACCACCATATTCCAGCAGTGATCTGACCAAAGTTTTGTACTCCAACACTTCTCTAGTGCATCCCCTCATCACTCTTTCCAAATAGTTATCCTATCTACATCAACCTGCAGCTGTTTACAGTCTTCTATTGATTTGATCCTTTTATATAACACTAGCTCGTACCCGCGACTTCGTACGAGTGGTTTAAGAATTTTTTGCCAGAATTGAATATAGAAAGTTGTTGGTAACGAAGGATTGGACCCAAACAACTCCGAGTCGGCATAATATGACAGGAAAGCTATCACTGTATCATTCTACCGTCGAACCAGTCTCTTGAAGAGAATCAGTTTCCAACATATTTCTGTCACCATTCGATAAGGTCTCAAAACTTCGTGACTACAACTATTAAACATACCGGAGAAATTGTCCTGTGCCCTTCATACAGATTTTCTTGTCAAATTCCATCAACATCGATATAGCCATTTGGTCGTAAAAACGTAATAAAAATACAGAGACTTACTTCCGTATTTATAGGATTATTACTGCGGTTCTCAAACACACACACACACACACACACACACACACTCTCTCTCTCTCTCTCTCTCTCTGACTGCAAACAACCCCTGAGGAATCATTATAACGTAAAAAAGTGTACACCTACAGCATTGCAAGACTACCTACGATTTGCCTTGCATTGCACCCCTAACTTTGTCATATCTACAGTTTAACATTCAATCCGAATAACCTACGGCCCAGACGTGACTCTTACGATCAAAAACAATTTTTAAAAATCTTAGCCTCCACGGAGATTTGAACCGGAGACCACGACCCAAACATTTGTAAGCAAGCGCCTTAACCACTGAGCTGTCTGACCGATACACGGAAAAAAATCAGTATATAGACGTCCATATCCAACGCGTCTGTCTATCGCCATTCAGTAGTATTTCGAAATTATGAGACAACATGTATTATAAATGTAGACAGTATTTTTCTCCTTGTTTCAAATGATACGTGTGCAAAGTTTCATCGAGATAGGATGAAAACTGTGGATATGTATGAAGAACAAACAAACAAACAAACAAACAAACATACATACATACATACATACATACATACAATCATCTTTATATATATAAATTATGTCATCTGCAAACAATCTAACTTCTGACAGTAAACCATTAACACATTCATTCATTAGAATAACGAATAACAATGGTCCCAATGCACTACCCTGTGGGGCTCTCATGTTAACTCCTACTTCTTTAGATACTGCATTTCCTACCCTAACCTATAGCTTCCAGTATCATAGCGGGCTTGAAGAAGAAGATCATTGGTTGACACTGTGCAGGACTCCACGGAGTGGACGTTCCGGGAGGTGTCGCTGATCCACCAGAAGGTGCTTGTGATCGCGGAGCTCTCGTGGCGCCCTCCTCGACGCGCCTTGGAGGAACTGGAGCGTCGCGGCGGCGCAGGCGTCTACCTGGTCACGTGGGAGGTGGACGGCGGCGGGCTGCGGGGGAACCTCTTCACAGACTCCACCTGCGTCACATTGTCTCTGTGGCCGGACACTGTCTATCACATACAGGTAAACCCTTATCTTATACTACTTCGTGAGAGTCCAGCTCATATTACTTATGTATAAGGCTGGTTCCTAAAACAACGAGCCGGAGGCCTAGGAACAGAAACCAGTACCTGTATTTCAGAAGTATTGGCCCAGGCTGATGAGGCACTTGTTCCACTGCGACACAAGGCGGTGAATGGCTGTCTCGTACAATACTTGAGGCTGTGATGTGGAGCAGTTCCGCACGTACTGCTTGACATCGTCGTCTGAGGTGAATCGTTTGCCCCTCAAAGCAGAAGGCATTCACTGTTGTCCCAAACTGCAGGAAGTCTATCAGAAGAGGGCCGTCTTGGTCAAAGAAGAACGGCAGCATAACCTTTCCTGCACTTGTGTAGATGGCCTTGGATTTTGTTGGTTGTGGTGACCCTCAATGCTTCCACTGGAGACTTTGTCATTTCAATTCTGGTTCGAAGTGATGACACCAAGACTCATCTCCAGCCACCACTCGTGCCTGGAACTCATTCCCATCCCTGGCATAGCACTGCAGATGATCAAGACAGTGGGTCATTCGACATGCTTCCTGTTGTGGTTGAAGACTGTGGGGCACCCATTTGGCACACACTTTGCGACACTTCAGTATTTCCGTAATGATGGTGTGAACACTTCCGACGCTCAATCCGACCTCGGCGGCTACGGCTTTCACTGTAACTCGGCGGTCCTGCGTAACAAGTCCATCAACCAGCTGCACGATGTCATAGGTAATGCGGCATGGTGTTCCAGATCGTGTATCATCGGCTAACGACACCCGTCCTTCCCTGAAGCGCTTGTGCCACGCCTTGTTCCTTGTAAGGGACATGCAGTGTTCACCGTACACTTGTGACATTCTTCGATGAATGTCCGTTCCCCTTACTCCTTACACTGTCAGAAAACGAACAACACCTCTTTGCTCTTCTTTTGACGCCTCCATTTCACTGCTTACAACACGAATGAGCGCTGGACGACTGACGCATGCTTCTACCAGCTTTATACTCACGTGACTTGCCCTCATGACCCTCTATCGGCGGGCATGTGGAGTTACGCGCTCTTGTCGGAAACCCTTTTTGTTACTGACACAGCGATATTAACATTCTGTCACCAGTTTGCACATTCCAGACTCCGGCTCGTTTCTTTTTGAATGTTCCCTATAGGACCCCGTTGCGGCTTCGTAAAAACATACACCGTTACATCTTCGCCAATGTTTAAAATGTAGCATTTCTTAAATGTTTCAACACCGATAAGAACGTCTATTATAGATATTAACATATAAGGTACAACGGGTATGTGTCCAACTGCAAGCGTGTCATAAGAAAACAGTAATAACGCAACGTACAGAGTGCGTTCAAAAAGTTTCATGATCAATTTTTTCCATAGTAGGGGAGGGCCCGCAGACCAGTTCCACCGACAGGGTGAAGTAGTGGGGGTGCAGCTAACCGACCACACTAGCGGCAGTTGCCTCCGAGACGCTGGAGAGAGCAGGTCGCTAGTAGAGTGAGTGTGTGGCAGAGACCCCGGACCAAAACTCGGAGAGTCGAGTATACAGCTTGATTTGGAACAGCGATATTCGATCAAGTTCTACGCGAAAGTGAACCAAACCACGACAGAGACTTTTGGTATGATTCAAAAGGCATATAAAGATGAAGCCATGTCACGTGCAAAGGTTTTCATGTGGCACAAGAGGTTCAGACATGGCCGCCTGGATGTTGAAAGCCGCGCTGCGAGAGCTTCAATCTTCACTGGTGTCTACCCGGATGTTGTCATGGAAACACAACGTTTCGACTGCTGTCTTCATCAGTTGTCACATGACTTCCTATATAACGGGGAATGTGACACGAGGCATATAAGTTGAGGCAGTTACAGCAAGCTACAAACTATCGGAAGTCACACCAACAATAAACACACTTATCATACAGAATAAACTATATTCTCTAAAAAATAGTCGTTAATATTGCATTCCATTTGTATTTGCTTCTCCTCCTTTGAATAGTTTGGATACACATCCCTTTCTTCCTCTTAGTCAAAACTTTTCTGCCTTCGTTTGAACTAATTGCTCCATTCCTTAATAATGGTCAAAGCTTCGGCTTTGAATATCAATTGTATCTAATAACTTTCCTTATTATTAATTCTGTAAAATCACCAATTACACTTCTACGAATCTGAAATACAGTTTTTCATATTTAATTCTCCGTCATCGAAGAAAAAATTTGTTAGCTTCACTTATATTCTGGTATGAGACCCATTAGCAGAGTAATTAAATAATCAGGTAGCGTAACTCCGATGTCATTGTACGTTGATAATTGTTCTCCCCTCTTTCCCAAAGGTTCCTGAAGCAATAATCTGTATGAATCAAAAATTCAAAAAGTAAGTTTTGCCTTAGAGTTCTTTACTTTCTGAAGGCCCTAGAGCAGCGTTTCTCAAAAGGGGGGGGGAGGAGGTTCGCGAATCCCTAGGGATTCGCCAGTTGATCGTAGGGGTTCGCGACAACACGGAAAATGGTGAATATTGCTCAAAGTTGCCCATTGTCGCTAGTTTGAAAAAAAAAAAAAAAAAAAGGTTACATTTATCATTTTCAGCTACGAAACTACCTGTTTCTCGCGTAAAATAGATATAATGTTTATTCATGATTGCTGATTGAACAAGATGAGCACATTAGAATGAAACTATTCATACCCAGGGCAGTGAAGAGATATTTTCCACGCAACCCCAGCAGCTAATCTGCCTGGGAATTGCATAAGAAACGTAGATAGATAAGATTCGCTTTTTACAATAACACTTTCTTAATTTAGCAACTGTAATAACAGCATTACTCCAGACGGAAACTCGATTACATTTTATTAAACTTCACACCAGATGGTTCAAAACGTAAACGAATACTTTTGTGGAGTCCAAGCACATATTTTAAATAAATTACTCCGGTCAGAAGAAGAGACGAGTTGGATCGAGCAGTGTTTGAACCTCTGCCAGCTCGCTCTTGTTTTGCCAGTTCCCTTACAATTAAGCAGACAACTGTTTTCAGTTTCTATTGCACAGAGACATACGTCTGCAGTTATAATAAGAGTAACGGAATAAAATTCTTAAATGCACAACATTGTACATTCCGGTCTGTTTCTACGGCTGCTATATCGTGTTTTTTTAGTTACTGACATTCGTAAACTGGTTCTATATTCCAGAAATTAAAAAAAGGTAAAAAGTGTCACGTGTGTGATAGTTGTAAGGGGTTTGTTGGTTGGATTTTATGGTTCCCCTTGGTGTTCCTCACGTTTTTGGGCCAAACCAATCCAGTTATTCGGCCACGAACGATTGAAGAACATTTAATTCAGTTGTACAGGTTCATTTGTAGTACTTGTTGAAGGTTGCTTAATTTTAGATATCGACAACACAGTAATTTCAAGTCTTCTTTTGGTAATTTATTCTTCACATGCTAGATTACAAAACATTCAATTTTGCCACGACCACATCAGGTCTGTTGGCTACCACTCAAGACTGAATACTGCCGCCGACCCTTGCTGCAGGCAGGGTCGCAGCTGATTCACACCCCCGTATTTTTTGCGGTCTGCCTCCGGCCACTCGGTTAAGAGCACTGGGATAGACACTTTCCAAACACATGCATACTGAACAAACTACTCCGAACGTGAAACCTCTTACAATATAACATAATGATACATATAACTTTACAAAGACCTATACACAAAATATATACAGATACGTCACAATTGCCCCCCATTCCGTTCCAAACAAAACAAGTTCGTAGAATTTGGATAGGTTGGACGGAATGCTCCATTTACAATGACGTAGCGAAATCGTTCACTGTCTTCAGTATTCATTTTTTTCGGTCAATATTCGCTTACACATAGCCAGTTCAGAATAGTTCACTGCACTACACACTAAGAGATTACACACAAATTTTCACATTAATCTAATTCTCAGTAAAGTAAAACTTATAATTATCCCTCAACTTTATACATTTTTAGATCTACTACGTTTCTCAGCCCAAAACTTTTACTTGACTGTGGGTACACTAAATGATAGGCATTTGGATGAGGATTTTCACTGATTCTAAATGGTCCGATATATACATCAAAAAATTTCTTAATCTCAGCATCAACATCACATGACCTTCCTCGTGACTTGACAAGCACCAGGTCCCCCACATTAAAATTGGTGGGTTTAAGCCCCCTGTTGCATCTCTTTTTTCTTTCTTCTGCTTTTTTTTTCATTACAGATCTTACTCTCTCTTTTAATTCATCACCGCTGATCTCTTTTTTCGGCGGATAACGTACTAATTCTTTTATTAGGCTCGGTGCTTCTTCATTCTTCATTATTTGCCATGGTGTATGTCCAGTACTCTCGCTTTCCACACTGTTCATCACGTCCTCAAAATCTTTCAGGTATTCTATCCATTTTGTATGTTTATTACTGCAGTATGTTCTGCATAAACGTCCTATCTCTCTCATATATCTCTCGGCCGGGTTGCTGGCAGGGTGATAAGCGGAAATCTTGATATGTTTAATGCTATGCTCCTCCATACATCTCGACCATTTCTTTGAAGTGAATTGACTGCCGTTATCAGATAACATGGCTTTCGGGCAACCAACTTTCAAGAAATAATCTTTCTCTAATCTATTGATTAGCGCACTTCCGGTTGCTTTCTTTATTCCATAAAGTTTTATAAACTTCGCAAATACATCCACAACCACAAAAACATACACACATCCCCCTCGTGCCTTTGGTAACGGGCCATACAGGTCTACTGCCACTAATTCCAACACATCTGTGGGCAGTATACTCTGAATAATTCCTTTTGTGGCTACTGTAGATACTTTGACCCGCTGGCAACGGTCACAACTCTGTACTCTTCTAGAAACTCTCCTTTCCATATTATTGAAGATAATCCCCTCCTTTAACTTATTAAGGCATTTTCTGGCACCGAAATGGCCATAAGTCAGATGAGTATAGTCTATTATAGTATCTACATATGCCTCCGGCCAACATAATTTCCAATTCTCTGATGTATCATCCCTTCTCCTGAATAATATTCCGTTGTACAACTTGTAATACTTCGTTAATTTATCATGTCGTTTGTCATTCAAACTTTGCTTCACCATCTTTAAGCATTCATCCACATTTTGCCTTCTTCTAAGTTCCTTGCATATTTCCTTCACATCTCTTTCATGCTCGACTCCTTTTAAGTAAAACATCTTAAATGTCTTTCCTCCGTCTCCCGCCTCGTCTGTTTCATTTTTTCCTAAAGGTAATCTCGAAAGTGCATCGGGTACTTTGTTTTCACTGCCTTTAATATAGTATATTTCAAAATCAAATTGTTGAAGAAATAGTGCCCATCTCGTTAATCTGCTATGTAGCAATTTGCAGTTTTTTATGAATGTTAAAGCCTTATTGTCGGTAAACACTAGAGTCTTGTGTCCCCATACATAATATTTAAATTTTCCAAAGGCCCATACAATTCCAAGCGCCTCCTTTTCGGAACTTCCATATGACCTCTCGTGTTTATTTAATGTTCGGCTGGCAAAAGCAATTGAATGGCATTCTTCTTTGCCGTCAGTAATTGCTGTTTGGAATAGGTGAGCTCCCAAACCATAATCAGAGCTATCAGTAGCCAGGCAAAAAGGAAGACTTAAATCCACATGGTGTAATAATTTACTCTTCTCCAGTTCGCCTTTCAAATGTTCAAAAGCCTGCTGGCACTGGTCTGTCCATAACCAAATTGTATTCTTTTTTAGTAGGCTGGTCAAGTGTGGATTGTTGAAAGACTGGTCGATTACAAATTTTCTGTAAAAACTACATAAACCCATAAACGATTTTAGTTGTTTTTTTGTTTTAGGTGTTGGAAATTTGGAAATGGCAATAATCTTGTCTGGGTCTGGTGTAATTCCTTCGGCACTTATTCGATGCCCCAAAAATTTAATTTCCTTTCTGAAAAATTCGCATTTTGACAACTTTAGTGTCATACCACCTTTTCTTAAAGCCAAAAAAACTTGCTCCAAAATTTCGCAGTGCTCCTTCCAATTGCGGGAAGCCACTAAGATGTCGTCGACGTAAATAGATAATTTACTAAGAAGTGGCTTACCTTAATACTTGATCCAAAGCTCTAATGAAAGCTGATACTGAAATGTTCAACCCGAATGGAACAACTTTATACTGATAACACTTGCCCCCATACAAAAAGGCAGTGTACTTCCGAGATTCTTCCGCCAGTGGTACTTGCCAATAACCAGCTGTTAAGTCGAGACTTGACATAAATCTGACTCCATTGAATTTCTGCAACATTTCTTCTAGATTTTCTGGGCGATCCGTCTCGCGTACCACAATTTTATTTAACGTTCTAGCATCCAATACCAGTCTCACACTACCATCCTTTTTTTCAACCAAAATAAGCGGATTGTTATATTGGCTATCACTTCTCTCTATAATACCTTGCTGAACCATTTTTTCAATCTCTTGATCTGCTGCCTTTCTCCTCGCCATTGGTATTGCGTACGGTCTGATACAAAACGGTTCATGAGGCTTTATCTTCAATCTACATTCATAATTTCTTACCATACCAGGACAATCTGAGAATACTTCCACATTTCTTCTTAACATTTCTTTTACATCCTCTATCTGTCCTTTCGACACTCCAGTCATATCGCTCATCTTGTCCCAGATATTTAACAACTTTCTATACTGATCATCTTCTTTCCATCTTATTAAATTGACTGCTTGTTCTTCTTCTTCTTCATCATCATCATCATCATCCCTATATATAGCCAGGATTTTCAAATTTCCTACTACTTCTTTAGCATTAATTATTTCCTTGCGGAAATATACCAAGTGTTCCACTTCACTCTCCGTAAATTTCAACAATCCTCTGCTACAATCAATTATTACTCTATATTTGCCTAGCCATTCCATGCCTAAAATACAATTTATGTTCAAATCAGGAATTACTAAACCTTCATGCTCCATTTCCACTCCACCAATACGCATTTCTAACAATATTTCCGTCCGTATTCGCTTACTTAACATTCCTGTCGCACCAACAATATGTATGCGCCTAGCAGGCATTATCGTTATCTTAGTACTTTTGCTTACATGGGTATAAAACGTCTGGGAAATTGCAGAAACTTCGCTTCCTGTATCCACAAGAGCCTGACATGTAATACCAAATATTTCTATTTCAATTAATGGTTGTCTCACCTCCGATTCTCCCTTTTCCGAACATTCCTCTCGTAACAAATCCTCTTCGATGCTTCTGTGCGCCCACGCAGTCAAGTCTTCATTATATTCCTTATCCAGATTAAGCATTCTCAATTTTTTTTTGCTCAAACTGGATTTGATTACTTTCATCGCCAATTAGCAAACAACTTTCTTCTTTGAATAATTCCTCATTCTCCTCACTTTCCGGTAGGTAGGCAGTACCATCTGCTTCGATACTTTGCGCAGAAACGATTTTGTCTTTGCTGAACTCTTTTACTTCTTCTGTTGCCTGAATGGATAATATTTTCTCTTCTTCTTCACTCTTCTTTATCATAAAATACCTAATGTCCTCTTCCTCTTCGTCGCTTGATTCATTCTCATCTTCATTACTTCCTTCGTCGCTACTTAACGTTGCACTCCCTTCTTGTTCACTCACGCTGCTACTCATTGACATTCTGTCGTCGATATCATCCACTTACTTCCATTACCCATCTGCTTCTGTGAAAGTATCTTCTTTTGATGCACTACTTAATTTCCTTTTTAGAGGCCTCTCTTCATTATCATTTTCCCATCCACTGATGTTTGCTAATTCAGATATTTCCCTTTCATTCCAACTGTATATGGAATCTGTATGAATGTTCAGATGTTCATTATCTTCAATTAGCTCCAAGCACTTCCACCATTTCAAAGGTTCATCTTCATTTGCTTCAACAGTTCGACATTCTTTTTCTTTTTTCTCTCCTTCTGTCTCGGTCAAGTTGCAACTATTGTTTCTTCTTTTTACATGCTTTGGTCCTAAGTTTCCATTCTCCGCTACTGCCAGGACCTTTACAGTCGCGGTGCTGAGTTTTCCAATATTCTTTCTTCTCCCCTTCTTGCTTCTTCTCCATGACTTCCCAATGGAACATTATTAGAATTATGCATCTCAGGGCCACTAACCCTCATTTCAAATACTCTTCCATTTCTATTTTCCACTCGATTTTTATTATTAATACGAACGGCGTCTGGACTTCTAGGTGGACATACCTCCCTTCGTTCACTTGCATATCCCAGATTTTCTCTTGGAGCTGAAAAATCCACTCGCCTGTAATTCCCGTCATTATTTTCCCATTCCATCATCTTAATAGGTTCGACTGGTGCTTGCAAAACTACATGATCCTTATTTTTGTCTTCAGTCGGGCTATGACAAAAACTACTGCCAACATTAGCACCATTATTCCCCACATTAAAATCATTTGAATGCTCCCCATCTGAATTACCATCGGCTTCAACTTTAATTTGGTCTTCCCTATCACTTTTCTCCATCTTTTTTTTTTATGCAAAGAATTTACAATTTTTTGATTTGAAACACTGGTAAGATTAACATTGACACAAGATCACCATTATTGATTTTCAACGCTGGTAAACAATTTCACAACGCAGCCAAAATCGTGCAATGAATGCAATCAAATACACTGACAAAAATACAATACCGTATTCTCCAAATCAACTGCTCTGCTGTAAAACTTAATTTAAAAGACAGAAACAAACAATAAGAAAAAAAAACTGCACTTGATCATAATGAAAGCACATAAAAAATAAAAATTTGTTTTCCAATTATTCATCGAAATCCCATTTAATTCTGAAATGGTAAACTTTATTGAATAAACTATGAGGTTTCACGTTGGCTAATTTTAGACTGAAACAAGCTACTCAAACAAGGTTTCTTTTTTTATATATATAAAATTTGTATTACATTTAGAACTTCAATAATCTGTTTATTTAATTTTCAGTTTAAAGTGTTCTGTAAATGACCAACTATCACTGCTGCGGAGAACGCGTTGAAAACTCTTGCAAAGGTGCCCCCAAAAATAAGTGTTTTTTATTACTTGCCGATCTGCCTTGAAGTCCTGATGTTGCTGGTTCGTTAAAAAATAGCGTACTTCACCTTCAGTAGCTATTTGTAGTCCTGTCACGGTCGCCATATTGTAAGGGGTTTGTTGGTTGGATTTTATTGTTCCCCTTGGTGTTCCTCACGTTTTTGGGCCAAACCAATCCAGTTATTCGGCCACGAACGATTGAAGAACATTTAATTCAGTTGTACAGGTTCATTTGTAGTACTTGTTGAAGGTTGCTTAATTTTAGATATCGACAACACAGTAATTTCAAGTCTTCTTTTGGTAATTTATTCTTCACATGCTAGATTACAAAACATTCAATTTTGCCACGACCACATCAGGTCTGTTGGCTACCACTCAAGACTGAATACTGCCGCCGACCCTTGCTGCAGGCAGGGTCGCAGCTGATTCACACCCCCGTATTTTTTGCGGTCTGCCTTCGGCCACTCGGTTAAGAGCACTGGGATAGACACTTTCCAAACACATGCATACTGAACAAACTACTCCGAACGTGAAACCTCTTACAATATAACATAATGATACATATAACTTTACAAAGACCTATACACAAAATATATACAGATACGTCACATAGTCCACTCAATAGACACACTTGATGAGGAACTTCTTTAGTTTGACAACGTTCACATTAAAATTTCTAGGTGTTGTTATTTATAATTTGGCGTCACTAATTTATTTAATTTCAGTTCTTGTGTTGTAATAAAAAATATATCGTTTAGCCACTAAAAGACTGAATTCAATCAATTTAATCATCGGTTACGAATCACGAGTACATCTACAGTACGCAAAGCTGAAACCCACCTGCAGGCAAAAATTAAAACTGATATAATACGGCAAGAAGCCCAATTACAGGTATAACACATCTGTTTTCAATAAAGGCAATGCTTATCGATATTGAGATTCAGTATAGTTTACAAGGAACGGAAAAGAAATCAGTCATGGCTTTTTTGATGAATCAATCAAAGAATTCGCTTGGGCTCTAGAGTGGGTAAGCAGAACAATAAAATAACCGGCCAATGAAGATTCCGCGCTCCAATGGCTTAAGTGGATATATTGTACGTTGCAGATCAGTTAGTAGTCACTAGGAATAAAATTTAATGTTAGGCACGTATTCAGATTAGGAAAGGTCCTATCCTCCACTGTCTCCAACGCCGCGCTGGTTTGCCGCTCAAAGTGCTAGTGCAGTCGGTCGGTCCTGTCAGATTTACTATGCAATCAACTCTCAGTTAAGAGCACTTTTCAATAAATTGGTATAACACACGGAAAAATAACAACGAAATAAAAACTTTTGCTTGTTTTGTTTGACACTTAGAAAAGGGACGTTCATTAACTACATTTGGTGAAGTAAGGGGGGGGGGGAGTCCAACGAAATATCACCAGGAGTGGGGGGGGGGAGGAAGGATTGACGGAAATCTCAACTCAGGTTTTGAAATTCTTGAAGGACAGTAGACGTACCAAGAACGCGGGAAACCCGGAATGTCGACTTTAAGGGGGTACAACCGCCCTTGGAAGCAAGAGAGAAAAAAAAAAAAAACTAGGTCGATCAGCAAGGGGGAGGGGGAGGGTTCCGGTCATAGTCTCACGTCATCTTAAAGGCGCATTCCCACGATCCCTTGTAGGCGAGGCGAGACGGGACGGGACCTCATTACCCGAAGTGTAGGGACGACCGCGGGCCGCAGGTTAGTCCTAGCTTACCTAGCCGCCACCTCCGCACCACGTTGCCTAGTGTCGTTTGGCACAGAGCACTTTACAGCAACAGAAGGGGTGCGCACCGCTGCTGCAAACCGATGGCAACAGCGCACCGCTACACACGCCTGTGATGTTTACCGACTCAGTGTGGGTAGCTGCGTCTCGTCTCCGCTAGCAGAGGCGGCCCTGTTACCATGGCGTCCCGTCCCGTCTCGCCTCCGTTTACAAGGGATCGTGGGAATGCGCCTTAAGGGGGGTCCAACCAGATCTCGTCAAATCTCACCAAGGGGGAAGGGCCGGAATTCTGGAAAACCACATCACGCAATTAATAGACGACCCCAAACTATACCTAAAAGATGTAAATATTTTTGGTGTTTGTCTTTGTAGCGCAGGATACGGTTGATATTGGGGACAAATTTCAAGTTCTTAAGAAATGCCGTTTTTGTGGTACTCTAACAAGAACGGTCTATAGTCGGCATTTTTACATCAAGTTGAAACATATCCTACTTTATCCATGGCACGAAGGGCTTTACATTGTTTGAAATGACATCAAAATCCAAGCAGTAGTTTTTTTTAACTATCCTAAATTTATCACTAGGGCCCGGATATATATGCACGTAAAACATCTAATATATGCATGCAAATATGCACAAAAAAGTCCTAAAATATGCACTAACAATTAAAGAATATGCACTAACAATTAACGAATCTACACTAACAATTAACGAATATACACTAACAATTAACGAACATGGACTAACTATTAAAGAATATACAGTTATCAAATGATTTATTTTATGTCAACTCACTGATATACACGTTTCATTCCTTACAAAATGATGAATCACAATATGTTACCAACAGTTTTTCAATGTTTTCAGGGTCAAAGATTTTCTGTTGTCAGACAAAATTAGTTTATAAGCCGAAAATGATCGTTCCACGTCAACGGACGTTATTGGGCAATACTTGTACGATGGTGCTGACTGTTCGGAACATTCATCTGGCAAAGATTGTGTGGTTCCACTTAAATACGTATTAATTGATTGAATCTTTTGCAGACCTGGGTTTGAGTCTAACACCCTGCTGAGTTTAGATTTAACTTTTTCTCCAATTTCACCAGGGACGGCATTTAAAGAAGAAATTGTTTTGTGAAGCAACTGAATAGACTCGTGAAGGGGTGCACCGCTAGTTTCTAGACCCTTAATAGCATTAGAAAGTGACGAATAGTGTACATGGATGAAATTGATATCTCGATATACAGTATCACAATCAAATGCGCACTTTGCTTCACGAACACACGCAGCACGATCGTCATAATCAATACTTGTAACCACATCTTTCACTTGATGAAAGTTCTCCTGGTAGAACAGCACTGCAGACAACCAAGTTCCCCATCTAGTGAGAACAGGTTCCGGTGGAAGAGGAACCTCAGGCAGACGATCCTTATAAAACTGTACACGCGCTGGTGCTTTTAGGAACACTTTTTTTCCACTTGAAATTACTTTGTTAACTGAAGGAAATAGAGAACGTATCTCTTCTGCAATGCGATGTAATCCATGCGCCAAACATGTAACATGGATCAGATTGGGGAAAAACACTCGAAGCGACTGACCAGCTTTTAACATATATGAAGCTGCGTCTGTGATTAAAACACGCACCTTGTAACAATCACTCTCCGATTCAGTAGGCCACAGAAGTCGCAGGGAATCGTTTATAAATCTTGCAATTGTACTGTGGTTGGTTTTCTCTAACACTTTGGTTGAAAGTAAATGTGGTTTTCCGGGTTCTTCTTGACATAGTTTGCCCACTATAAAGTTCGCTACGTATCGGCCACATGAATCGGTTGTTTCATCTACCGATATCCAGACACAGTTCCCTCCTATGTCAGACCGAATTGAATCCAGGACAGAATCGTGTAGAGAGAGCAAATAATTTTTCCTGAGGGTGGATTCATCCGGTATCCTTTGATTAACACAATACTTTTGAAGAAATGCTCGTAGATCTGGATTATTCAATTTATGCAGCGGGATATTGCTGCATACAAAAGCCTTACACAGGTCAGCAGAGAATGTATTAACAGACCGTGATACCTGAGTTAAAAGTAGCTGTTGCGTGTTCCTATTCTTTTCTTTTGACCTGAGATGTACAGCTGTTTTAGAATGCTGTTCAAGTTGAAATTTTTTCTCACATTTTATATTCTTCTCACATACTTGACAGTACACAACTTCACCGTCACTAGAATAGTCACTGTTGCCTGAAATCCACTGCTTAATTAAAACTGATCTTGTGCATTTTTCTTTAGGCATTTTTGGAGTCAGATTAAAGAAACTTAATCTTAGCACACGAACACTCCTGTCAACACAAACTTTGAGAGGCTACTGTTTTTGGAAAGGAATGTACACGTCCCTTTAAAAGTACGAATCCCTCAGGTCTGGAAGCCAGGAATCTGTTCTCAGGAAAACTGGCTCGTACCGCAATTAGGGGAATATTCCCGAAAAGATTAAAGAAAACCGCTGGCCTTCCCGGTAGTTGTCGCACGAATAAACACACTGGTAGATAACGAATATTCCAAGTGGGGGTAAATACTTGTGACTGTCGTCTCCTCAAACAAGAATTTGCCGCCTGAGGGAGAATAGAGCTATTCTTTGATTTTGCCGACCCCACCCGCCCTTCCCGTGAATGTTACCGCTCAGGGCAGTAGAGAAGGTCGCCGCCACACAAATTTTCCATTTGCAGCACCTCCAAACATGTCACTGTGTGAGTTTGGATAAGGTAGAAAATTCTCTACATGTGAATGCCAGTACAAAAAAATCCTGTTTACTCCAAGAATTTAACTTACTTGTTGCGGTTGCCAAGGATGTCCAACATACAGGTACATTAGGCTTTACAGTTTCTTCAGAAGTATCGGATATTCAGTTATGAGATGAAATAAAAGCTAAAATATGCACATATCCATAAAATATGCACTAACCCTCAAAATATGCATTTGCATATGCGCATATGCTTTTTTGAAAAATCCGGGCCCTATTTATCACTTTACAATGTCACAGCGAATTGAAACATACCATGTTTTACCCCTGGGACCAAGGGCTACAAATGAACTCAAACTCCACTTTACAGAGTCAAATCAAATTTAAATATACTCCATTTTCCCTGTTAAACCTAGGGCTATACATTAATCGAAACCCTGTCATTATACAATGCAACCAGAAGAATTTGCGTAAATTTTGTTCAACGAAACATTATCCTTAAAATATGAATTTTTCAACATCACATCAATATAGATGTGACGTCATGCAAAATGAAACATACCATTATTTACCTGCAGGGTTACAGGCTATACATTAATCGAAAACACATCAAATTCCGACCAGCTATTTTTTAGTCAGTCGCGTTAAACGGTAAACTGACAATTCTAAAAGTTTCTCAGCATCGCGTCAAAATCAAACATACCCTATTTAACCTACAAGACCATGGGCTGTACTTTGAACTAAATCCCATAGTTTTTGCAAGAATCGCATTCAACGAAAAATCGACACTAATTTTTTTAATTTATCATTTTTTCTACATCATATCAAAATGAATCATCCCTATTTCATCCACGAGACATTGGGTTATGCACTAAACGAAATTATGTCCAGATATAACTAGTTGTTTTTGCATAAATTCCGTTCATCAAATCGAAGACAGACAGACACATTTTTAAAAAGAAAAAGTTGACTCGTTTTTATTAAAAAAAAGTCTTAAATCTGCAGAGTTTTCTCTGGTTACAGTATAGATTTTGCGTAGTGTAGACCTTAGGGTGTTGTCGCGGTTATGCTGGAGGTTCGGTAACAATACTTACTGTGAGCCTTTAAAGCTTCCGCGCACTCACTAGATTCTGGTTCTTTCTCTGACGGCCGCCAACCGATATTAAGTCGGTAAATGAAATAAAAATGCACCTTCTTATTGGCAACACATGCATTTAATAGTTAATAAGATAGTCTCGCTCCAACTCCCAACCTTTATGAAAGTTCGCTATCGGTACTTCGATCCTTTAAGATTACAGGTAATGCTTCCGGTAAATTTAGACTGAACAACACGCACTCTTTTCATTCATACAACATACTAGTTCTCAGAACATGCCTATGGCTCACCACGAAACAATTCATATAAAATTCTGCAAATACTTTCTTCATTAATAACGTTCCTTCATATCACCAAAGAAATCACCTTCTCCAAAATTACTTCTTTATCATAATGAACATGCGTTCTCGTCGACTCGACTGATTGTTCACTTTCACGACGGACTCACTTACTCCACGGCCAACGGCAGACTGCCGGCCCAGAAGCCTAGGTGCGTCTTTCTCCCACGCGCACCATGCTTCCGAATTTGGGGTTTACACCCCCGAGTTCACGGACCCGGCAGATGCTGACGTCACTAGACGACGACCAGCTTCAATACATGCCTCACAAGTGGGTCCTACCTCCCTAAACCCACGGACCTGGCGGATGCTGAAGTCACCAGACAACCACGCAAACCGCCAATATTTAAAACTTCTCAAACTAGCTTCCAAAGTAATGGGTAAATGCCATTAACCCGTTACAGTGTGTTGTTTCTCATCCACGAGAAATGCTTCGTCATTAATTCCTGAAACGAAGTAGGCCATTACCTTCAAAGACAGAGGGTATACAATTGTCTGCTTACGTTTCGGCTGGGAGTTATCCCCATCACTGTCAAATTCCATTATCAGTTAAAGATTACATGTTACTGCTAGTCAGTATGTAAACATCATAACTGGCATGCACAGACATCCAGATCGTATAATTAAAAATACAGTGGGATTTTCCTTCTTTTTCCTAGGTTGACGGACAGTGTAATTTATCTACTTCGTGAACCCTTCGCGTTTTTTTCTTAAATATCAGTTCTTTAATCAGTGGTAGAATCACCCTCTTTGTACACCAATGATTAATTTCACTTCATGCAGGGAAAGATATTTCAATATGAACACCGTGAGTCTAGTGCAAAGGACAGTAATAATGATACTTGTGATCGTTATATATCAGATGCTACACCTGTGAATACTGATTTAGCTGTGCTTCTACAAATATATATTGTTAGCACCGTTCTTGTCTTTTAGGACAGAGCAGCGACTATAGGAATAACTGTGTCACCCGCTGGGACAGAAAACGTGTTTTCTACCTTTCACTTAGCTCTGTTCACATGTTCCACATTTAGCCGCACGGTTAATGACTATTGAGTAATTTAGATCCTACACAACTCTCGCTCATTCAACACAACAGTTAAACTGGTTTGGCCGCGGCTGCTGAATTCTTCGCCAACTACTCACACCGTCAGATATTGCCGTACTGCCCACAGATTATTCGTAACCTGTTACAATGTTACGCGTAACCACCAGAATTCGACCCTCTTACGACTATGAATGATCTATGATTAATTCATTCATTCCTTCATTCATTTCACATCTGGTTTATCTCTAAAGCACAAATATTTTACCGAGCTTGGTGGGTGAACGGGTAACGCTCTGGCCTCACATTCGGGAGGACACCGATTCGAATCCCCGTCCGGGCATCCAGATATGGGTTAACCATGGTTTCCCCAAATCACTCGAGGCGAATATCGGGATGCTGAGTTCAAAAGGCCATGGCATAATTCCTTACCGTTGTAAGGGGACCAAATAAATCCCCGTAATATTCTGCAAAAGCGAAGCGAATGTTGGCTCGTTGGAGGCACGCCAGCAGTCAGTAACATGACGCTTGTACGTGATAAGCGGTCAGCGCTTTTCTCGTGAGTGCGTTTGTACTGAGAACTCGTGTAGAACAATTCATTGTAGGCAGTGCGCTACCAACAATTCATTATCCCTATCCCGTTTAGACCGAAATACTTCCACATATGACAGTGTATGGATAGCAGCTATACTATGTTCAGACAGGAAGGGCGGGTCAAGGTCACTCTGCTCTATCCCCACCCCGCTACCCCAGCCCCTACAGGCGAAGGGGAAACAGCTGCCGCGCATGCGCAAACGTCATCACGACGTATGTGGTAAAATATGTTGCATCTAATTTGATGATTTCTTCAGAAAAATCCAACATTTTAACTATTTGTCGTGACGAAAATGAGTGAATCGTATGTCATAGAAATTTCGTGTTTACCAATTACAATTTCATATATCAATAATATATTAATAAAAATTATTTACATATCAATGAATAAAACTTACTGCTTCCAATCATTATTTTTAGTTTTAAAAGTTGCGCAAGACATTTCGACGATTAAATCCAATTTTTAGATGTCTTTCCCAGTGGAAGTTAATTCTCTAAACACGTCGTTTAAATTTTGAAATGAAAGTGATATTTACTCGAAGCGATAGTTTCTGTTTACAGAAATCGTTGATGAGACCACCATGCGTTTAGTGTGTTGCCAAATAAACTTCCTTGCGTGATTTTGATTTACCCACGTCTCGTCAAGGTAGATGACAGGTTGAAGAGGATGTTCCTTCCTTAAATCGTGCATTTTTCTTAAAAATGAGGCCCTTGCTGCAATAATGTCTGTCCTTTCCATCAGAAAACGTCTACCGTCATTACATTTTCTGTATATGAAGTCGAGTGCTTTTAATAATTTATACGCCTCCAGTGTAGTTAATTTTCTCTTTCAGTACCTCCCTCAATTTTCGTAAGGTAGGGTATTGACCTCGGTCATAAAATTCTAGAACGGAACGTCGAATGACATCTTTCTGAAAGTCATCCATCTCCGTGACCAGTTTTTCTCGGTGAATGTTTTTCTTTGGCTCAGCTGGGCTTCGCTACGTACACGCTGCACGGTTCGTAACGATACGCCGTCATTTTTAGCGGTTCCCTAAAAAGTATATTAACTTTCTCTTCAGAGTTTTCTAACGTCTTAAAAAACTATACACATAAAAAAATAATGTCGCCTAATGTAACAACTATCTGATTCCATTTCATTTTCATAACGGTGTATCGTTATAAACACGACAATACTGCGACAAACGACAATGCCTGTAGGCAGCGGTCTGCTCGGAGGGGAAGGCTTCTGGAGGGGGTGGTGAGGTGAGGCGCGGGACGAGGGGAATATGACCTTGACGCGCCACTTGAGAGTGAATATAGTATAACATATTGCGTGAACAGGAGTTGCGTTCAGCGTTTGTAAAACTGTCTGTGCTTAAAGAAACGGAAACAAACCTTAACGTTTACTGCAACTTCTGTTTCATTGCAAGAAACCTTTCAGATCCGTATCAGGCTACACCACTCAAGCCATAAGAACTTCACGCAGCCTTTTATCATAAACTATAACATCTATAACTAACAGACTTTACAGTCTAAGCAGTCTGGTGATACTGCCGTAACAACAATCACCTGGCGTCAAAAAACGAAGCCATCACACCGTTCCTTATACCCAGTCCCATCCCGCCTCTAATGACCTCGACGTCGACGACGCGTAAAGCCATAAGGAAAAAATATATTTTTTTGATGTGAAAACTTCTATAGGCGCGTTAGGTGATGTTTCGACGGGGATAAATTTATAAGTTCGCGACTTCCCTCATCGACTTGCTATGACGTCTTTTTTGCATGAGTTCGCGTCACCGACATGCTAATGTTAACAGTATATCTGTTGCGGTCTGGTGGCTCAGTGGTATGACTGCGGAACGAAAGGTTTCCGGTTTGAATCTCTGTTTCATCGGTGATTTTCATAGACCCTAAGCCCGTCCTTTACCTCTGGCACAGGTAATGTGAAGTACGCCAGAACGCTTCCGTGGTTCCAATTTCACGTTAACCTGGTAGCACTACCGGGTTAGGTTAAGGTGGCTAATACAGTGGCGGAATGCGCAGCCAATAGAAACCCTGCCACCAGGTTATTACAACCACGCCGAATTACTATTATTATTTAGTATATCTGTAGATATAAGTATGACGTTTTGCGCATATGACAATCGTAGTTTTAAGTTTTCACTTTTGCTGGAAGTTTCCAATGAATGACAATTTTTTTTCTTGACTTTAAGCCTCATCGACGTCAAGGTCATTAGAGGCTGGAAAGTGCTGGGGGCAAGGAACAGGATGCAATTCGGCCACGGCCTATTGAAGAAGTTTTTTTTTTTTTACTTATTGCTTTACGTCTCGTCGACGGCGACGGCTAAGGTCATTAGAGGCGGGATGGGACTGGGAACAAGGAACGGGAAGGAATTCAGCCATGGCCGTTTTGAAGGAAGCATCCCAACATTCGCCTGGAGTGATTTGGGAAACCATGGAAAACCCAAATCTGGACGCCCGGACGGGGATTCGAACCGGCGTCCTCCCGAATGTGAGGCCAGAACGTTAGCCGTTCACCCACCACGCTCGGTTATTGAAGAAGCGATCCCAGCATTTGCCTGGAGTGATTTGGGGAAACCACGGAAAACCAAAATCTGGATGGCCGGACGGGGATTTGAACCAGTGCCCTCCCGAATGCAATGCCAGAATGCACAAATAAAGCTATCGCTGTCTATAATTGACACGAAAACTGCCTCAAATACCCACTGAAGGAAAAATAGAGGGGATTCGTTTACTACGCAGCTTCACCTGATGATATCCTCTGTCAGTACCATAATATTCGCAGAATTTAAAATATGCTTTATTCAAAAAATAAGGTGAAGTATGTTAGCTATATGCAGTTATTTCTCCGATTTTGTGCAGATTTGAGAAATAAATTCGTTGCGTTGTCGGTGTTTTCTGAATTCGAGGTTGCGGTTCATTCTTACTCGACCATCTTTGAAACCTTCACTTTATTTATATACACGACTGTGTAACCATATTTCCTCACAAAAATATCTTCTGATTCTTTTATATTTTGCTGATGGTCTCGCGTTCTATCTTGTAAGATATTTCTGTAATTATTGCGTTTGGATGTACTCAGTCAAAAGCATCAAGGAAATAAAGCGGCATGGTAGCCGTCGAGTATGCATAGATGGCAACTTCATCGTTTGTTACTTTTATTAGGCGGTAAATCAAAATTATAATCTAAATTTGACCTCCTCTACCTTGTTGTTTCCCACCGCATATTCGTTGTATAGAGAACTTCGCTAGTAGAGTTACTTCTGCCTAATGAAACCAACACATAGAAACTTCCAGGTAAGTGGATTTCAGATGCTGATATCACCATTGGTCTGTACCATTACATTCGTTCGATTCCTTGATATTGTCAGCTTGTGATTACATCTTATGCTATCGCAAGTTGATGCAGTTTTCTTGGATTTTCAGAAAGCTTTTGATTCTGTGCCACACAATCGACTTTTACCGAAGATTCGAGCTTACGGTATTTCGGCTCAGATTTGCGAGTGGATACGTTATTTTCTAACTGGTCGATCACAGTATGTCGTTGTTGACGGGGAAATAAAGCTAGGAGTAAGTAGCACGCCGATATACTTCCACAAGTGTTAACCTCAATATGTCTTTCTTTAGTCGAATAGCTAGCGAAACAACAATTATTGTCTATTACTTAACACTGCAAACTTAAGTTAAGTACTAAACATTTTATTTATGTACGCAACAGAAACTTTTACTCAATATTAACCGATACAATACCTGATTGAGAGGAGTTTTATGCAAGTTAAAAAACCAGGCTGATCGACTGATATCACTGCTATCCTCTGGGCACACGGAAGTAGGAACTCCCTCCCCCGCAGTTCTGGTCCCCCATAGTTTCCTGACTTTCTCTCAGTCGGTAGAGCTGACAACTCGCCGGCTTTAAATCAAACTGCGATTCGCTGGTTTTGCTTTCACTTTCTTACCACGTATTTTGACATTTTCACACTCAAAGTCTCAAAATTTTCTAAATATACTTTTATCGATCTTGAAACGGTCTTAAATTGTCCGCCGCAGTGTATTTCATACGGTATGTGAATATGTTGGCACAGTTCCAGTGACAAACGAGCGGATTACTGTCTCTTAAGTCCACTGGGCAGGCAATCCCCGCGTCGTGATGCAGCTGGAGAGATACACGTGACCCTGTGGGGCGTCCATAAACTACGTGGCTCTCATGGACTCTCCTACCCCTACGTAGCCTGAGGTGGCCTTCACCTCAACAACCCCCCTCCCCAAATCGAGTGACACGTAACTTTTTTCTCTATTAATTCCAGAAGACATTTTTTACTGCTTTCTCTCTACAGACTATCGTTAAAATTATTATTATAATTAACACAACTGATATTTGCCTTCTTTTATATAATCCTAATATTCTGATTGAATTGTTGACCCTAACAGGCGGGAAAGGATTGGGGACAAGGAATGGGGAGGAATTCCGTCGTGGCTTGTTTAAAGGAACGATCACGGCATTCGCCTAGTTATTTTGGGAAACCACGGAATACCAGAATATGGATAGTCGGATGGTTATTTCAACCCACGTCCTCCCTAATGCGAGGCCAGATCTTTACCGCTCAACCAAAAAGCTCGGTTTAAGAATTGTAGACCCGAGGAAATGTATTCTTTAAAAATATTTACACAGGAACTATAATATAACAAAAAAAAAAAAAAAAAAACAGAATTTATGCAGATATACGAGGAGTGCCCTGTTGGTTCAGTGGTTAACGCATCTAACTGCAGATCGAAATGTCTCCGGTTCGAATCCCTGTCTCAGCGGAAATTTTCAAAGGCGCTTAACCCGACCTTCACCTTTGGCACAGCTGATCCTTTTCTTCTTGAGGTGTTACTAAAATATTCTCCTTTCTTCATTCATCATTGTTAATTAATTACCGAAAGCGGTGGGTGAGCGGTTAACGCTCTGGCCTTGCATTCGGGAGGACGCGGGTTCGAATCCCTGTCCGGGCATTCAGATTTGGATTTTTTAAGGTTTTCCTAAATCACTCCAGGCAAGTGCCGGGATGCTTCCTTCAAAAGGCAATGCCCAAATTCCTTCCCGATCTTTGTTCTCTAATTGTTCTGTAATTGTTCTGTAATTACCTCGACGTCGACGAGGCATAAAGCCATGAGTAAAAAAAATGTATTAATTAATTGATAAAAGAGAACAAATTATATCTTCCACGTAAAAATACTTAGAAGAGCTGCGTTTTTTTTTTATTATTTTGCTTCAATTCTGTCATCTTTCTTTGCACTTTAACATGGAATGATTCTTTTTCCGCCTGAAAGCGTTCTATAACTCACTGGATACTGTAAACTCTTTGGAAAAATATTTTTGATAAGCCTCATAAAGTTCATTGTATAGCGCCATTTCACACCACACTGTGAACCTGAAATTTCAACGAGCACTGTAATTGAAGTTGCACTCATATTCACATGAGAGAACAAAATCAGAATTATTATATCAACGAGTGGTGTGGTAACACACGGGAGCTTTATTTCAAACCGTCGAAACAAAACTGCTTTGGAAAATCTCGAGTGACACCTGTAAGTAAATTTAGGTCTGAACTCGGCTTGTCTAACATTTTCCAATGGTAATGCGCCGTCGCGTGACGGTTAATTCAAATGCGCCAGCCGCGTGCAACCCAACGCTATGACTCCAAGTCACACGCATGGACGGCATTGTTAGCATATGGGATATCTAAACTACATACGCAGATAATTAAATGACGGAAATAAATATCCACATGCTGTTGTGTGTTCTGTACCTTATTTTAACTGTGACAAATAGCACGAATGAAAAGCTACTTAGCCTAGCTTGGAAACCCCCCTCCCCCCACGCAGCCCAGCGAAGCTTTCCAGCCAACCCCTCCCCCTCCCTAGACCGAACCATGTTGTTTATGGACACTCCATGACAGGCGGGAGAGGATTGGGGACAAGGAATGGGGAGGAATTCCGTCGTGGCTTGTTTAAAGGAACGATCCCGGCATTCGCCTAGTTATTTTGGGGGAACCACGGAATACCAGAATATGGATAGTCGGATGGTTATTTCAACCCACGTCCTCCCTAATGCGAGGCCAGATCTTTACCGCTCAACCAAAAAGCTCGGTTTAAGAATTGTAGACCCGAGGAAATGTATTCTTTTAAAATATTTACACATGAACCATAATATAACAAAAAACAGAATTTTTGCAGATATACGAGGAGCGCCCTGTTGGTTCAGTGGTTTGTACTTGCTTCGGCAGTACATATACTAAAATTGTAACGATACAGAGAAGATTAGCATGGCCCTGCGCAAGGATGACACGCAAAAAATAAAAAAAAGTGGTTAACGCATCTGACTGGAGATCGAAAGGTCCCCGGTTCGAATCCCTGTCTCAGCGGAAATTTTCAAAGGCGCTTAACCTGACCTTCACCTTTGGCACAGCTTGCCGTGTAATATGAAGTACTCCAGATAGCTTCCGTCGCGGATTCAACGTTAAACTGTAGTTACCCTGTACCCGGTAGGATTGCCGAGTTAGGTTAAGATGGCTACGGCAGGGGCCGAATTCGCATCCAAAAGAAGCCAGGTCATTACGACCACACGGAATGGATTTTATTATATATGTGTGTGTGTTATCAGTCTCTCGAATAGTTTGATGCAAACCTCCATGTCCTATCTTTCGCTAACTTCTTCATCTCAACCTATCCCTTAAAACCTACGTACGTCTTCAGTTATCTGTTTCATCTAATCTTTGTCTACCTCTGCAGTTCTTACCTTCGACTGTTTTCTCCACTAACAAATTAACCAATCCCATATGTCGTTAAACGTGACCCACCCTGACTCTTATTTCTGTAATCCTCTTCTACAGACTTCTTTCCTCACCTGTCATCTCCAAAACACGTTCATTTCCTACTTTATCTGTCCAATTAATTTTCAGCATGCTGCTATAACATTTTAAATACTTCAATTTTCCTTCTTTCTGGTATTCCCAAAATCCATGCTTCACTGCTATAAAGATCTGTGCTCCACACATAGAGCTTTAAAAAGTTTCTTATGAGTCATAGATCAACACATGAAGTTGACACTTTATTATGGACGATATTATAGTGTAAATCGAGTTTATTTAGCATTAGATTTTTTAACATCTCACTTTTTTTTTTACTTATTGTTTTAAGTGCTTTAAGCCTCGTCGACGGCTAAGGTCATTACAGGCGGGATGAGACTGGGGTCAAGGAACGGGAAGGAATTCAGCCATGGCCATTTTGGAGGAAGCATCCCGGCATTCTCCTGGAGAGATTTGGAGAAACCATGGAAAACCCAAGTCTGGATGCCCGGACGGGGATTTTAACCCGTGTCCTCCCGAATGCGAGGAGAACGTTAACCGTTCACCCACCATGCTCAATTTAACATCTCACGTTATAGTTAACGTGAGGTACTTATATTACACTAATACTACCTTCCACATGACAATCTCACGAAGAATATTTTGCCTTAAGTATAGCAGGATTCGTCATAGGACTCACCTTATTCCAAGGATTACTCCTTAATGGTCCCTCAGATTTTCCTTTATAACTTTCCTTAAAAATGTTTATACGAAGCAGTTTATTTATCTCCCCTTCTGCACATAACTGGTGAACATTATGGTAAATGCGTTATCTCTGAAACTTATAACTGTGTAAGTTGTGTTGGATTCACTACGTCCACAGCTTAGTTGTGTTTTGTTGCAGCAGCAGCCACAGCCATCTCGCCCCACCACCTCCTGCTTCCCCCTCCACCGCACCACCAGTTATTAAGCTGTCTTTATTTAATTAAAAAAGTGCTCTGTAATCTTATAGGCCACTGAAAGAATAATAAAATCGTAACAAGTATCGCGCCTCTATATTGCTTCACTTTTTATATTAATCTTTGATATAAATGGTTATTAAATTTCCATCATGTTTGATGTATTACGCAAACTTTATGAGAGGCATGTGATCTCATACAACGTAGATTTTTCGCAGAATCTCTGGCAAAGGCCATAAAACAAAAAGCCTTATCAGAGTGGTTCCTGGCCAGTTTTTTGCCTGGCAAAATTTTTTAAATTCTCGCATGATTGATACAATGACATTTCACTGTTACTCCGTCATTACTTATGAGTAAATCTGAACTCATGCATGACAATGATCAAGCGTCGGAAGGCTAGATTTAATCACCAAATTAGTAATATGTGTTAGACATTCAGCTATCACTAAAATAGTTTATAATATGTCACAATTGCTTCATTTTATGAGTTGTGAACAAATTTCGTAATTCGACAGTGCCACGATTTTTCAGACGTGTGGTATAAAATTTAAAATAATAGGAGGCACAATATATATATAATATTACGCGTTTTAAGAGGACAAAAGCAGTATCCTATAAGACATAATTTTCTGTCGTTTACGGTCACTTGAGAGCCGAGTCTTAACGTTTGGAGGATAACACGGTTTTCATGTAGATTTAGGTTCTCTGTTGATTCCGAAATCACATGGTGTGAAAGCCACTACGGTTTGTTCACAAAGGATGATTTCTTTCACGCTTATTTGGCGGCTCTAAAGACATCGTCATTGAGTGAGTCAACAATCCCTGCAAAAAACCAGTGTCACATTCCATGGTAGCCACCCGACGAATCCGACTATTATTTTGTTTGAATACTTCTCTGCAGAGTTTTTTGTAATGTATGAAGGACATGTTCAAAGCATAGTTCGCTGGCTGCAGCGAATAATAACGATTATGCAGCTACAGTCATGATAATGATAAAATGATATATTTCTGGATAAATTAACTTTATTTGTCAACGCATCCGTCTTGACGCCCTGAGTTTTTGTTCCTCCTTCATAATGAAGTTGGTATTGGGTTCTGGTCGATTTGTATATTTTTAAACTTTCGTACGTTATTGCTAACACTTTGTTTATGGAAACTGTATTTGATACTCACTTACGAGAACAATGTTTTTTCGTTTGAGGCCACACAGCTCAACTGTTATTGTGATACTTCCAGTGACTGAATTTCGGCATTACATTGTTTCCACAGGACAAACAAAATAACGGTTCTAGAAGATCGACATACTAGCCTCAAATGTCACGACAGTAAAAATGTCAGGTGCCATTACTTCACTTTATTTTACTTTATATTTTTTATTATTTTTTATTTTACTGTTTATGTTCCCACAGGAGATTTGAGGTATTCTCACAATTATATATGGTAACACCGAGTATATTTGTATAGTCGTTTGTTGCGTTGTGATCCACGACACATTCACCCAATATAATGTCTCGTCCTTGGTAATAACAACACTGTGTACATTCGTCTATTACGAGGCATGTTTTTTAAGTAAGTACCGTTTTGAAATTAAAAAAAGACGTGCAAATATATCTCAATAATTTTATTTTTACATGAAAGCCTGTACCTTACTCTACTTTTATACATAATTCCCTTCAATATTGAGGCACTTATCATAACATAGTACCAGTTTTGAAAACCCTCTTCATAGAAGTCTGCCGCCTGACTTGTTAACCACTGCATCACAACTGTTTTGACTTCGTTATCGTCTTCAAGACGCTGACCACCCAGGTGTTTCTTCAAGTGCAGGAACAGATGGTAGTCACTGCGACCCAGATCAGGGCTGTACGGAGGATGATCTAGAGATTCCCATCGAAAAGATGTGATGAGATCTTTGGTCTGATTAGCCACATGTGGACGGGCATTGTCATGCAGCAAAACGATGCCCTTGCTCAACTTGCCACGTCTTTTGTTCTGGATTGAACGGCGCAGATTGTTCAATGTCTCACAATAAGCTGCTGCATTGATTGTCTCATTACGAGGCAGAAATTCCACAAGCAATACTCCTTTTCTGTCCCAAAAAACTGTGCACATGATTTTCCGGGCAGAAATCGTTTGCTTGAACTTCACTTTTTTGAGTGAATCTGAATTCCATGGACTGTTGCTTTGATTCAGGTGTGACATAGACCACCCATGTCTCATCGCCCGTAACAATTTGGCTTAAGAAATCATCACCATCGTTGTGGTACCGCTGCCTAAACGTTTGGTTTTGTGCACATCCGTTAACACTTTCGGTACCCAACTTGAGCACAGTTTTCGGTAATTCAAGTGCTCGGTCACAATGCCATACAAAACACCACGAGAAACATTAGGAAAGTCATCACACAAGGAGGAAATCGTAAAGCGTCTGTTTTCTCTCACCTTATTGTCCACTTTCTGCACCAAACTTTCATTAACGACCGAAGGACGCCCACTCCGTTGTTCATCATGCACATTTGTGCGGCCATATTTAATTGCTCTCACCCACTTTCTCACCATTCCATCACTCATAATGTTTTTTTCCGTAAACTGCACAGATCTCAGGATGAATATCGATGGGTTTTAGGCTTTTAGCACAAAGAAATCTTATAACAGCCCGTACTTCACAGTCGGCGAGACTCACGATTATCGGAGGCATCTTAAACACTCAGTGAACAACGTAAACAAGGAAGAATTAGACTGTAATGGCGTCAGTGCGTAGGCAAGAGATGCAGGTACCCAGTGCGCATGCGCGGAACGCCGACCGTAACGCTGCAGCCACGGTGTGACAAAACGGTACTTACTTAAAAAATGCGCCTCGTATTTCATTCACCCTTCAATTTGTCTTGAAATTTTCATGATTTTTTTTTCCCCTGTGTATTATTCTTGTGTACAAATACCATGCTCCACTTCTCTTCTTTCAGTCGGTGGCTGCAATGTTTGTGTTTTAACGCCATATACATTACGAATAGATAGAGTTCGCATAGCGGCCCATGTCAATGAAGCGCTGTGGAATTACTGCTCTGGTTTTCCTAATTTTTCAAGGCGACGACACACAGGTCCAACTCAGTCAACGGAATATTTGAACGGAAAAAAGTGCTGATGAATTCACTGTCTTGATCAATGAGATTTGTTGACGGAGCAAATGAACAGTCTAGAGAATCTCAATATCATTAGAAATCTTTTTCACCATGGCGTTGATAATAATAATAATAATAATAATAATAATAATAATAATAATAATAATAATAAAAAGCTAAGCTCAACAGAAATGAAGATCCTAAAAACTTTCATATGCCTTTAGGTTATAAGCAAGAATTTCCTAAAAAGAGTTGTTCTATTTCAATGAGGGCTGCTGTAGAATCAGAGGTTGTTAATTTTTTTTTTAACTGCTTAACGTCTCTTAACAGCGAGGTCTTTAGAGACGGGAAACGATGTGTGGCAAGGAATGGGATGAATTCGGCCATGGCATTTTGAAGGAAGCATCCCGGCATTTGCTTGGAGTGATTTGTGAAACCATGGAAAACCCAAATCTGGATGCCCGGACGAGGTTGTTAAAGAAGTTATGATAAGAGATTACGGTATGTTCTTCTGCATCTCAACACTGTTCTGTCATAGCTTGTTTCACTATTACCGAGCGTGGTGGGTGAGTTGTTAACGCTCTGGCCTCGCATTCGGGAGGACGACGGTTCGAATCCTCGTCCGGACATCTAGATTTAGGTTTTCCATAGATTCCAAAATCACTCCAGGCGAATGCCAGGATACTTCTTTCAAAAGGCCATGACCGAATTCCTTCCAGTTCCTTGTCCTCAGTCCTACCATTTTTTCACGCCTTTGTTTCACTGTTCATTCACCCTTTTCATGTATGTCTGGGTTCCGCTTAGGCAGACTGCACATAAACGTGATTTTATAAAATATTCTTCGCATTTCCGTCAGGGTAACGCTTCAATTTGAAGCGACGTTTCGATGCCGGTCTCTGGTTCCATCTTCAGTCGAAGTATCGGGCTCTCGTAAAGTTCTTCCTTATATAGCCTGTGCCGGACAACGGTTGACGGTGACGTCACAGTCACGTGCGCCGAGCGCCTACCGGTGCAGAGGTGGTGGGACGAACCCGGCAGTGGGGCGGGAAAGCCTCAATTCATTCATAAATATGAGTTTTTAACGACGCATGCTAAGAAGTGCTTTTATGAGCTTTTAAATGTTGATTTTGAGTAACAGTGTTAAGTAAATTGAATGAATCTTTATAATAGTGACTTTCATTCGATAAACACAACAAGTTCTCTAATTTTGGCGCATCTAAATTTTACTACATTTTATTTACAGTATTTTAACTAAAACTAAATGAGCAGCACCTTGAATGACGGCCTTCTCGTCCATAACACGCTGTAAGTATCATTAGTGTAGAAATGTTCTTCGAGAGATGACTTTGTGACTGTCGGCAGCTAACTATCCACACTAATCAATAATCACTATCAATTGTGGTGCCCTATGTTGATAGGTGAAAGAGCTTGAGTAGTTAGTCAATTGATTTCTCAGGTTTCCGCAGCCGTCTTTGTAAATGATCACGAGATTTTCCAATTATGATGCGTTGTTAATGTTATAGTCTAAGCTTTCGGCTGCCATTCTACAGTATTCGTCAGAGTTACTATTCATATTGACAAAGCAACGAGCGTCAAGCACCGCAGATTAACAGGCTACTGTCTTCGGTAAAGTTGTTGGCATGCCTTAAAATGTCTGCTACCTGTTTCACTCATCACCACTGATCTTTCCACAGCAAATTTTATTTCGTGTCCGGTGTTAATGGCATGGCGAACTACGGCGGATTTGTCGCTGTTGTTATGTTTACAGTGGTGGAGAGACTTAAGGAACGTATCTGACACCGTAAATATAACAACAGCGACAAATCCGCCGTAGCTCGCCACTCCATTAACGCCGGACACGAAATAAAATTTGATGACACGAAGCTGCTGTGGAGAGAAGACCAGTGGTGGCCTCGACGACTGAAAGAGGCAGCAGATATTTTAATGAGTACCAACAACATCAACAATGACAGCGGTCTATTTCTCTGCGATGCTAGGCGCTCGTTGCTATGTCAATATAAATAGTATCTCTGAAAAATGCTATATAAAGGCAGCCGAAAGCTAAGATTATCAAATAAACAACGCGGCATCCCCGGAAAACAAGTAATGATTATTTGGTCAGTGTTTATGTCCCGTGGTGTTTATGCTGACAGGTGGAGCTGATGTCCCACGGCGAGAGTGTTCGTAGTCGGTCTCTGCAGTTGGACACACACAGAGCTGCCGCCACTCCACCTCCGTTTTTCACGGAGGCTGTCACCCGGCGCCAGGTAGCATGCATTTTCTCTATTTTACTTTGTCTCTATCTCTCAATCACATAAATGTCACCTTCTGTCCTGCAACTATTATTCCTACTGCGACTAGTAATCGAATTCATAATACAAAAATATTAAATAACGGTATTACAGCTGTAATCGTAGGTTTTCCAGGCGAATCCAATGCTTGAAGATCTCTCGGGCATGCGGCCGGATCAATTGATCGAATTTCGACGGCGTAACGTGCCATCATCTTCAGGTTGTTTCTGCTAACCGGCGTTATACCCTTCGATCCATCCCATCCATTCCATCCGCGGCGCACCCCCAACTCCGCTATCGGAGCGCCGGGATGGGAGTTGAGGGGATGGCTTGAAGGGTATAAATACCGCCCCAGCAGGTCCTGCCCGGCAGGAACTCGCCACCTAGTCAGTATTCGCATATGCCTGTGTGCTAGTTATACTGGTTTATGCGCGTTCTGTCTCGTTCACTTAGTGAAGGCGATTGTCGGCCTGCTTCTTCTTCTTTGGGGATTGCCTTTCCTCCATGCCCGCTGAGTGTTAGGGTCTTACCGCCACACGGCCCACTTTCAGGTGGAGTGGGACCCCCTGGCGGGTGGTTAGGGATGCTACCGATCTTGAAACCTCACGGTGGCATCGAACGATCGTAGCAACACTCCCTTTTATGTCCTGAACATCGGCCCTAGATCTTTCAGCCACTATGAGTGGCTCTCCGGAAAACTACGACCCTGTCATCTTTCCTGAAACCGACATGGACACCACAAACATTGCTGACGAAGACCTGCAGCTAAACAAGCCTAATTTGGAAGATTCTAGTAATCAGGAGATGGTCACGGACGATTACGAAGTGCGTCGGAAACGAACACTTGGCTCTCCCTCTGATCTCGCAAACGCCAAGAAGAAGCGTGTCATCTCGGTGGCACTCAACGTCAACACAGCTAAGAAGACGCAGACTAAGAAGAACAGAAAGGCAGTTGTTGACTCTGATGGTTTTGAACAACCACGCTATACTGCACCGGCAGCTCAGCTCTCCACGGCTGAAGCTAATAATAAAATACCGCCAATCGGTACGACCAACTCGCGGCAGAGGATGCCACCGCATCCACATCCAAACCGCCAAACGAACCTAAACCTGCACCAATTGTGCTTACAATTCAAAGAGGACTTGAAGACGCTAGACATCCTACTTAAACAACTCTGCAAAGCTGGTCATGAGATCAAACCTGCTGGCCGAGACCTCTACAAGCTCTCCACTAGAAACAAAAATGACTACATGGCAGTGACCAAGTACCCCTCCGACCATAGCCTGCCATTCTACATATTTCCATCGGTACCTGAGAAGTTGCTGAAGATTGTGATAAGGGGCCTCCCCTTCAATATGCAACCAGATCATCTTAAGGAGGAGCTGGAAAATGCAGGATATGCAGCGAGAACTGTGACCAGGCTCAGGTCACCGAAGACACATCAAGAAGTGCCCCTCTTCTGGTTGTACTAACAGACTCTGTCGAACACAGATCAATCTATCATATGATATCCCTATGTTCCATAAGGATTACCCTGGAAAGACTACTCAGCTCGCGGGGACTTCCACAGTGTTTTCAATGTCAAGCTGTAGGACACATCTCTAGACACTGCGACATGCCTGCAAGATGCGTAAAGTGCGCTGGGGACCACCCCACCAAAGAATGCAAAGTTGTTAAAGGAGAGACGCCTCCGAAGTGCGCAAATTGTGACGGCGACCGCGTCGCCAGCTATTGGAAATGCCCGGCTTTCATCCGCTACATCGGCAGACAAAGGAAGAATAATGCCGCATATGCTGCAGCTATGAAGAAGCAGCAAATAAAGAAACTCAGCCAGGAAGACTTCCCGGCCCTACCGACGCAAGGAAACAGTGCATCAGAAGACAATGTGCAAGAAACGGGAAGTAGCCAAACCGCTGATCGATCTAACAACTCTGTTCCAAGCAAAGACTACACAAGCCGGCTGGCCGGTAGCCGACAAGGCAGTGGACCGCCCTTAACAAGAGACAAAAATCAACCTGGACAAGACAAAGGCAGTGGACTGCCCTCAACGAGAGGCAAAAACCAACCCGGACAAGACAACTGTCCGCCCGCGTTAAGAGGCAGAGATCAACTCGGGCACTCCAATCAGTAGCAGCTTCCACATCAAAATGAATTGATGGCGCTTGTAAATATGGTGCAGTCGCTCCTAACAGCAGTAACAGCGATGATCACTGACCTACCACGGCAAATTTCAGCCGAGATACAAAAAGCGATCGAGGCCACTCAACGAAGTGCAGTAAACACAACCCAGAATGGCCAGTAAAATTGTAGGGTTAACTATCTGCGAATGTAATGCTAACGGCATATGGAGACAAATGGGGGAATTCTCTGAATTCCTGCGAGATTAGCAAATTGACATCTGCCTCGTCAACGAGACTCATCTGAAACCGCGAGTACGTGCTGCTGTCCCAAACTATAGCTGCTACCGCAACGACCACTTGACTGCCGGAGGAGGAACCGCAGTGTACATCCGAAGATCGATCAAACACCATGAAGTAGTACTCCCCGCACTTGCAACAATATATGCAACGGCAGTTGCTGCTGAGACTTCACCCGCCCAACTACTCCTTATTGCAGCCTACTGCAAACCAAACAATGCAGTAGACAAATATGACATTGCAACCTTACTGCGTCTACGCGTCAGCACTCTCGTCATACCATGTCCCTGTATTATTCTACCTTACTGAGAGTGCGTTCCTGCGTGATAATAGACGACATAGAAACCTACACAACATTAACTGGGATGTTTATAAACCCATCATCGTACAGCGCATACAGAATGCCGCATCACTTGAAGCCGTCGGATCTAGTGCGGCAGCTGAAAATATCGCGCGATGGATAAACGAAGCAGCCGATGCAGCTACACCTCCACAGAGAGGAAATCAACGGTGTCGCTCGAAGCAACTGCCACCGCACATCAGGGAGGCCATTATTGCCAAAAACAACCTCACCAGGGAGTGGCAGATCACGAGAAACCCAGCCACAAAGAGACGCATAAATCAAATGCAGAGGGAGATCAAAGCTGAAGTCCAGAAGCATAAGAACAGTGACTGGGCTGGCCTACTGAAATCGATCAACACTGATGACGGGTCCGTCTGGAAACTAACGAAGCGAATACTGGGAAAAAGCAATAGGCTCCCGCCTCTCACTGTGGGTAACAGCATAGTCTGTGACCCAATAGAAAAGGCGGAAGCCCTAGCGGATGTCTTCGAATCCAACTTTCAGCCTGTTACAGATCATCTGGATGAAGCACACATAAGGCACGTCGAGGAGAGACTGCAAAGATTTCTCAATGTAAACCCTCCTTCTGATGACATCATAGAACCATGAAGTAGTTGCAGCTATCAGCTACCTTCTAACAAAAGTCCTGGGCATGATGGCATTGGTGCACCGCTACTTAGGCAACTACCACCTCAAGCCATGGAATACCTAGCCTCAATGTTTAATCAAGTTTTAACTACTGGTGTATTTCCCAGCACTTGGACGCAGGCGGACATAGTAGCCATACCAAAGTCGGGCAAGGATAGAAGATCTCCATGATCGTATCGTCCCATCAGCCTCCTGCCTGTCATCTCAAAACTGTTAGAGAAATTATATCTCAAAAGGATACGCCTCCACATAGATCAGGAGAGCCTTCTGCCAGACGAACAGTTTGGCTTCCGTAAGAATCACTCCACCCCGCAGCAGTTTCTTCGACTAACCGATTTTGTACTAGGAGCAGTCGACAGAAGAGAATACTTTGGTGCCATTCTCCTAGACGTCTCACGTGCGTTTGATACTGTGTGGCATCAGGGATTATTGTACAAACTTATTGTGCAGGGGATCCTTATGTCACACATAAAATTGCTGAAGAGCTATTTGGAAAACAGAACGTTTAGAGTACTATCTGAAGATGCAGTATCCTCATCTAGAAACATCCGTGCCGGCGTCCCACAAGACTCCATTATAGGCCCCGTACTGTACAGTCTGACGGCTGACGTACCACGGACTGAACAAGTGGAAACTGCTTTATACGCGGACGACACGGCGATGTACACGCGTAGTTTTAGGGCAACCCATGTGAGGACAAAACTACAAAGAGCCTGCAACAACGTCGAAAACTGTGCCAAAAGGTGGCGCCTAGCTTTCAATGCCACCAAAAGTCAAGCGATAGTAATCTCCAGGAGAAAAGTGCCACAACTAGAGCCGGTGACTTTTTTCAACGAAGGAGTCCAATGGACTAGGACAGCAACCTATATAGGCTTGATGCTTGACCAAAGACTAACCTGGAAGAACCACGCCAATAACCTCAGATCGAAAGCTGAAGGAAGGATGCGGACACTCTATCCCATTCTCAATCCTACATCTACTTTACCAGCTGACCAGGCCATCTGATACGTCGCTGATCAGGCCGGTGCTAGAATATGCTGCTGTGGTGTGAGGAAACGCCGCGAACACACATATCAAAAGGCTTCAAACGGTCCAAAATCGAGCTATCCGGTTTGCTTACAAACTCCCAAGAGACACGCCTTCCGCAGTCTTACCTCAAGTCAGCGGGCTACAAACCTTGAAACAGCGTTTCAAGCAAACAGCCACCACATTCTACAAGGGTGCGCGGTCGGAATACCGACTCATAGCCAGCCTTGGCACTAGCGTACACTATAACGAAACATCCGGTGGCCAGACCACCTCCTATTACAATGAAAAACATGGAGCTGACAACTCCGATTATGCTACACCAATGATGACACTTGAAAAAAAAATCTAAAAACTGGAAGGAGATACATAAAAATGTAAGAACTTCCCCTTATTCCGGGAACTATGTCACCCGGGTTATATTGATCTGTCGCCTGCCCGGCAGTCGTATCTTGGACTGCGCTCCTGGCGCCGGTTAGCAGACACAACCTGAAGATGATGGCACGTTGCGCCGTCGAAATTCGATCAATTGATCCGGCCGCATGCCCAAGAGATCATCAACCAGTATAAAAGTTGACCTACTTTTTTTCAGTTCTTCCCTGTCCTAAATTAAACTTGGTATTCAAGCTGAAGGTTGGTTGGACACTCCAGAAGGAGGTATACGTAGCCTGGCATTGGAGGTACGGTTGTCAGTTCCTTGCCTCTTGTCCTAAACTAGGCCGGTAATCCTAGCGGGTATACGGGACCTACATTTTAACGTGAAATCCGAACCATGGTAGCGTTCTGCTGTAGGGGAAGTTCGGGTAGCCCCAGACTCTTAAAATTAATTGCAAAGAAAAATAAATGAAACACATTTTCTGTTTTTATTTTAGTCTTAAAATTAAACTGCGAACTTCTGCAGTCATATTAATAAGACGTTAGTAGCCATAACATTTTTTTCAACGAATTACATCGTAAACACTTTAGCCTTAATTTTTTGGCAACACAGAAGTTGTCGGGTAGCCTCGGACACAGTAATAAATGGTGACCTAATCGGTTTTTGGCCTTACGGAAATCACAGTAAATAATGGATATCTTAACAATATGTATAAACACAATCTTCATGATCCCTGTCTTTGCTTCATTGCACTCAATCCAATCTTCTTCAAAAACTCGTATTACGCAGTCAGCTGTGCCAGAGGTGATGATTGGCTGAAGAGCCTATGAAAATCGCAACCAAGACAGGGATTCGAATCTGGGATTTTTCGATCTCCAGTCTTACGCCTTAACCATTGAGCCACCTGGCTGATGTTCTAAATTAATGTTACTGAAATGGAAAAATTTTCTATTATTAATATTACCTCCCACAGATCGAAGCCATATCCGCCGATGATAGTCATCCGAAGTATTGCAGAATCGCTGAACACAATGAATGGCGTAGCTCTGTGTTCAGCGCTGAATCGTGGTTCTGCACTACCTCGGATGACCATCGTCGGCCAGTATGGTGGTGACCTGGGGAAAGGTTCCATTTTTCCAATGTTTTGGAGAGGCACAGTGGTGTTACTCCTGGCGTCATGTAGTGGGGAGCGGGTGATAGAAAATAGTGAAATTAGAATGGAATTACTCTTTCATACCAACTCCTGCAAAATGTACAGTGCCAAATGATAATGAATAACGTTATATGTATTATGAAGAATATCTGAAAGTATCTGAGTGCGTAATTTGGTTCTGAATAATTCCTCGTAAATGCATTGTGACCTAATTTCACGCCATTTAATCCCAGGAAATGTGTAGTGTATAATACTGTGTAACGTTTTATGCGTACCCTAGCGTCATTCCTGGAACTGTATCTACTTTCCAACTGTAGAATTGTCTGGACTTATGTACAAAATGTTGATTTCCAAAACTGGTATTGCGTATCAACTCACAGACCAATAAACCGTCTCTACTTATAATTTCAGTTAATTGTTTCTGCAATGTTATACGTTTCGATTTTATTGGCTTGCTCTTATTGTAAACAGCCTAGGTGTTCTTATATTAGTAACTAATAAGGTATCGTAAATTTAAAGTATATCCCTATGTTTCGCTGAGATTTTAGAATGGAGGAACTAGTAAAGCCCCTGGAGAATAAAGCTGTGATGAGCTTTTGTTTGTAAAAAGAATTAATTGTTTTAAATAATTGGACTACGCCGAAGAACAATGGCCTTCGATGCGGGGGTGCTGTATAAATGTACGATTATAAAATGAAATTACTGGTATTCCTTACGACAGATCAAATAAAATACTGTGTTTCAGGGTCTTTAACATTCACGATAATTCTAAAGGAGGGCCTAAATTTGGGATGGTTACAAAAAGTGGACCAAATACTCATTCTGCATATATTTTTTTTTTAATGGTATCGGCCTTGTAGCCATTCAGCCAGCAACTGCTTTTATTCCTCAAGAGTGTATGTAGAATCTTCTCGTGTTATTATTAATGATAACAAGTGATAGGATATCATAGGACGGACATACTCATTCTGCATAATTAAAAAAAAAAATTGTATCGGCCTTGTAGCCATTCAGCCAGCAACTGTGTTTCTTTTATTCCTCAAGAGTGTATGTAGAATCTTCTCGTGTTATTATTAATGATAACAAGTGACGGGATATCATAGGACGGACATACTCATTCTGCATAATTTAAAAAAAAATGGTATCGGCCTTGTAGCCATTCGCCCGCAACTGTGTTTCTTTTATTCCTCAAGAGTGTATGTAGAATCTTCTCTTGTTATTATTAATGATAACAAGTGACAGGATATCATAGGACGGACATACTCATTCTGCATAATTTTTTTAAAAAATGGGATCGGTCTTGTAGCCATTCAGCCAGCAACTGTGTTTCTTTTATTCCTCAAGAGTGTATGTAGAATCTTCTCGTGTTATTATTAATGATAACAAGAGACAGGATATCATATGTCGGACACAGCACTTCATTAAAACCACCCTTGCCCTAGGCCGGACTCGAACCGTAATCTTAGTTGTTAAACCCCCTCCCCCACTACTGTTTGAAGGGCTTACTTCCTGCCAATCATAAGTCGATTTAGCACCATCACCTCCCGTCTATTTGGGATTACTTTTTTTTTTTAATAATAATGGATTGCAAAATTTTAGCCAACTGTCAACTATCATCAGTGAATTAGTTTCTACACGACAACAATGGCCTTGTTTGAACGATTATCGATTATCTAGTGAGCGGTCTAGTGGCTCAATGGTTAAGGCGTCTCACTGGCGCTCGATAGGTCCCTCGTTCGAATCCCTGTCTCGGCCGGGATTTACTTACGCCCTTAACCCGATCTTCACCTCTGGCATAGCATCTGAAGAACGTCAGAACGCTTCCGTGGTTCAGATTGCACGTTAAGCTGTAGGTCCCCTATACCCGGTAGGATTGCGTGGTAAGGTCAAGGCGACTACGACAAGGACGGAATGCGCGGCCAATAGAAACCCTTTCACCAGTTCATTACGACCACACGAAATTATTATTATATCGAGTGTATACATTTGGCAGCTGCTTTGCTGCGGTTATTGTTTAATTCACTCGATCATAACCAATTAATAACAAAGTAATTCGATGTCTGGACTGGTAGCTCAGTAGTTAAGGCACTTGCTTTGAGAAGTGCGGGATCTGGTACCGGGTTCACATTCCGGTGGGTCCAGGAACTTTTAAGGGTTGTGTTTGATGATATGATCTACTCCAGGACGTCCCTTGGTTCGGATTCAACGTTAAACTGCAGGTGCCAGAGGAATGGCCATCCTACCTCTGACACGAGCGCTTAGTATGGAAGGATCCAACCAACCTAGGTGTTGCGATACTCCGTGTATGACGCAGCTGTGTGGCTGGTGTGCAGGGCATGCTGCGTGACGTGACGGTGATGCTGGCGTCGCTGGCCGTGGTCGCCAGCGTGGTGACGGCTGTGGTGGTGGCTGCTTGCCATCGACAACACAGGCGGCCTCGACCCCAGGACGTCTGCAAGCTGCTCCAGTCACCACACGCAGGTAAGCTTGCTCCATTTTGGCCTCCTGTGAGCCCCCTTCCTCCCACGTAGCTAAACGTAAGTTTTGGCTCTACAGCTCCCCTCCGAGTGGCACGTGGCTTTTTTCTTTTAGATTCCTGAAGACATATTGTACTGTTTTCTCTTGAGAGATTATCATTAATTACGTAAGAATACAATTAAATGACTGAAATAAATATCCATATGCTATTGTGTGTTCTGTGTAAATAATATGAATGAAAAGTTACGAGGCTTGTCTCAGAAACCACCCTCCCTCCGTGTAGCCCAGCGTAGCTTTCCAGCCAACCTCTCACACCGAGCCACGTACTTTATGGATGCTCCCTTAAAAGTGCGACAATCAGATAGGAATTGTGGAATTCTAAGAAACTTTTTAGATATATTCATTGTCATACCTAAAAGAAATGATTACAATTTTAAATGGATCAGGCTACGTTTATTGCCTATAGATACAGTTGCAGTAAAAAGTGCGCACACCTTGAGCACCTATACATTCGTGGATTCTTGTCGGTATTGAATCAATAAGAGTTTGGATATATTCTTGGGGCATGTCTCTCTACGCCTGCATGTCTTGCCCACCGGTTGTGCTGGGTGTTAATGTGTTCTGACGTGTCCACTCCTGGCATCTAAGACATTCTCTATATGGGACAAATCTGGGGACCATGTGGTCTGACGTGTCCACTCCTGGCATCTAAGACATTCTCTATATGGGACAAATCTGGGGACCATGTGGTCTGACGTGTCCACTCCTGGCATCTAAGACATTCTCTATATGGGACAAATCTGGGGACCATGTGGTCTGACGTGTCCACTCCTGGCATCTAAGACATTCTCTATATGGGAAAAATCTGGGGACCATGTGGTCTGACGTGTCCACTCCTGGCATCTAAGACATTCTCTATATGGGACAAATCTGGGGACCATGTGGTCTGACGTGTCCACTCCTGGCCTCTAAGACATTCTCTATAGGGGACAAATCTGGGGACCATGTGGTCTGACGTGTGATGGTCGACACTCTTCGCCTTGGCATACTTGGTCAACAAGAACATGTGGACAAAAAAAAAAATGTCATGTTACACCACACTGTTCACGACTTACACGCTTAAAAGCCTTGCAATTTTTAATTGTAAACAGCCCAGTAATTCTCATTCTATTACATATAAATCTTTCAATGTTTAATCATTTAATACTCTTCATATGGGGATACTTGGGGCGAAATTTCATTCTTTTATCACGACTCTGTCTGGGTGTTGCACTTTTAATTTCCGCCAGTGTATTTGGGGGTAATGTGAATGCCCTTTAATAGGCAGATAATGAGTGAATGTTCATAAAATGAAGACTACTGATAGTTTTTCGTCAGTATATTCGATATATACGCATAGAGCTCGGCTGCTGCTCTATTATTTTCTTTAATCAGGCATAATTTGCATTGATTAGTAATATCTTTATATATATATATATAAATCTCGCATCACGATGTTTGTCCGAGATGAACTCCGAAACTACTTAACTGATTTTGATGAAATCTGGCTTACTGTGTGTAATTTGTTCCAACTTAAAAGATAGTATAGTTTTTATCTCGCTTATTAACCTGTATATTTATTATTTCGAATTAAATGTTCGTACAATGTTTGTCATAGAACAATGGTTTGTAATTATTTGTAAGGGGCGTGAGTTCTAGCGGTTTGGTGGCTAAGTGGTTAAGGCGTCTGACGGGAGGTCTGAAGGTTCCTGGTTCGAATCCTTGTGCCGGCGTGGATTTTTATACGCACTTAACTCAGCCTTCACCTCCGGCGCAGGAGTGGAATGTGCAGCAAATAGAAACCCTTTCACCAGGTCATTACGACCGCACGAAATAATTATTATAGTTCCATAGGTATCTAACATATGCGATGTATTATTTTATCGACACAACACTTGGTTATCTAGGTTGGGTAACCATCCAGTAGATGGCGTTGCGTTTCGATTTATTTATGTTACAGTCTACTTCACGTCATATGTGTTTATGTATGACATAACCCAGTTTCTTGAATTTTTCGTGTAGTATCATTATTACAATAGTGCTGTGTATTGTGTTGTAACATTGAAGAAAACGTTACGATAAATTCAAAAACGTGTAAGTATTTGTTGCTTGCTTCTCATTTTTCTTCTTCTTTTCGTTATGGCCAGCTAGGGACCACGTGGCAATTTCAATTCTTTCCCTGTTGTCTTTTTCTTTCTTCTTCTCCAGTACTCCTTCATTATTGCACTGTGTTTTCTCTTTCTCTCTTCAGACCATTTTGCACCCGTTTTTTTCTCCTCTCTTCCTTGGAATCCAGCCATATTCGAAATCTGCTTTCGAAAATATTTTCTTTCCATATTTTTCATTGCTATTATTTCGTTTCAAATCTTTCTTAACCTCTTGAATCCCAAAAAAATATTTTAATACTTATTTTTTTAGCCTGGTGTCATCCATGCGATAGATGTGTCGAAAAAAATCATGCTCCCTTTTTCTGACTGATTCTGTTATTTTTTTAATGTTATTATTTATTTCCTCATTAGTTCTTATCTTCCATTGTACTGTAGTTTTCAATGGACCCAAAATTTTTCTTATAATTCTCCATTCCAATACTCCAAGCTAATCCAATTTCTAATTTAGTAGTGAGCGGCCTGCTGGCTTAGGGGTTAAGGCGTCTGACTGGAGATCGAAAGGTCCCCGGTTCGAATCCCTATCTCGGCGGGTATTTTCATAGGCATTTAACCCGATTTTCCCCTCTGGCACAGCCTGCTGTGTAATGTGAAATACGCCTATGATTCCTCGCTCTACCTTAGCCGATGAGATTAACGGATGTTTAAAACTATCGTTTTTATGGCGGAATGTCGAAACACTTCGTTTGACCATGAACATGCGAGTATAATTGCAAAATGATCCACCGGCACAAGTATTTTGTAAGCAATTGCTGGATATTGGAAACGGTGAAATAGAATTGCATCGAAATACACAATACATCAAATTGCCAGACAAATTCTGCACTGTGAATGCAGGCTTTCCTGGCGAATAAATGATAACAAATCTTCTCGGGTTTGCTGCCGGATTTTATTTCGGCTGCAAACCCGAGAAGATTTGTTGTCAAATTCTGCACTGTTGTGCACTCAAAAATGAACTAATTGAGAGTGTTTTTTCAGATATATCAAACAATTACTCAGATGATAATTGGCTTAGTAATCGTGCTATTTTGACAGCAAAAAATGTTGATGTCAACGAGATTAATTTACAGATACAACAGTTGTTGCCAGGTGATCTGATGTCTTTTAAATCAATAGACTTTATTGTACATGACAATGAAGCCGTAAATTTTCCAACTGAGTATTTAAATTCTACGGATATACCAGTAATACCACCACACAATCTTCCGTTAAAGATTGGTTCACCGATTATTCTACTTCGGAATTTGAATCCACCTAGATTATGCAACGGTACACGTTTGGTCATCAAAATGATCACCGGAAATGTTCTTGAAGCAACTATTTTGACTGGAAAGTTCACAGGAGAAATCGTCCTGTTGCCACGTATTCCAATGATACCGTCAGAATCTCCAATACCATTTAAATGGCTTCATTCTCCGATTCGTTTGGCTTTCGCTATAATAATAAATAAGTCTCAAGGCCAAACAATGTCCGTTTGCGCCTTGGACTTGGAAAATAGGTGTTTCTCCCATGGGCAGCTGTATGTCGCCTGCTCACGTGTGGGGAAACCATCAAATCTATTTGTATTAGCAAAAGACAGGCTAACCAAAAATATTGTACACCAATTAGCCCTTTGATAAATAAAATTATAAATTGTAATAATTTAAAATAATGAAAATAATTGTTAAAAATGTTTGAAAATCAACTTCATCTACCTCATTTATAAAACTGAAATTTCAATTTATAAATAAATAAAAAATAATTTATTTATTTTTATAAATATAAATTTTTTATATTTTCAATTAAGTAATTTGTAATAAAATGTAATTAAATTTTTTATATTCGATTGTCCTTAATTTCAACTATCCGAAACTCTTTACCAATTATTTTTGAATTTTCAAATCGACTAAAACGTCTTTGTCTTTATTACTGAATATTAATTTGATTACATTAGGTAGTTTAGAATAACATTGATCCAACGTACTATAATTACTGAGTCACAGCAACGCGTGACCGGGTCAGCTAGTATGACTAATAAGTGTATCTATATCGATCAAAAATTGATAAAATTGGCATATGTATAACATGCCACCAAGAAATGTGAAACAACTCCCAATACAATCGGAGTTTTTATCACACCATTCTCCGCAGCGTTCAGGAATAGACTTTGGAAGAGGCTGGTAAGACTTCACTACTGCAGCTGCTTACTAGAGTCTGTTTAGGCACAATGCGACCACTGCAGCTACCCTACACGTACCCAAGTATAAATATCCTGTTAATATTACTACTAAATAATATAGATACGAAAGTAACTCTGCTCCTCTGTCTGTTTGTTATGTTTTTATAACTAATCTGAGCTTGATTTAATTTCACAAGGAAATACTATGTACAATTATGAAGGACATAGGTTACTTTTTTTTTCAAGATATTTATCGTATTTTTTCATGAAATTTTGAAAACTAACCGAACGGTGATAGGGATAGTGTGTGTAACGTTATATCGGTCGCTTAGGCTTTGTTTCTCTCACAAACAATTTGTGTATGATCTGTTAATGTACAGACACAACTTATTATATAGTAAAACGACACTGACATATGATTTCTACAGAAAGCGACATAGTTATAGACCACAAAAAAACTCTTCCGGAAGAACTATGGTAGGTAAACGAACCCACCCTTTTGTTTGCGCCAGCTTGTGGGCATGGTCATCTTTACCCTCCCATGCACCTCTCAATTTTTCCACCAATATCTTTGCATGCCTCATCATCAGTATAGGTCTAGTTCACTTCCATGACTCTCATCACCCTCCTTCTATCCTCCAATGAATCCAACTCCAGCTCCTTTATCATATTAGTTACCGATTGTGTTTTGCGGCAATTTCCAAAGACAAATCTAGCAGCCCTTCTCTGCACCCCCTCCAACTCCTGTATTTGATACCCAAAATGTGGGTCCCATACTACACCTCCATATTTCAGCAGTGGTCTGACCAAAGTTTTGTACCCAAATTCCCTTACTTCTCTAGTGCATCCCCTCATCACTCTTCCCAACAGGTGAAGGATTTTGAACGCTTTCCCTACTACCTGTCCAATGTGTCCTGCCCAGTTAAATCTGTTATCAAATGTTATGTCAAGGTATTTACATTTCGAGTCTTTAATAAGTAGCTCCTTCCCCACTTGATAATCATATACAATGAAAGCATTGTGAAACTTATAATTGTCGGAATAAATATCTTTCGTGGAATCGTAAATCAGAATGTATGACTAACATCAAAAAGGCAACAAATTTTTTTAAATAAAAAGCTCGGCTTCACTCGCCATTGAATGATGTCTCGCCTTCACACACTGGAGAAACACTTCTCAGACCCAACTAACAAGTATTTTAAGGCGAGTGTTTTCACACACCTTTCTTATTTGTCTCGAACTTAGTGGAAAAATTTCTGTGCCAAATGACTTTAGCTCCACCCGTAGTTGCCAACCTCACGCCGTTCGGATAGAGTATTTATGACGGGGAAAATTTCTTTGCAGTCTGATGACGACTATATCTGCTTGTAAATAACCACGTCATCAGCAAGGAACCTAAGCTTTGGACTCGCATTTCGCCCACACGTTTAATGAAGATTTAGTAGAGCAAGGACCCTCCTCTCATCTCGTCTCATCATGTGATATAGCCTACGGCCAACATCCACAAAATAAAAATCTCTTTCTCTCCTACAAACTTGCTAGGAAATCCGGTACGCTCATAAAGTCGTTAAAATACGACAGTGTAGCACCGTATTAACGCAGAAACATAGTTACAGTATAATAACACTTATAAACTTCCTACATGCACTCTGTTGATTCTGAATGCTATAGAATCTCTGAAGTGAAAATTATTTTCAGCAGAATGTTTCTGAAAAATATATGAAATAATCTCTTATTTTTGTATTCTTCATGTTTCCATTTCTAATTATGTGTGGTATCTTCGCACGTTTTCAAATGAAAGGATCTGGTTTCTAGTCAAAATTACACTTAAAATGCTTGTTACAATCGATTCGATTTGCTATGAATACTTTAATCTCTACCTGAAATGTTAAACCATTTAAGTACGGTTTCTTTCGTAGTTTGAAGTAGCTACTATTTCGTTTATTTTAATTTTGAAGTAATGAAAATGCCATATTCGCTATAACGGAAATTTTTAGCAATGTTTTAAGCAAGAGTAGGAGTTGATCTTATTTTTCCAACATGAGCTCCACACTGATCTCCCGTTTATTTTTTAAGCCAACTGATGAGTCACCATCTTACAGTGAATAGCGTAAGTTGATTTGTTTGAATGCTGCGTAATTTTATAAGCGGACACTATGGTTCATTTCAGAATTCGCCGATTACTGAAAAACGTTTAAAACTCGTGATCTGGAGAGCCGGCTTGGTAAGTCCTGACGTTTGAGCTTTACGGTGCATAGCAAAGCTGGCGTATAACCTATGTTGTAGGATTTTATCTTACAGTTCTGAATATGTTCAGCTGTACAATACTTTCATTTCTAACATAATACTGTTTTACTGTTTTCGTCTTAATTCAGTTTCTTCGTAATACATTCACCGCCATTAAATTTGGTTAAAAATCAACTTCGTCCACTTCAGGTGAATTTTACAACTGTAGGATTTGGTTTCTAATTCCGTTGACCTATTGTGTAGTCTAAACATTGAACCTCGTGCTAGCTTCTACAAGCCGACTTCTTCAGCCCCCATTGTTCAATTATTTTCCAACGACAGAAGTCCAGCATTCAAACACAATTCCATTCCCAACCCCGATATCGCACTCAACAATACTTTCTACCCCCTTAATTAACTTCTTAAATTTTTTTTTATTATTTCTGGCATAGTTTGTTATGATTATGGGTTTTCACTATCTTGATAGTAAAACTTCAGTAGAGTAATGAGATATAGCTTGGTTGATACGTACATGAGGATTAAAGTCGCTCTAGGTTTGTATTAAAAACCAAAGTCGAATCTTCACTGCTCGCACACTGTAATGGATGTATAAATCGTGCAGAATTTCCGTTCTTAATTTTTATGCTAAGCCTATTTTGTATATTTTCCCTTACTAATATTGCTGCTGCTTTAGCCCTGCTTTCAGAGACAAAGTCCGTATATTCATTTTCCTACATGATTTTTAAGAATATCGTTGTATCTGTAAAGTCGTAACTCTGAACGATTTTTAATTCTATTTTAAGTACGGTAAAAGAAGAATCAATTTATCCGCTATACGGAAAAGAGTGGTACATTAGGAAATCAATATTTCCGGTTCCATCTGTTTCTTTTATACTGCGTTTCTTAATGTTTTTAAACAATAATGATCAATATTAAAGAAAGTTTTTTGTTTGCATGTATGGTATTACAAATAGCCAATCGAAATATAGACTGGAAGAAAAAACACGCTTCTTAATTTTTTTTGTTAATGGCCGTTATTACTTTATAGCAAATCGTATTTAAGCCACGCTTAATATGTAAGAGAATTGGGATTGGTGTTCTTTGAATAATGGTATTGGAAAAGGCTATGTTCTCGTGTATCAGTGACACTTCAGTATTGGATAGACAATAATCAAATCTTTTTTTTCCCCGAAACTTAGTTTCAATTTATTAAACCTTCAAAACTGCCAAGCTAGAAAGAAATAACTCACTCGGAAATGTAAGGAAATTCACGTTTACTTAACTCTAGAATGTAATGAAATAATTGAGCAGCATTTTCTTTGATAACTTGAAGACAAAACTTGGTTCATTACTTCAATTATTTAAGATCAACTATGTGAAAAATATAACTTATGAACGTCTGTTACCAAACTGGATCAATTGCTTCATTAACAATAACTTTTTGTTCTAAACAATTATTGAAGCTAATTTGAGGTCATGTTTAATGAAAACCTGTTTAAGAGCTTGGTATTCTCAAACTACATTTGAACGCAACTGAACAGTGCCTTGGAGAAAGCAGTTGAGGCTCGTGTTTGGTTTCTGCGGAAGTGAAGTCCACTGCAGTGCCACCACTGCGGCAAGAATTATTTTCAACATTTTTATGGACAAACCGCGCCAGCCAAACAGCGACATAAAATTCGTGAACATGCGAGCAACTTTTCACCAAGGGAGTCTGGCATTCACTCCGAAGGCTTCTTATTGTCGTGTGGAGCTATAAAACTCTTCTATATACAACTCTTCAGGGGTCACAGGCTGGCGAGGGCTTACCCGGAAGTATTTTGTCAGTATACTGTCACAACGTTATGCGAATAAGTATACTCATAGAGATCACGCGCATATTTATTTTTTCAGCCTGTCACATCAATAGGATTCTAGTTAAGTATTTCATACTGTTATGCCACTCGACTAAAGTTAGTTACTGCCTGCGACACTGTATTTCTTTTCCTATGCAGATATGTACGAAAAACTAAAAAACTGGTAGAAATCGCTCACAGTATTCTTGAAAGTCCTACCTCAAACATAATCTCTTCAAAAGAGATCAATTAATGTTCGCTGCAGGTGAACTAATGCTGGTCACTAATTTAAAAGGGGTATAAATACCTTAATAACCGTGTCTCTAGCGTTTCTAGAAACTCGTTTGAAATGGTTTTTTTAATGGTATTCGGCCAAAAACATCTTTTGATTTTATTTTATTCACAAGGGATACCTTTGACCTCGAACGCTCGGAACCACACGAAAACATGTTTAGAAAAACAAGCGATCATAAACAAAACAGTGGTGTGTGTCATTTCCATGCAGAACTTCGGAGTCTATAACTCCGCGAACATGTAAAAAATGAAAAGAGCCGTTGTGTGTTTCCTGGTCAGGTCATACAGATCGTACCCTTCTAGATGCAACTTTTCCAAACAAAGATGTTATGCTGGAGATATTGCCACCGGAAACAACAAAATATTGCCAACCCCTTGATGTTTACTTCTTTCGGCAATATAAGTTCTGTATCAGAAGGATTACTGATTGTGTAAGACTACAATGCGCCAATCCACAAGTGAAGATACAGGATCGTTATTTCGTCATGAAACTTCAATCTGTGATTCACAATCAATTTTACGCATCTAGTATAAGCCTATGTTGCAATGTACTTGGCGAAAGCCAGATTATGACATACCAACATCGTCATTTGAAACTGTAAATAATGTGGCTTTTGACATTGTACTGCGTGAATGCGAAAGTGATTTGGAATATGATAACGTGGCTTTAGTGAGGTTTGCACATTGTTCTCTTCCACTTTGTTTTAACCACTTCATCGAAATCCCGTATCAGCACTTTGAGGACTAATATAAGCACTATCAGGTGTGTGGTACTGCTGTATTTGCGTTTTTTTCGCTATATTAAGTACTTTGAGCAGAGAGTTTTTGGCACTGTTTATTGAAAATGCAATAATACACTGACTTCATTGAATTACGTATAATATCCTTCATATGGTATTGATATCTTTTTACTTTGTTTCTCTATATTAAAGTGTTATTTGAGATAGAATGCAACGTTTTGCATCGAAATGACACACACAATTGTTTTTGTTTATGATAGATTGTTATTCTAAACATGTTTTCGTGCGGTTCCAAGCTTTCGAGGTCAAACGTGTAAAATAATGACAGGACAACACAGGCTGGAAATAACACAAAACCACCCATGCACTGGGCTTTAATCGAATCAGCAGCCCTTGCAACGCAAAGCTGGCTCCATGCTTGAAGTAATGCTGATTAGCGTCACAGCTTCATCATTTTGTCAGCTGCAAACTATTGCGTATCAGTCAATACATTTTTAGCCCGTCATTGTGACTCAGCGTGCCAAGAGGGAGGTACAACGGACCGGGCACGAGCCCATGCCCTGATGATTTAGGACGCTTTTCACAACCATCAAGGCGAATACTGGGACGGTTCCAATCGCCGCTTCATGAACTTCACAGCTCACAAATAAAAAATACACTTACCACACACACAACATAGTTACACATTTCACTGACAGATGGCAACACTTCACTTTTTCCGTTAATATGAAGTACGACATGGCAGTAGATACGAAATTCTTGGCGTCAGCAAGTTTATACGGCGGTAAAAAACTCCATATTTGACCAGGCCAAAACTCATCAAAGGCAGCCGACCCCCAAAACGTTGGGAAAATGTGGTGATGAAGAAGAAGAAGAGTCCATAGGTTTTCAAACAAATCAAAAAAGACAAATATCAAGAAAACATACTGGTTTTGTGTGAACTGCTAATGGAAAACCATTGAAAATTGAAATCTGAATGGCCCGAAGAAAGTACTGTCTCATAGAAAGAATTTCGATACTGAATGAATTGCCATTTGCAGAAACAGGAAAGTTTATTTCATAAGTTGTTTAAAAAATATTTGACATAAGTGAAGCATAATCTTGAAGAAGATCAATACTTTTCTATTCGTTGCCGCATCCACCAATAATGAAACCATATCATGACTGCGGGATTCCTCATTTGTCAGGCGTGTTTTTACATCTAGTAAACCCCTAAAATTTCAACAGACTGTGCTATTTCTATTTTTTATTAATTGCAATATGAAGTGTGAAATTAGTGTTCGATGGAACGTAGCCTGACAGTCATTCTAACAAAGATTTGATCAAATCAACGGCTGATTTACCCAGCAAGCCAATAAAACAGAAGAAAGCTTCAACAAATAGTTTAAAATATTTTCTCATTGACACATTGTTTTCAAATCCCTTTGTTACATTTGGTTTAGTCTACCGTAGAGTAAATAAATTTATTGTTCACTCGAGAATCAATTTTCATTGTAATAATAATCTTTATATATAAAGATGAATTTATGTTTGTTTGTTTGTTGGTTTGTTTGTTCGTTTGTTTGTTCGTTTGTTTGTTCTTCATACAAATCCACAGTTTTCAACCGATCTCGATGAAACTTTGCACACTTATCCTTTGCAACAAGGAGAAAAATACTGTCTACATTTGGTTGACAAATTACCTGTATAAATAACACAAGTTGTCTCATAACTTCGAAATACGGCGATAGACATCACGTTGGATATGGTCGCCTCCGTACCGTGTTTCCGTGTAGTGGGCTGGCAGCTTAGTGGCTAAAACGCTTGCTTACGAACGTAGTGGTCTCCGGTTCAAATCTCCGTAGAGGCTAAGATTTTTAAAAATTGTTTTTCAGGCCTGGGCCGTAGGTTATTCGGATTGCATGTTAAACTGTTGATATTATAATAAAGTTAGGGGTGCAATGCGAGGCAAATCGTAGGTAGTCTTGCAATTTTGTAGGTGTACACTTTTTTACGTTATAATGATCCCTCATGTGTTGTTCGCAGTCAGTGTGTGAGTGTAAACCACAGTAATCTTTATATATAAAGATGAATGTATGTTTGTTTGTTTGTTGGTTTGTTTGTTCTTCATACAAATCCATAGTTTTCATCCGATGTCAATGAAACTTTGCACACTTATCCTTTGCAACAAGGAGAAAAATACTATCTACATTTGGTTGACAAATTACCTGTATAAATAACACAAGTTGTCTCATATCTTCGAAATACGACGATAGACATCACGTTGGATATGGTCGCCTCCGTACCGTGTTTCCGTGTAGTGGACTGGCAGCTTAGTGGCAGTTCGCATCGAGCCGCTGTCGCGTGCTGGTGCTCGATACTTCCTCAAGCGAGGTTCAGTGAGTGTATCAGTGAAAACTTTGCTTGTGGTTTAAGATAGTGAAAATGGAATCGACGATACGAAAGAATACACTGAAATTCGCGTTCGACGCAAAGGAGACAAAACCACGTGTATATGACTTCCATGAATAGTTGTATGAAAAATTCAACTTGACAGACGCAGATGTATACGGAATCCAAATGGACTTCTTGACTTATGCAGTATACGTTAAAATGACATATGACAACTTGTGCAATACTATCGTAGAGAAAACTGGAGGGAAAGCCGACTACCAGAACCCAGATGGAACCGTAAGTACCGTATATATAAGCCACGCAGGGCTGGGGCTACGATCAGTAAGAGTTTTTAATGTACCATTTGAAATTAGTAATGCTAGTGTAACGGCAGCAATCCGAAACTATGGTGAAACAATAACGGCGACGGACGAAAAATGGAGCCCTAAGTTCAGATTCCAAGCAAACAACGGCATACGGTGTGTGAAAATTGATTTAAAAAAACATATACCTTCCTATATAATGATACAGGGTTTCAAAGCATTAATAATATATGAGGGACAACCGCGCACATGCTCTGTTTGCAATGAACCAGGACATCTAAGATCTGAGTGTACAAAACGCCGACCATTACAACTTCCAAGAGTAAAATTGTCAACATCAGAAACTATAACAGCAAATGTTACAATCGCGGAAGCGAGTAAGGAAAGTAGCAACACAGCGTCTTATGCAGAAGCCACGGCACAAGTCAACAGTGTAAACATAGGCCACACTGTAACATCAGCATGTGAGCCACATACAGAAACGTTGGAAAACACGGAAAACATGGAGATCGATGTAGAGGACAACTCGGAACAGCACGGCGGGAAACAGGAAACACAAGCCGAAAAATCTGGACAAGAAGAAGAGGAAAATGAAGAACAAGAACCGGAACAGAAATTACATGAAAAAGAAATAGAAGAAGAGAGTATCCCAAAACATCTCATACACATAGAAACATTTACAAATAAAACAACTCACCAGGCAGAAGAAGATTCCGAAACAAAACAACGGATTGAAATGCACAGCTTAACGATCAATAACAAAGCAGAGAAAGAAATAAGCGAGAAGAGAATAACAAGACAATCCAGCAGAAGTGCAAATAAGGACGGTGCCAATACCGCAAGTCAATACATAGCAAAAAAACGCCGAGCTCTCAGTGAACGACTCGAAAATAACGGCAAACCAGTAAAAAGAATAGCAGAGAAAGTAAAACGAACAACAAATAACGCCAAATCAAGACAAGAAGAAGAAGAAGAAACAACCAAAGCGAGAAATGAAGGACAAGACACACCAAAATACGTAAACGATCAAAACATAAGAGAAGAAGATAAACCAAAACCCCTCAGCAAAGACAGCTGGTACGAGGAAGTAATGGAGGGATCTGATGAGACGTAAAATAACCAATTACAAGCAATCAAAGTTATAGCATCGCAACTATAAATATGAACAGAGTAATTACGCCATTCAAAATAAAATGCCTTGCGGATTATATTAAACAAAACAGTATTGACATTGCAATGCTACAAGAAGTGACTTTTACCGAACTAAATATCCCTGGATACGATGGAATAATCAACTACTCCAAAGAAACCAATACGGGAACGGCCCTCGTGATTAGAGAGGGGATTGAGACGATTAGTACAGAAACATTAAAAAATGGCATGGCCATTGCAACTACAATAAATAACACGCTAATAATCAATGTTTGCAATAATAATCGAGCCCAAAGAGCATACTTCAACAAAACAGAACTACCCTATCTCCTGCGAAATACCACAGGCGCAATAATAATGGGAGGTGACTTTAATTGCGTACTAAGCCAAAAAGATCAAACCCCAAATTTCAATGGGTGCAAGGAGCTGACTAACCTCATTCGAGGGATGGACTTTCACGACGCATGGGAATGCATTCACGGAAATACCAAAGCCTACACATATGTCTCAAACAACTCGGCAAGCCGACTCGACAGGATCTACGTAACGGAGACTCTCCGAACCAAAACAACCAGAGCAAACATTTTTCCTCTAAGCTTTTCAGATCACAACAGTATGCAATGCACTGTCAACATGCAGAGGCAGCTTGTTAGCAGAGGCAAAGGATTCTGGAAATGTAACATCTCTATGCTTGAAGACCCGGCGCTAGACGAAGAAATCAAAAGTGTCTGGGACTAATGTCTAAAAAACTGTAAAAAATATAAAAGTACACTATCTTGTTGGGTTGAACATGTGAAACCGAAACTAAAACGAACCTTAATCTCCTGGGGGACACAAAAGAACTATTGGATGAAGGGCACAATTGAGTATTATTACAGATGCATCAAGGAATTATACCATAACTGTCGATACTAACATAAAATAAAAAAAATACAAAGCCAAGATCCTATCATTACAAACTATGCAAGAAAATAAACTTCTGACAACTTCAAAACCAGCTGACATCGCAACCAAAGAAACGGCAGCCTTGTACCACCTTATAAGAAGCAGAAAAAGGAGTAAAAAAACTTTAATAACCAATATAATTAAAGAAAATGGTGAAAACATCAAGGACGGAAGAGATATAATTAAAGAAATTACCACGCACTGTAAAAATATTTTCAAGTCAACTCCAACCAGTACGGCGGCAATCGCCGAGTTAATATCCAACTCAAGTAACACAGCAAGTGTAGAGGAATCGGCAACTCTAACAAGAATTTTTGACCAAGATGAAATTCATACATCGATAAACAAAGCAGCAAGAGGGAAATCCCCAGGACCGGATGGGTTACCCATAGAATTTTACATCCATTACTGGCCCATGCTAAGAAATAAGTTAACAGAGATTCTAAACGACTTATGAACAGAGGAAAATCTTCCCACCGCCTTCACAGAGGGTATCATAGTGCTTGTACCTAAAGGCAACCAGATCAAACAAATCAATGAAATACGACCAATAACTTTGTTAAATTCAGACTTTAAAATACTAACGAGAATCCTCAAAACTAGACTGGAACCCCTCATGGAGAAAATCTTAGGACCTCATCAAACCAGTGCTATTCCCGGACGTAGCATCTTAAATACTGTGTGCGAATATCGTGATATCATCAGCATAAACGCAGAAAAACAAACTCCATCAGCTCTACTATTCCTCGATTTTGAAAAAGCATTTGACCGAATTGAACATGATTACCTCTTAAAAATCATGGAACATAAAGGATTTGGCTCCCCATTCGTGGAAGTAATAAAGAAAATAATTACAAACACACATTCAAAACTTCTTATAAACGGACACCTGTCAGCGCCCATCAAGATAGAAAGATCGATAAGACAAGGATGCCCGCTATCAATGATCCTGTACGCACTGGCAACGGAACCCCTGCTTGAGAAATGTCACCAAAATTTAACAGGCATTAATCTAAATGGATACAAATTTACATGCAGAGGATACGCAGACGACATTTGTATAGCCGAAACTTTAGCGGAGGACATCCAAAAAAACGGGAAATAATCACAACGTTCACGGAAGCAACAGGCGCAAAACTTAACCCAAAGAAAACTTCACTGCTCCAAATAAGTGTGGCAGAGATCCCACATCCAACAGACATCTGATACGAGCAAGTAGAAGAACATAAGACATTAGGCATTATTTTTCAAAATAACATTATAAAAACAATAACTAAAAACTGGCTAATAACACTACCGAAAATTAGGGCTGTTATCAACATGCACTGTGATAGAGATCTGGATGTAATACAGAAGGCTAAAATAGCACAAGTATCTTTATTGAGTAAAATGGTTTACATCGCCCAAGTACTGCCGATACCCGACACAATTGCAGATCGTATACAGAATCTGCTCGGGTGGTTTGCAAGCAGGGGTAAGATCTTTAAAACAGCGTTCAAAACAATGACTCTACCCCTAGGTAAAGGAGGCATAGGAATGATAAGTGTACGCGAAAGATGCTGCGCATTATTCCTCAAAAGAACCATAACGACAGCGGTAAATAACCCAAACGGCCCAACAAATAACTTGATAAACGAAACAAAACCAGTCACTGAGGAAATACCTTTCAACATGGCCTCGATAAAGTTCACCTTACCACACATGAGAAAATTTCACCTCGAAACAACTTATACAAAAACCAAAGGATGCACTCTGTACTACAAGACAACAAAAGAAATCTACAAAATAATCAACACATTTAACCACAGAAACAAAATCGAAATTAAAAATCCACAATACAACTGGATCAACATCTGGAAAAATATAACCAATAAAACTCTAAACACTAAAACACAGTCCTTGTGGTATGACGTCGTAAATGAAAACATCTCAACCAACAGAAGACTTTACGAAATACATCTATCCCCGAATGACAGGTGCAGAAATTGCGGAAATACTGACACCCTGATGCACAGAATAACGTGTAACCAAAACCAAAAAATATGGACTTGGGCAAAACGAAGAATAGCCTTCCTTGACAGAACATCCCCTTTAACCGTGAGCATCCAGGAAATACTGAAACCTGAGAAAATCAGATATCCTGAAACGAAACACAACACGGTACAATGGATACTAGGCAATACCCTAACTTATATGCTACAAACGGAAAAGAGTACTTATGACGAATATATAGCATATATGAATACTGTATATTACGAATTAATCCAAACTCATAATTATAAAAAGACTTCGCACGGATGCTCGATATAATAATTACAGAATCATTCTAATTATCACAATTTAACCAAATAAAACTGTTTATAAACCCCGCCTAGAACCAAAGAAAGACTCTTCGAATCACAGGCACAAGGGGACCTAACTGTACCAAATATTCAAATCATAAAGAATCTAAAAAAAACAAAACATCCAACTGATGGAAAATACCACTAATAAATACAAATCAGGCAAAAAAAAAAAAAAAAAAAAAAAAAAAAAGTGTCTAAAGCGTTGCTTACGAACGTCATGGTCTCGGGTTCAAATCTCCGTGGAGGATAAGATTTTTAAAAATTGTTTTTCATCGTAAGAGTCAGGCCTGGGTCGTAGGTTATTCGGATTGAATGTTAAACTGTAGATATTAGAAAGTTAGGGGTGCAATGCGAGGCAGTTTTCATCCGATCTCGATGAAACTTTGCAAACATATCCTTTGAAACAAGGAGAAAAATACTGTCTATATTTGGTGGGAAAATTATCTGTATAAATAACACCATGTTGTCTCATAACTTCGAAATACAGTGATAGACAGACACGTTGGATATGGACGTCTCCAGACCATGTTTCCGTGTAGTGAACTGGCAGCTCAGTGGCTAAAGAACTTGATTACGAACTTTGTGGTCTCCGCTTCAAATCTCCGTGGAGGCTAAGATTTTTTTTAAAAAAATTACAGTGTAAGAGTCATGCCTGGGCCGTAGGTTATTTGGATTGAATGTTAAACTGTAGATATTATAAAGTTAGGGGTGCAATGCGAGGCAAATCGTAGGTAGTCTTGCAATTTTGTTGGTGTACACTTTTTTACGTTATAATGATCCCTCAGGTGTTGTTTGCAGTCAGTGTATGAGTGTGAACCACAGTAATCTTTATATATAAAGATGAATGTATGATTGTTTGTTTGTTCTTCATACAAATCCACAGTTTTTATCCGATCTTGATGAAACTTTGCACACTTATCCTTTGAAACAAGGAGATAAATACTGTCTACATTTGGTTGAAAAATTATCTGTATAAATAACACATGTTGTCTCATAACTTCGAAATACGGCGATAGACAGACAGGATGTGGACGTCTCCGTACCGTGTTTCCGTGTAGTGGACTGGCAGCTCAGTGGTTAAAGCGCTTCCTTACGAACGTCGTGGTATCCGATTCAAATCTCCGTGAAGGCTAAGATTTTAAATTTTTTTTTTCATCGTAAGAGTCAGACCTGGGACGTAGGTTATTTGGATTGAATGTTAAACTGTAGATATTATAAAGTTAGGGGTGTAATGCGAGGCAAATCGTAGGTAGACTTGCAATTTTGTAGGTGTACACTTTTTTACGTTATAATGATCCCTCAGGTGTTGTTCGCAGTCAGTGTGTGAGTGTGAACCACAGTAATACTAATATAAATATGGAAGTAAGTCTCTGTCTTTTTGTTACTTTTTGACGACTATATGGCTATATCGTTGTGATGGAATTTTATAGGGAAAGCTGTATGTAGGGCACAGGATATTTTTTCCAGTATGATTAACAGTTATAGTCTCGAAATTTTGAAATCTTATCGAATAGTGACAGAAATATGTTGGAAATTGATTCTCTTCAAGAGGCAGGTTCGACGGTAGAATGATATAGTGATAGCTTTCCTGTCATATTATGCCGACTCGATATTGTTTGGGACCAATCCTTCGTTACCAACAACTTTTTATATTTAATTCTGGCAAAAAAATTCTTAATCCACGCGTACGAAGTCGCGGGCACGAGGCTAGTTTGATATAATTGCAATTGAGCGCACGCCTAAGTGGCAATCACCCTACACACCTATCTTTCTCCTTTCCTCTTCCCACCTACTTTCGCCCTATACTAATTTGAACTTTATATTCTTTCAGTGTTTTTGGTACATTATTCATTCTTCTCTTGGTAAATTATCCAATCATTGACCCCCTTAACCATAAAAGAAAATTTTCCCACATCCTTATGCCTGAAACCATGTGCCAGCTTGTGGTCATGGTCATCTTTACCCTTCCATGCACCTTTCCTAATTCTCCCACCAATATCTTTCCATGCTTAATCACCAACATACGCCTTGTACACTCCCATGACTCTCTTCACCCTTCTATCTTCCAACGAATCCCATTCCATCTCATTTATCATATTAGTTACCGATTGTATTCTACGGTAATTTTCAAAGACAAATCTAGCAGCCTCCCCTCCAACTCTATATTTGATACCCAAAATGTGGGTCCCATACTACACCACCATATTCAAGCAGTGCAAAAGAAATCTACTGTACAGTTAATATTGCAGGCCATTTCTTCTGCAGTTGCTTGTTAAAATAATAAATTATTGTTTAGTAAAAAGAACACAAGTCCAATTGTTTTTTGGAGTTTTTGTTTACTTGGGACGCGTTTCGCATATTGCCGAGTTATCTTCAACGATCCAATGTTTTCTGTAATATCCTAGCATTTTATAAATTTTCTGATGGTTTTGTTTGAATTCGTTTACGTGAATTGATAATCACTCTCTTAAACCAACATCATCAAAAACTATATGATCGAAGGCCCATAAACGCAAAATCTTTTTGCATGAAGGGTCTTTATAATAATTTCATTCGCTTGAGTAATTTGGGGTAACCATGAGAAACTCAGGGAATCGAATCTGGTTCCTTCTGACATTATCGTTCACCTTTATATTCCAGTTTTTCCCGCCTTTGTTATGTAAACTCTTCCCTTTAAACATGCCTTGCTGGGAACTTCTTACTGAAGAATGTGTCCATGATTAGTATCGTAAATTTAGGTAAGATAAAGCGATGGACACATGTAATTATTATTATTCGTGTGAGAAGTTTCCAGTAAAATTAGGTTATAAACCATTGTATACATATAAATTGCTTAACCAGAAACGACCATTTTCTGGAGCAGTGGGTGTTACCAACAGTAAATTTTTCAGTGAGCAAGTTCAGCTTCAGGTAGTGTGTGTCTACGGACTGAATTTGGGTCTTCCAAATGCGTTACGAAGTCATCGTTTCTGAAGAGGTATACGTGTCAGACATGCAGTATTGACTTGCCAGCTTCTTTTGCTTGGGAAAACTTGTAGCGAACCTAGCAGCCCAGTGATCTTTCTATGGATGTGATATTTTGTTTCAACTTAGAGTGTTGTTTTGTATGCTGTTTCAGATGCGGATGACGGAGGTGTACCCAGTCCGTGGTCGCTGACCGTCGCCAAACTGGGAACTTCCAGCAGAATATGAAGACAATCTCCATTGTGTGATAAGCTGCAAAACCTGCCACGAGATCAATGTTATTTTTGAAACAGGGCATTACGTACTATTAACCCACTCACCACGATCCCCATTGTAGTAGTATTTTGCGGAATGCAGAGTGATTTGCTCCTTATTTTATTTTTAGTTGGAGTTACACCGATTACTATCAGTTTTCTATCTGACTCGAAAAATGTAATCACTCTGACGTATGTTTTCTGTTGTATAACAAAAAATTGCAGTTATGTTGCATGTTGTTGTTTGGTGCTGTATTGTTATGTCCAGTACGTAGTGCTGATAAATGGAAAAGTTGTTTTTGAATTTACTTATATCCTGTTCATTATTGCCTGCTCAGATTATTACCAGCGATTTTGATGAAAATTTATATATATTAGTGGGTATCTTCCCTCTTACTGAAAATTTAAACACTGTGGAAGCTTTTACCAAATACTTGAAGATACGAACCGATGGATTGTCCACTGAACAAGGCCTGTGTCTCGGTACCATTCAACAGAAAGGCCATTGGTGTAAGTAAGTTTATATGTTTGCTTGAATGGCGAATCGTGAAGTATGTATCTTGAATGTGCTTATGTATAAAAGTGAATATTGTGTACCCGCTGAAAGACTAGACGATGATAATTATGCCAATAAGCGTACTAATGTTTGCTTGCGATGCTCATTTCCGGGTTCATTATTTATTTTGTGTTTACATGTTTATCATTCTTTCATGTACAACATTTCAACTTACATTGTATTTGTGCTGTACGGAATAGTTCCAATTCTCTTCTGTATGAAGAAATTAATATAATGAATAAAGAATTTCTTAATGTGTAATTTAATATGAATTGTACATATGTTCATGTTAAGCCCTATTCCAACTCTTCGGCGAATACAGTTAATGTTGACAATACAAATAATCGTAATTATGTATGCAATACAAGGCAGCAGTTTTGGTATTAGTGTTCTGTTTACAGTATTTAGTATTCTATTATTCTGTTCTCGCACTAAGAGAAAGCTAGAAAATGGAAGGACTGTGATGGAAGACAAGACCAAAAGAGTTTTACGGAATTTATCAACTCTCCCTCCGCACACTGTGGAAAACATTTCCACAGATTCTTTGCGTCCTGCTCTTTGAAGTACCTTTGGATTCTGCTCAAGCTTATCTATGTTATCAGTTTTTTGCTATACGACGTCACATTATGAAATTGTAAGAAATATTTTCACCGGATTTACACGGAGTGTGACAAAAAACAGGCTTGTTTGTTTCTGTTAATTAAGTCCTGACAACGAAGACATAAACTAACCACTCATTTACTTAGAATTGTTTGTTTATTTACGACACTTGTTCAATATTCATTTTCACAGACGCACTGTCGATGAATGCTTAGATATATATTTCAGTTCTTTCAACGTGAGTCGTATAGAATGACCACATTTATTGTTTAAAGTTCTTGTAGAACAATGTTGAAATTGGACAAGCTTGTCAAGGCTGTCGGTCATCGTAATGATAGTATAACTAATAGTATCCAATCAGAAATTGCTTCCTTTAGTTAATAATCGTTAATTTTTAAACTGCCACCGGGTCGGTTGAATACTAAATATAGCAGAAGTGCCTTTTTTACTTAATTCGTGCTTATTCTAGGGAATAATAACTACTGAAACTCCTTTGAAAGAGGATGTAAAAGTACACTTTTATTAACTCTCTTCAAAGAAGTCACTTCGCGTTACCGACCGAATTATTACCATCTAGAAATATGTCGAAAGACAAAGAGTTCGTAAAAAAGTAATCATAATCATTGTTTAAACTCAGTTATACTTCACGCTTCACAGTTTCTACCATTCATCTCTCATTATGAACTATTCACTTCACTCTCGACGCGGAAGTTATGTTTAAAACTAATGTCCAGTGGACCCGAATGAAATATCACAGTTTGTATCCATTCTTCACTTATTTTCTCAGGAAATTATCCAGTATCTTGAGTTTCGGCCGAAACATTTTTTCTGTTACCACCGCCGACGCAATATTAACTGGTATGATAATCCAGTTAGCACATATTATATTCTAACTGTTTTCCCCCACTTCATGCAACTCTGCTCTTTACATAATAAATCTTCTATATTAAACTATATTCATTTTTAATTTTTATCGATACTGCCGTACAGGTAGTAAAGTGAAAATTAAACATTACTTATCACCTTGCTGTGGCGAAACCTATCCATTCTTAAATATGTTATACGAAAAAGTCAGGTAGCCCCGGATATTTAAAGTTCTAACAAACCAAATACGCTGCCTGTAAATATGCGCCCTGTAGTGTTAAAACAAATGCAACTGAGCTGCGGCTTGGGCTCCCAATGAATTTCACACTAATGTGTGTTTTGTTCCTGGAAGAAGTTTTTCGTCACTCCTGTCAAAATTCGTGGTAAAAAATGTGGAGAGGACGGGAAAGAAAGTAAATGTAGTGAAAAGGGCGAAGCGATAAAATAAAAAGGTAAAGGCGCTATAAATACGTTGAGTACAGAGAAAGGTATTCAGAGTATTTCCGAAGCAAATCAGACAGACCGAATGCATTGTACGTGGAGAGATTTTTGAAGATGACTGGATTCAGTGCTATGAAGCAAAGACAGAGCCCATGAAGATTGTGTTTATATAGATTCTTCAGATATCAATTTCAAATGTGATTTTTGTAAGCCCAAAAATGATTAGACCACCATTTATTACTATGTCCGGGGCTACCCGACAACTTTTGTGTTGTCAAAAAATTAAGGCGAAAGTGTTTTCAATATAATTCGTGAAAGAAAAGTTATGAATACTAAATTCCAATTCCAATAACTGCAGATGTTCCCAATTTAACTTTAAGATTAAAATAAAGACAGAAAATGTGTTCCTTTTATTAGGGCGAGCGAAGAGAGCCCTCACACTAGGCGAGGATTTGTGCACACATTGTGGTACACTTCTTGAAAAAACTGCAGCACATAAAGACGTGAAATTGAACATACTAATTCAAACTCAATTCTAGATGTGCTATCAATCATTATTTTTGCAAAAATAAATTATAATTATTTTTATTCTTGCATGCAGACGAGGAGAAGTCTTCAGTGTCTAAATCTCTATCGTAGAACGAACAAGTATGGTAAAAAGTACGTCACCTCTGGTTTCTCGCCCTAAAGCAATTATGCCTAGTGGGCCTCCGTTCAAATCGAGTATTAAGATGTTACGAGTTACACCGCTACGGAATACCATTTACTAATAAAGCAGGTTTAGCCGTGAGTGTTGAGGCGGTGTGTTCCTGAGCGGCTGGTCTCAGTTAGATCCCAAGCCCCACGATTTTTTTTTGTATTTTTTTCATTGCTATTTGATCTTGTAGCATAACAAATTTGTTTCGAAACAAAGTCTCCAAATTATTTATTTCCTTTGAGAAATGCGCAAATGATGGATGATGTAAATCATAAAAATATTTGAACTAAAATTATATGCATATCAAGAATATTTTATGATGGATATCCTTACACAGTCACTTATTCTCCAGAAAGAGAAATATTATAGCCCGTGCAGTTAACAGAGGCGGCTCAAGGTCAGTCTGCTCTACCCCCACTCCGCTGCCCTTTCCTACACATGCGAAGGGGAAACAGTGTCCCTGACAATTTTGCCTCTGGCCAGCCTGGACACAGCGGTATATTCGGAGGGGTAGGGGAAAATGGGGACGAAGTGAGGAGCGGAGCAAGAGAAAAATGACCTTGAGCCGCCAGCTGAGGTTGAACAGGGTCTTTCTTTTATTTTTATATGCAATTAACTTTAAGTGTCCGAGGCTACCCGAGCTTCTCCCAACATATATTTTCCGGGAGTATGTGTAACCACTTACCCCACCGTTGCTGGTAGACAGCACTTTTTAAGGTGTCAGTATGGAGTGATGAGTGATGATAGGAAGAGCAGCGAGGCAGTGGTCCACTGAGTCAAGTTTGTGAGTTGATGCTTTCAGAGATAAGTCAGGACAAAATATAATAGTTCCCGAAAAGCTACATATGTAAAGGTTAGTAGTGTATTATAGCGACTCTCGAGATATCGGCGGGTTCCCCCAGCAGGCCGAGAGGAGAAGACATGGCGGAACTACATTACTGAGCATGGATATATAGGCATCCCAATCAGACCGAGGAACAACGAAATCCATGAAAAATAAACTGGATGAGCGAGAAAAGAAGAGATCTGCAACATTAGGAAAAAACGAAGGGCACTGGTGAAAAGAAAAAGTAACAAGTTCAGTAAAAGAAGATTCAATGCCAGCATATTAGACTGGTCACAAGAACAGGTCTCCGGCAGACACTAAGAACGTTATAATAAGGCTCAAATAAAATAATGCGCACTCAGAAAAGGAGAAAGTGACTCTTAGCATGCAGTAAGAAAAGCTTACGACGCATCAGACAGCAGCAGCAAAACAGTAATACAGCAAATTCAATGTTTTAATTGAACCGACATTTGGAAGATTCTTGCCCCACCCTATACACCTAAGATTTCTTTTTTCTACAATAAGGTACCAAGATTGAAACGTATCAGCCAACAAGGCAAAAGCCGAATGTGTCTGGATTTTCTAGAAGCAGAGTTAGGCAGTAATATTAAAGTCAACAATGCCTTATTTCAAACGCTTAGACTAAAGGCTTTAGTTACTCTTATCGGAATAGAAAGAAAAGGAATAAAAAACGCTTAACCTTAGGAATAATTAAAATGTATCTTTAGAGATGAAGAACTTAATATTAAAGCTGTAGCACCGATTATTAGTGTCGTGGAGATAGATATTTATCATACCAGTGTTGAGCTTAACTGGGCAGGGCACATTGGACAGGTGGTAGGAAAAGGTTTCAAAATTCTGCACTTGTTGGAGAGAGTGATGAGAGGATGCACGAGAGAAGTAAAGGAATCGGGTTACAAAACTTTGGTCAGACCATTGCTCGAATATGGTAGTGTAGTATGGGACCCACATTTTGAGTATCAAATACAGGAGTTGGAGAAGGTGCAAAGAAGGGCTGCTAGATTTGTTTCTGGAAATTATCGCAGAATGCAATCAGTGACAGATATGATAAAGGAGCTGGAATGGGATTCATTGCAAGACAGGAGGAGGATGAGGAGGGTCATGGGAGTGTACAGGGCGTATACTGGCGATGAGGCATGGAAAGGTATTGCAGTAGGTATGAAAAGTAGTTCATGGAAGGGAAAAGATGACCATGACCACAAGCTGGCACTCGATTTCAGGCACAAGGGTGTGGGAAGATTTTCTTTTTTAGGTAAGGGTGTCAGGGATTGGAATGAATTACCAAGGGGAATGATGAATAACCTACCGAAAACGTTAAAAGAATTTAAAGTTAAAATTTGTAGAGGGCAAATGTAGGTGAGTGTAGGATAGGGGGAAGTTGGGTGTGTAGGGAAATTGCCACCGGAGCGTGTGCTCCATTGCAATTAAATTAAATTAAATTAAATTAAATTAAAGACCATTAGCAACATGTACAGCTGAGAGTCAGCTTATCTCATGTCTGGTGAAGGTCATATGTGTTATGGTTAAAAACAGAACCATAGTCTTCCATAGCGGCTTTAGTACAATGGACAGTATAAGTACGAGACATTGTTTATATCGATATACAGCTTACTTACATTAAAGACAAGTACCTCTTCGCAGACTTCTTAGACATCAAGGATCGAGATAATAATGTTTAGGTTGAAGTCGTTTGTGAAATCACAGCATGGAGTGCCTATTAGGTGGAGCAGCACATTAATATGATCTACAAATAGGCTGGAAGAAGACGGTTCTCAAAGGGTATTTTTTTCTTATTGCTTTACGCCTCGTCGACGGCTAAGGTCATTACAGGCGGGATGGGACAGGGGATAAGGAACGGGAAGGATTTCGGCCATGGACTTTTTGAAGGAAGTATCCCGGCATTCGCCTGGAGTGATTTGGGGAAACCATGGAAAACCCAAATCTGTATGCCCGGACGGGGATTCGAATCCGCGTCCTCCCGAATGCGAGGCCAGAACGTTAACCATTCACCCACCACATTCGGTAAAAGGGTCTACCCAAGGCGATTCTATCCTACATGTTGCATATTACTTAACATCTAAACGGCTTTCCTTCAGTATGCTGAGGATTATGAGATATAGGTCACACATCCTAGTAAAAAAAGAGCCAGCTCCCTGCTGGAGGAATGGGTTACAATGATACGGAGTAACATTACTGAACGGAGGCTAAGCCTATCTACACTTGCAGAAAAATAAATTATATATACATATATATATATATTGACCAAAGACAATATCAAGAGGATGAACTCAGAATAACAATAGAAGGAAGGGCCATGGAAATAATCAGGAAGACGAAATTCCTTGGACCGAACGGTAACGCTCTGGCCTCCGATTTGAAAGGACACAGGTTTGAATCCCCGTCCGGGCATCCAGATTTGGGTTTTTTCATTGTTTCCCCAGATCACTCCCGATGAATGCCGGGATACTTCCTTCAAAAGATCATTCCCGTTCCGTGCCCCAGTCCTTTCCCGCCTCTAATGACTTCGACGTCGACAAAAAAAATCCTTCGAATCTAAATAAACTTACATGGAAAAGACTCACACCAAAAACTAAGCAAACACTCATTCAACGTTTAAATATCTTCAAACCATTAGCAGCACCAAGCATCAAACACCAAACTGGGGGACAGGCCCAACACTGTTATGCAGCATATACCATTCGTTAGTTGAAACAGAATTGATTATGGTTGCTTCCTTCATGAGAACGCCTGCGACTCCACGCTTAAGAAGTTAGAAAGAGTTCAATCTGCAGCTCTCAGGGTGTTGGGGGGGGGGGGGTTATATTAGAACAACTCCGATCACTGCCATGGAGGTAAAATCACCAACACACTATTTAGCTCTACGCAGGATTGCTACAGAGTGGATCCAGGAACACTCTTCTGAGTTTTAACACCTCTGCTGACCACCAAATTCCCCAGGCATGAACATTGTTGAGCTTATCTGGGATGCGTTGCAACGTACTCTTACGGATTTATGGACAGCCCTGTACGATGCATGGTGTCAGTTCTCTCCAGCACTACTTCAGACATTAGTGGAGTCCATGCCACATCGTGTTACGGCACTTCTGCTTGTTCGCGGAAGCTCTACACGATATTAGGCAGGTGTACCGGTTTCTTTGGCTCTTCAGTGTAGTATGGAGTATTTTAAAGAGAAGTAGAATATAATCCTAGATACACAAAGCTACATATTAACAGAAAGTAAATAATTATGAATAGCAGCCTACAAACATTTCACAAAGTTTGTATCATAAGCATAGCAGATATTCCGAAATTTTAACGCTGCAATTCACTTTAGGACATTTACCATTGTATACTTAAGCAGTATACTGATATGGGGAAGGAGATGCTAAATGAAGAGCTCAACACCGACGATATAACAACCCAGATTAAAAACCCTGACCAAACCAAGCAAGAAAACAATCAGAATAATGCAAAGTGCATCACAAGCTGCATAGGTAAAATGTAAGGCATATATAAGGGAGGGTCCATAAACTACGTGGCTCGTCTAGGTGGGGAGGGGGGGGGAGGTTATCTGGAAAGCTACGTTGGGCTACGTGGGAATGAAGGAGTTCCAAGCCAGGTCACGTACCTTTTCTTCATGTTATTTGTCACAGTTAAAATGAGGTACAGAACACACAACAGCATGTAAATATTTATTTCCTTCATTTAATTATCTCCGTATGTAATTTATGATTGTCTGACAAGAGAAAATGGTACAAAATATCTTCTGGAATGAATAGGGAAGAAAGCTAGGTACTATGAGTTGTGATGGGTGGGGGGGAGGGGTAGAGACAAAAGCCACGTCGGGATACGTGGGGAAGAGGGGGGTTCACGGGAGGCCAAAATTGAGCTACGTGGTTTATGGACGCTCCCTCAATAGCAACATAGTTTTTAGCTGTATTACCCGGATGGCAAGAGCCAAAAACATATTTTTTTTAAAAATATGTAGGGTTCCCAAATCATTGTAATTTGACAAGTGTTGTTAGATGTTTATTAGTATATTCAACCTCAGTTCTGACTGCACGTAGACCATATGGACTATTAATTGATGCTTATTTCAGGAAGATCAATTGTCATCTGAGCTAAAGAAATCGTTACAAGACAGGATCTGTTCTCTAGTTATTATTATTGCTAAATAAATTAGAGTCTACTATATATTGTATTGGATACACAATTGTGGAACTGGAAGATGTCAACGTCTTTCACACCGATTTTGTAGTACAGTTTCTTTTATGTTCTTAAGCTTTGAAAACAATTATAATATACTGTACTGAATGTGCTAATGTCCCACGTGTAAATAAGCATGCTAGCGAAAAAGTGGTGCTTTGAAATATGACGCAGTATCCTAGAAGTTGTTCCGTACGACTGCGTCATGAATTTCGCAATTTACGAGTATTTTTTTTAATTACAAATGGATCCCAAAGTCAGTAAAAAAAGTAAATAAACAAATAAATTCATTTTTTAAAAAATAACAACTAGGTATATCGTGGATAAGAAGCTTGAGTTTTATCACATATTCCACAAAACCTGTTTCTGCAATTTATGGTCATCTGAATTTATATTCCTACAGCTATGTGATCCTTTTAAGCGTCTTATAAACGTAAAACTTTACTATAAGCAGTAGCAATAAAATAGCTACTGAAATTTCAAAACAGTAATATCTTAGATTCACTAGGTTTCAAATTGATGAATAAAATACTTCCAAATAGGCCAAGTAGTGACTAGACCCTTCAAAAAATAAAACAAAACAGTGGCTGTAATCTTAAAATCGTTTAAGATTTTGAGTAAACGTTAACGAAAATATTGTAAAATAATGGCATATACTCGAAATTTTTCTTTTACATGCAGCTTTGCAACTCGTCAACGTCGTGGTGATTAGCGAGGGTACAGAATATGGAACAAGTAACAGGAAAGAATTTAACCATGGCATTTATAAGGAAATGAACTGGTATCCACCTGAAACCATTTCGGGAAATCATGCGAAAATTATATCTCGATGGTCGAAACGAGGATCGAAAGTGCCTCCTACGAAATGCCACATTCAGACTTTAAATCCTGATCTATCAGCCTTTGTAATGAGAGGACAGAATAATAAACAAACGCTCTGAATTCTGAACAAGTGTTTCAGGTGTTTAAAACAATAACGCAACATTACATAACTAATTGCAGGGCAGTGACTGAAAATTTAAAAACCAAACGCAAAATAATTGCTATAACCCAAAAGGGTGCAAAATGACAACTGTAATTTTAAAACAGTTGTGGAAATGTATGACTGAAGTTGTAAACACAAAACACACGTTCCTATGTATATTTACTTATATATACAATGAACATAAAGAATATTTTTGTATTAATCAGCTTCTAACGATTGTGCAATTATTTGGTTCCGTCTATGAGTATGACGGTCGGCCTTCGTCTGTTGTTCTCACTTATTACAGGCAAACAATTATGTGTTATTAAAACAAGAGCTACATACTTGATTTCTTTTCCAACATACTAGGGTTTTTGTGAAAGTGAAAACAGAAAAGCCAAGTTGCATCGATGTAATAATACTTGTAAAAACGTACTGCCCACACATACTTTTCATGATAGTTGCCTTCATTTTCCGTAGAAAAATGATGTCTGTATACTTGCTTCAGTGCCCTAGAGCCACCTCCGAAATCACGGCATGCCTTTTCTGTTATTTCGTCTAGCCATTTTCCAACAAGCTGTTTCTTCAGGTAACAATAAGTGATAATATGAAATGTGACTCAATATTTTACTCGGCTCTAATATATTTTCCTGTTTGCGTGTAAATAAAAAATAACGTCACAAACCTGTTTGTCTTCCAGTCCCAAGAATACTAAGCCCTTAACCTCTGTACTCTGGTACACCAAATGCTTAAAGAAAGGAAGTCAGATTGATAACCATAGACCTATTAGTTTTACCTCAGTGTCGGACTGTGTGATGTGAGTTTGACAGCCAACAACATCATAAATTTAGAGGGCTGTAAATAAGGAGAGTTGGTTGACATAATTCTCAGTTATTAGGCTATATGAAAACTTTTCTTATGAAATATACGAGGTAAGCAGAGATGATTGCATAGCATAGGATCTCTCCGTGGCATTAGACACAGTGAGCCATAGAATGGTGGCGAATAATGTTAAAATCTATGGGATACATCAGGACATGACATGCTATGTACAAAAATACTCAAGACAGGGAAACAAAGATTTATTGTACGAAATGCGTAGAATCAGGGTAGGTGAAAGTTACAACAGGAGTTCGCATTGGGATCATCGTCGTAATGTACTATTCTCTTGTTGGACTACAGTGAGAGGATAGGTTGGTCCAGATAGCATGATGACGTATAATACGATTGCTTGGAGAGAGGATTGATTGTTGGGTAGGTAAGCATCAACTAAACATAAATGCAAAAAGAGTCAGCATTTTGGAAACAATTCTTTATTTATTTATGCGCTGGAGGGAGAGTTGCTTGTTGAAGACATAGAAGATAAATATTTGGGAATATCAGTTGGTTGCAAGCTGCGTTGGCAGGGCATATTGGGAAGGTTGTAGGGAAAGGGTTCAGAGTATTGCATCTGTTGGAGAGCATAATGACAGGATGGTACCAGGGAAGTATGTGACTGGTTTACAAAACTTTGACTAAGATCTTGCTAGAGCATTATATGATTGTATGGGACACACTGAGGATGTAAAACACAGGATTCGAAGGCTGGAAATGTGGAAATTATTGTACAATACACTCAGTTACTACAGTGATAAAGGCTTTTTTTTTGCTTATGGCTTTACGCCTCGTTGATTAAAGGCGGGAAAGGACTGGGACAAGGAACGGGAAGTAATTCGGCAGGCCTTTTGAAGGAAGCATCCCGGAATTCGCCTGGCGTGATTTGGGGAAACCATGGAAAACTCAAATCTAGATGCCCGGACGGGGATTTGAACCGGTGTCCTCCGGAAGTGATAAAGGAGCTGAGCTGGAAATCATTGCAGTAAAAAAGCTGGCTGGAGTGAATGATTGGTGTAGACTTGCGATGGTGTGGAATGGTTTAGAAACAGCACGTGGAAAGGGGTAGTAGATGATGAAAAAGACAAACTTCCACCGCAAAAATAAACAAATATTACAATCTCCATCCCAAGACAAGAGCGTCCTGGTAAATGTTGTTATAGTATGTTTGATGTATGCCGGATATTTTAATTGTATTTAAAACTGCACTACTTGTCCTGAATATACACTACAGAAATCGAAATATTTTTGCTTTTTGGATACAATGAAGATTAATGTTTCACGTTAGACTGTATTGTGGCAGTTCTTATACGCCATTGCAAGTATTCAGATGCTTCGGGAAGCGACGTGGTGCCCCAATTGGGGAAATGCAAACATAAATCAATTTCTACACACTTTCTCCCTTTCAACCTAGCTCCTAATATTGTCTAAAGTTAGTGAACAGTAAGTTACAGAAGCCTTTCCTCGCTCTAAAAGATTCCGCGAAAATGCGTCTTTTCGATAGAAGCAGTTCGCATGCCTACCACGTAACAGACGCTTAGGTCCCCCACACACTATGCTGTATACCGGAACTTGATTCCCACGGGAGCCTTGAGGATCCACGAAAGACATCTCCCCTTGTGCGCAGGGGACTAATGATCAAACTGTTGACACTCTCTCTTCTACCCATACAACAGAAACGACAAGAATAAAATATCATTTAAGAAGGGGCCGTCAAACAAAACAAAAACATTAAGTTCAAGAGTTAGGTAGATGTTATATCAAGTGAAATGAAACGATTTTCAGTTGTGTGCATAGTAACGTTTCTGGCTATTATTATATTCATGCAGCAACAAGGTAACTCACCTTAACATTTTTAGAATCCTAACGTTGGTTGGATCCTTTCCCACCACTTGTACTGGACCAGGTATAAGATTCTACTTCCTTTCCTCCGTCATGTGGAGTTGCTGAAGACTGCGGCGAGTGCATGCTAAGTGTCGTATGATCTGAGAGTCACGTAAGGAGAAGCAGAGCATAACTACCGTAAAGCGATAATGGTTTAAGGAGATAATAAGAATGCTACAACGCAGAGGTGAGGCGACTAAAGAAGTTGGTGAGAGGAGACCACAACAGGAAATAAGGAACATTTGGAAGTACTAAACAAAGAATCAGCAGCAGCAAAGGAGGGGGCTGAAGATATGTTTGTGAGAATATTATGAGTGCCTGTGAATGATGCGTCTAGAATTTTCTATGGCTATGTCAGAAAACTGAGGAGAAGGGAAGATATTCAGCAAGATCCCCAGGTCTGTCGCCTATAGAACGTGTGTGGGACTAGTTTCTTACGTCAACTACGTTGCAGTACCAGTATCCTAGATATCGAGGACAAATTGTGGACTAGCTTGCCTCAAGAGAGGATACATCGGCTTTATGACATCCTTCCCATCTGAATCAATGCATCCATCCAGGCATACGTCATACCCATAAGTGGACTCATACTGCCAAGTTCTTTGTAAAATCGACTAGATGTTGCAATCACTGAAATAACATCACGTACTATTTCAACACGTGGAATTTATTGTTTTCTCCTTCCCTTCTGGGTGCTTCTTCATTTGTCGGGCAGTGTATTTTGACACTATGACAGTATTACGCAGAATCACTACCCAGCACAAGGAAATAACTCCCAGCATTTTTATAGTTAAATACACCATATTTTGAAACAAAAATTGGATTCCCTGTGTTACAATTTCCATTACAGATGCTGGATGCTTATATACAATAGCTACAAACAAGAGTGATTGTTAGCGGATCAATACGGCATACATCTGTAATGGAGATGGTTGCTTACGTCGTCGTCAATGAAACTGGAGGAGGGAAAGGACTGAAGACAAGGAATGGGAAGGAATTCGGCCATGGCCTTTAGAAGGAACCATCCTAGCATCCGCCTGGAGTGATTTGGGGAAACTCAAATCTTGGTGGCCGGACAGGGAGTCGAACGTGCGTCCTACCTAATGCGAGGCCAGAACGTTACCGATCACCCAGTACGCTCTGTAATAAAGATACCAAACTCACAGAACTTTTTTCGTCTGTATTGATTCTGACAAACGTTGCAGCAACATTTGAGATCAATGAGAATCGTAAAACAAAGTTTTGGTCCGGTGAAGACCGATAAAAACTTTCTTTCGCAGATAGATATTTAATGTGTATCAAGAAGTAGAAGAATATTATATGGAAACAACAGTAATGTTTTTGTGCACAGACGTTACTGACTACGACGCCTCTGAAATTTTTTTATTACAATTTGATTGATGATATTTATGGCAGAAACTTCCAAAGCATAATTGCTTTCTGCATCAAATACTCTTAATATAGGAGTACTTTAAATCATCTTCAATTACATGCAGCTTTAGGCTTCAAAGCACAAAGGCATATTTTCCTGAACGTGAATAGCAAACGTTTCAATAGAAGAGCGAAAGTAAAATGCAGTTATAGCACTAATAATGTTACAATCCATTGTACCAAATTTTCCTGGAATTCAACAGATCAGATTTTTTGACAATGTTGTGCATTGAAAACTATGCCTCAAAATTGATTGCTAGTCAAGTCACCAGAGCAAACTATACCAAGTGCAATAGTGTAAAAAACAACATGCTGGTTGAGGTCACAGGCGAGCAACGACCACACCTCAAAATGCAAATGTAAAATCAAAACTGTACGCTGAAGATACCTCGGCGAGAGGCGAAACGCGTCCGGAAAATAAATACAATATCCAACAGTTGTAATGGCGTATTATTAAACAACAAATACTAATTTATCAAGCAACTGTAGAGGAAAATTGCCTATAATAATCAAATATTTTTTAATAAAATTCACGTTCGTTTCAAATATCATATTTGGACAGAAATACTGTCCACAGAAGAAAGATAAATCAATTTTGATACTTTCATTAAAAAAAAAACACTTCCAGGCATGGCGTGAACTGTATACTTTCAGTATCACTAAGGGTCGCCTTTTTCTTTGCGTTGGAGGTTGCATTTTAGCTTGTAATACTTGAGCGGGAATTGCAACGTTGAGAAACTCATTTTTCTTGTAAAATACCACGCATTAAAGTCATATAATTTCACTGGAGTTATTTATTAGTGCCGAAGAATGACCGCGTATATTAGTATAAAAATCTGTTAAATATGTAACACATTCCTTTACGATAATCAGCATGAAGACACCAGACCTATGGGACACACAACTATGGAAGATAGCAAAGACTATTCTACCTGGAGAAGATTATTAAGGTCTTATGTCGGCTCAAACAGGCCATATCCTGGCATTACTGAACTGGCTGATGATGCTAAGAGCAGGAAAATGAGTGCAAATCATGAATTGCTATTGATTTGTTTTATCTTATTTGTGAAACGAACAAATTTTGAGGAAGAACTAGGGGATCTTACCATTTTTTGCCAAATAGTTCTGTACTTAGTATACCTGTATTTAGTTAATATAATGGCAACCAGATTCGCATCGATCCAGAATGGCGTTGCTTTACTAGTGTCAAATTGGCGAGTAACAGTTAAAACAAGACAATGCACCGCTTCTCGTATTGTCCATCAGGAAAAGGAATATGTTGGACGTCAGCAAATATTGAATGAATTAAATTCTTAATCCCCACAGGGCGTCAACTACCGCTCTGATAACAAACGATAACGAATATGACAATTTTGCCTTCCACCCGTCTAAAAAAAAAAAAAAAAAAAAGAAAAACTTGACTAATCATTTCTGCGAGCAGTAATTTCTTCCGACTGTGTTTCGACTTCCACTTTATGAAAGTTCGTTTTCCACAGAATAGTAACGAAGCAATTAATTGTTTACTGCTCCATGCTGTAAGAAGTTCAATAATGAATAACTAACAATTCGTAATCCAGACAACCCAAATCGACATTATGGTGGTACAAACGAGTCTCGATTGCAGTTAAAATAGCTTCGCTGAGCTCAACAGAGCACGTAGGGTGAGCAGTAATATTCGAGAGGAATATTTTTTTTATTGTTATGGCTTACTCATCGCCTCGATGACGATGTCTCAGGAACCGATGTAGTACTCGGTTGTGATGTGTAATCATCCAGATTTCGGTTTACATGGTTTACCGAGATCATTATAGATGGTTCCTTCGTGAAGCCATGATTGATTCCCTTTCGGTTCCTTTTCAACCATCATATACCAGCTGTATTGTCGAGCAGCAAGTATCTAATATGAAAAAAATCATTTATTTAGTTTTGTATTGATTTTTACAAATTTGAATTGTGTGTTTCTAATTTTTCTACAGCCACTTTAAATAAACGGTAGAAATTATACAAACGTTTTCATTCAAAGAAAGATGGCCATATAGTAGCGAGCCGTTATTTCGACATAGTATTTTCCTTTTAAAAAATTTAAATGCGCTAGACACTTTTAGCTACCCATCGAGCCTACAAATGATTGTTTAATCAAAGAATGTATTGTTAGTAATTTTCTTCGATTTCATGGATCAATTATAGTGGGAATATTTGGTCGGAAATATAACACCATCAATTCTCTAGTGAAATTATCCTGCTAATTTGTTTCCCTGACTGTAAATGAAGATTGTTCCGATCTAACAGTGGACGGAAAAAAAATTGCTGGAATAATGTACACTTTGATCCTATGTTAGCTTCGACCAGTCTAGGGTATGTCTAATAGCGCACATTATTCTTAAGCATAATGCTATTACTAACCACTGATACTTTTTTTTCTGCGGTGCCATAAATTACATTAATTGACACCAAGCCTAAGCCTAAAATTCATATTTGTACCATATACATTAATAATTAATTGATCTAGTCTTGACGTCGTCATACAGATAATAATATATATATAACAAAACAGTTGGTTTAATATGTTGACGGGGAATAAAAGTTAAACGTAGTTCAGTTTCTTAAATCTCATGTTTTCATAACTGTATTTTTTCACCTTGTGTTGTGTTTTATACATAACTATTATAGGTATTTCGTCATATTGCTTTTCTTCAAACAAAATTTAGCGAAAACCGCAGTGTAGCTATTACAGCTGTTTCTTATTCAATAATTTCATTTACTGTGGTCACCATGTCAAAAACTTTTCCATTACACCCATTTGCTACTGTGAAATTAACGCATTTTTAAGAGGTAGCTTGGATTATTATATTATCGCGAATATTTTTTAACAAAAAATATCCAGCCTTCGTTCAAAAAGGTAAGTTAAAAATTAAGTTATGTCATTACTGAGAAGGAGCTTGAAGCTGCAGCGTTGAAGACTAGGGCTCCGAGACGTGTGAAACCTAATGGTTTAGTAGAGAGGAAGAACATAAATCTAATAGCAGGGAAGCAAAACAGAGGGAGCGGAATGAGAGGGTCGCTTACAAAAATAAACAAGGAAACGCCTACGCTGCTACGACTAAAAACTGTTCAGCGTGAGACCAGCACTGTTTGTAATGAGTTCCCACTGTCCACTTACGTGGTTTCCTGTACTCCTAATCATCTATGCGAATCTTGGCTTCCTGCAATAGTGATCAATCTTTACCCGGAAAATATATGTTTCAAGCCGGGATACTTCCTTTAAAAGACCATGGCAGAATTCCTTCCAGTTCCTTGTCCACAATCCCATCCCACCTCGAATGACATCAACGTCAACGTCGACGAGGCGTAAAGCCATAAGTAAAAAAAAAAGTATATGATTCACAAAGCTAATGCTAAAATACTTACATATTTCTCAAGTATTAGACAGTTAAATATGGGACGTAGAGGAGGGAGAAATTGGGCAAAGTGGTAGCAGATGCTATTTAAAGAGACTGAGCGTGGTGGGTGAGCAGTTAACGCTCTGGCCTCGCACTCGGGGACGTAGGTTTGAATCCCCGTGCGGGCATCCAGATTTGGGTTTTCCATCGTTTCCCCAAATCACTCCAAGCGAATGCCGAGATACTTCCTTCAAAAGGCAATTGCCGAATTCCTTCCTGTTCCTTGTCCCCAGTCCCAACCCGCCTCTAATGACCTTGACGTCGACGAGACGTAAAGCCATAAATTACAAAAAAGTTATTTTCAGAAGTTGCCAATTTGTTTGCCAGTGCGTGTTTTCGTACTGTCTCGGCCATTATGGTTACAGTTTTTAGACGGATATCTGTAGTCATCTAGGGAATGCTAGAATTGTCCCCAATTGACTTGAAAATCCCCTCTACTATTCACACTACGGCTGTTAGTGCAACGAGTTACTTTCCTCCGAGTCTAAAGTGTTGTACGTGGGTAGATGACTGTTGGCATGTGTGCAGTGAGTTGCTTGTTTTTTGTCTTTGAACATGAAGGAAGGTGACAGCTCTTCCATGCTTACTCTCCAAAAAGGTACCCAGGGAGTAGCAGGTTTATGGTACCCATCCGACAGAAGAATCATCATCAATAATGCCGCGCGCGTTTAGTCCGTAGGGACTGCGGAGAGATTTGGAATTTAAGTCGTGAGGTTGGTACACAGTTTGCTGACTAAGAATGGGGCACCAGCATCTCTTCTGATCTGTAGGTGAAGTACCGAACAATGAAAAATTGTTCCAGCACGGAGGCTCTAACCAACTAATCACACTGCGGGCGCCGGAATCCATCATAGTAACTCAGCCGTCAAACATGCCGTTGGAATTTGGACAAACAAAACTACAGACAACCATCTAGAGGAGTGGTAGTGGGCGGGAGGGGAGGGGGGTTGTCCGATACTGAAGAACATTCGTTTTTTAATTTAATTTAATTTTTTTTTTTTAAAATAAAAAGATTTGGCGATGTCAGTTTGCAGCTTCTAAGAGGTAAAGAAACTCTTATAGGATGCAAAGTATTGAGTCACTATTTATTAACAAACTTCAATTAATTTGTTATAATCAATTGAAAACAGAATGGTACCGATTTCCTGAATTATCGTCTGTAAAGATAACATAATTCCACAAGATATTAACAGATTCAGTAGCCACCTCAACGAAGTTAATTTGGAAAAAAAACGATTTGAAGTTATTTTGAAATTGAAGGTGTATGACTAGATAAAAATCCTTTATCGCAAATATTGAATACAACTTACCAAGAAGAACTGTTAGAAAATCAGTATGTTTAAGAAATTAAATATGAATACCTGTGGCAAAACAAAAAAAGCCCTGTCTGATAACTAAACATGTATCTCATATCTCGTGTAATCAGTCTTTATGGAAGGTCCATTAACTACGTGGCTCCATTTTGGCCTCTTTTGAATCCCCCTTCTCCCCTCGTAGCCTGAGTGGCTTTTGTCTGCGACTCGAATTCCCCCCCTCCTCCCCCCCCCGTCACCCTGTGGGGCACGCAGCTTTTTTCGAACTATTAATTCCAAAGAGATTTTTTTACTGTTTTCTTTTGACAGACTATTGCTAAAAATTATTACGCGTTATGTAATTTTCCACAATTATAAATATTCTGAATGAAATGTTGATTCTAACCACTCCTACAAATGATCAACTATGGGAAAAAACCTCTTTCTCAGGTACAGTAACGGATACTTTTCTTCTTGAGGTGTTACTAAGAAACATTCTCCTTTTCTCAATCTTCATTGTTCATTATTTGATAAAATAGAACAAACTACACCAGACGGTTAAAAAAAAACAAAAAAAAAAACTAGAATAGCAGCGTTTTTTGTTTTCTTTTGGATCAGTTCTGCCAACCTTCTTTCTACGTTACCAGGGAATGATTCCTTGATCTGCATAAAAGATTTGTACAATTCATTGGATAGTAAAAAGTCGTTCGGAAAAAACATTTTCGGTAAGTCTCGAAAAGTTTATTGTGCATCGCCTCTTCACAACACACTTTGAACGTAAATTGACACTTCAGCGAACACTATAATTAGAGTTGCACTGAAATTCACTTGACAGAACAAAACTAGTATATTTTATGAACGAGTAGTGTGGTGACAAGCAATCGATCGTAATCAAAACATCTTTATTTAAAACCATCAAAACAAATGGATTGGAAAATTCGGGGAGACATCTGTAGGCGAATTTGAGTCTAGGTACGTGTAGGTTGATTCAAATGAGCCAGCCGAGTGCAACCCAACGCTAGAAAGTCACTGTTTGTGTAGCCTATAGGATATCTAAATTCCATACAGATATAACGAAATCAGGGAAATAAATACCCACATGCTGTTGTGTGTTCTGTACCTGTGACAAATAATAGGACTGAAAAAACTATGCAGTTTTGCTCCGATTTCCCCTCTCCCCCCCCTTTCCCCCAGCGTAGCTTTCTACCCACCCACCCCTTTTTTTAGACTGAGCCACGCAGTTTATGAACGCTCCCTCAGTGCTGTTAATCATATTATGACCAAGGAAAGAAACCGCCAGCATATTTCCGAAAAGCAGACCTTCCTTGGTTTCTTATAAAAATTGAGCCAAATAACCAGTACTTACTTTCGTAGCATCAGCCTGTGGTATCTCATTAATAAATTAAATAATTAATTGAAACAACACCAGACTTCATACTTCTATGTAGGCAAAATATAAATAAAAAGATACATTTAACTACAGTAAGTCAATTTATAAAGATTTAATATGCTAAACTTAGCGAAAGTCTGACATAAAGTATTTTGTAAGTAATTATTATTATTTGCTTTAACTTGCTTAAGTCTGCTTTATAAATATTATGGAGTTACTTTCCTAGTTTATAAATCATCATTATTGTGGAACCGGTGGGCGATTACAACATTTTACTACTAACAGAGATACAAAACTGGGCGGTAGGTAAAATGGTTGACTAACGCTCATCTAGAGCTTAAGTAACACAGCTGATAGGCAGATAACGATACTTCTCCCGACATGCTCGCGACAAGTATGCAGTAAAAGCTAACCTTACGGAACAGCTGGTAAGCCATGCCAGGAAAAGGTGTTTTAATATTTTTTAAGGAAACGTTTTATTTGACCCCTTTCGTTCTTTTTTATGTTTCTGAAGTTGATGATGAAATGGTATGGCTCAACCAGCTGAGTTATTTGCAATATTAATTTAATCTAATCGTATTAGTCTAATTTTATCTACAGCCAATGTTTGGCACTAGGCGTTAGATTAACTTCTTCGACTGAACATGGCTGAAGGAACTTTCACCGTTATGTAATTGGCAAGCAGTTTAAACGGCAGAGCGTGTAAGTATGGCGTGGGCGAACAGGGTTCAATACCAGCAATATTTTCACGTGAACACATCTTCCCTGTTTAGCATCACACGGTTAGGGATCGTGCACAAACTACGTGGCTCGGATCTAGGGGGGGGGAGGGGTTGGCTGGAAGGCTACGCTGGGCTACGTGGGGGGAGGGGGGGTTCCGAGCCAGGCCACGTAGCTTTCCTTACATAACAAACATTTTTCACAGTTAAAATGAGGAACACAACTCACAATAGCATGTGAATATTTATTTTCCTCAGTTGATTATCTCCGTATGTAATTTACAATAGTCTGATAAGAGAAAACAGTAAAAAATGTCTTCTGGAATCAAAAGGAAAAGAAGCTACGTGCTACGTGGGGGGGGGAGGGGGTAGAGGCAAAAGCCACGTAGGGCTACGTGGGGGGGAGGGGGGTTCACAGGAGCCCAAAATGGAGCTACGTGGTTTGTGCACGCTCCCTTACGAGCGGCATGAAAGTTGTGCAGTTTGAAACGATTAGTACTCAAAAACTACACAACGCAGTAAACGGGTTTTGAAAAAGAGAGGTTGAAAGGAAAATGCATCGCCCGATTGCGCGGGGTCATTAATTTGGCTTCGCGCTGCGGGGTCCTCGGTTCGAGTTCGGACTAGGGCACGGCAGGTTTAATTGACTTTTGTGTCATTCCTGTATCCTCCTTTCATTATTGAAAGTCAATAGCTGTATAACAGTCTTATACAACTGAGGAAATAAAAAGAAACTCAGTTGTTGGCTAAGTAACTATAAGACCAAATGCCACAATAAAACAATGGCCAGTCATTGAGGACTTAAAACAGAAGTGAAGACTTAAATCTCTGAATACGAGGCGTATTTTTTAAGTAAGTACCGTTTTGTCACACCGTGGCTGCAGCGCTACGGTCGGCGTTCCGCGCATGCGCACTGGGTACCTGCATCTCTTGCCTACGCACTGACGCCATTACAGTCTAATTCTTCCTTGTTTACGTTGTTCACTGAGTGTTTAAGATGCCTCCGATAATCGTGAGTCCCGCCGACTGTGAAGTACGGGCTGTTATAAGATTTCTTTGTGCTAAAGGCCTAAAACCGATCGATATTCATCGTGAGATCTGTGCAGTTTACGGACAAAACATTATGAGTGATGGAATGGTGAGAAAGTGGGTGAGAGCATTTAAAGATGGCCGCACAAATGTGCATGATGAACAACGGAGTGGGCGTCCTTCGGTCGTTAATGAAAGTTTGGTGCAGAAAGTGGACAATAAGGTGAGAGAAAACAGACGCTTTACGATTTCCTCCTTGTGTGATGACTTTCCTAATGTTTCTCGTAGTGTTTTGTATGGCATTGTGACCGAGCACTTGAATTACCGAAAATTGTGCTCACGTTGGGTACCGAAAATGTTAACGGATGTGCACAAAACCAAACGTTTAGGCAGTGCATTGACTTTCCTTGAGCGGTACCACAACGATGGTGATGATTTCTTAAGCCAAATTGTTACGGGCGATGAGACATGGGTGGCCTACGTCACACCTGAATCAAAGCAACAGTCCATGGAATGGCGGCATTCAGATTCACCCAAAAAAGTGAAGTTCAAGCAAACGATTTCTGCCCGGAAAATCATGTGCACAGTTTTTTGGGACAGAAAAGGAGTATTGCTTGTGGAATTTCTGCCTCGTAATGAGATCAATGCAGCAGCTTATTGTGAGACATTGAACAATCTGCGCCGTTCAATCCAGAACAAAAGACGTGGCAAGTTGAGCAAGGGCATCGTTTTGCTGCATGACAATGCCCGTCCACATGTGGCTAATCAGACCAAAGATCTCATCACATCTTTTCGATGGGAAACTCTAGATCATCCTCCGTACAGCCCTGATCTGGCGCCCAGTGACTACCATCTGTTCCTGCACTTGAAGAAACACCTGGGCGGTCAGCGTCTTGAAGACGATAACGAAGTCAAAACAGTTGTGATGCAGTGGTTAACAAGTCAGGCGGCAGACTTCTATGAGGAGGGTTTTCAAAAACTGGTACTACGTTATGACAAGTGCCTCAATATTGAAGGGAATTATGTAGAAAAGTAGAGTAAGGTACAGGCTTTCATGTAAAAATAAAATTATTGAGATATATTTGCACGTCTTTTTTAATTTCAAAACGGTACTTACTTAAAAAACATGCCTTGTACCATACGCGCAATACGTCATACCTATAGCTACACATATACTAAATAACAATAATAATAATTCCGTATAGTCGTAATGACCTGCTGGCAGGGTTTCTATTGGCTGCGAATTCCGCCCCTGTCTTAGCCACCTTAACCTAACCCGTTAGTGCTACCAGGTACAGGGGACTTACAGTTTAACGTGGCCGAACCATGGAAGCGTTCTGGTGTACTTCACATTACACAGTAAGCTGTGTCACAGGAGAATGTCGGGTTAAGGGTCTATGAAAATCTCAGTTTTGTAAATAAGAACTAATGAGGAGGAATCACGTGAGGAATGTAGAAACTGACTGAAGTGACACAGGTCAGAACGAGAATACGAAGCGTTTCCTCCGCAAGTCCTGGGTTCATGGTCCACTTCGACCTAGTTCCGAATAGTTTCCTGACTCGGCCAGACAAGTATAGCCATTTTTTTGCTTATGGCTTTACGGTCATTGAAGGCGGGAAGAGACTGGGGACAAGGAACGGGGGAGGAATTCGACCATGGCCTTTTGAAGGAAACATCCCGGCATTCACTTGGGGTGATTTGGAGAAACCATGGAAAACTCAAATCTGGATGCCCGGACGGGGATTGGAACCGGCGTCCTTCCGAATGCGAGGCCAGAGCGTTAACCGCTCACCCACCACGCTCGGTAAAGAGCAGTATAGGATAGGCGGGGTACACAATTTCAAGTCACTAAATTATTTATCGCAGTTATGTGTTAATTTCGAAATATCTATTCGTACGTCGGATATGACCCTTGATGTTTCTCAAAAGAGTGGTCCTAAACGGATAGCACAATTTATCACGCTTATCCATCTCGCAACCTCATATAATAAAACACTCTTTCATTATTTTCTTCTTTCTGTATACGAATTTTTCCCGTAATAAAATGTGTTTGCTTCTCCTGAAATAGATGTGCCATGAACCTCTCAATTTTGCTAACAAAATGAAGTCAGTACTATGAAAGGTGCTGGCTATGTTAACCAGTATTTTATGTGCAAATCTTTGAAAATAAATACATACTTGACTGAATGAAATATAAACACTGTAATTTTTCCCACGAACATACTGTGATTTCTGTCGATGCCATTGTAGGAGAGTACTGCCGATAAAATTTCAGGAGAGTAATACTATTCAAAAGTATTACACTCGTTCCTCAGTGAAGTTACTTTCGAACTGTTAGAAGTAGTTGAGTAACAGTTTCTTTTTTTTCGTCCTTTGACTGGAAATTGTTTTAGCTATTAAAACATTAAACTTTATTGCTGTAGTAACTGTAAGCTGTGGAGCATTGTACCTTAATTAGCAGTACACTGCTTTGCACTGTATGGATTGGCGACAAACTATACAGAGCAGTGAAGCTCAGCGCTAGTTTATGTGTTAAACAAACAAAAAGCAGAAAATGACCTGATATTGGAGATGCAAGCAAAAGCAGTAATGTCGAGAATGTAAATAAAGCAATGTAAATAAAAAATGAAAAACTACTAAAGATGTTCCTGGGAAAGAAGTACAAACGAGTTCGGTAAACAAACAAATGAAAGAAAAAAATTCAGTTGCATTGGCAATAACCTTTAACTGTGTTTTTGGTTAAAATTAACTTTCACCAATGAATAATTATTTTATCTCAATGCAGATTTTTTTTTTTTTTTTTTTTTTTTTTTTTTTTTTTTTTTTTTTTTTTTTTTTTTTTTTTTTTTTTTTTGCTACTGGATTTATGCGTCGTCGACGTCGAGGTCGAGTTCAAGAGGCGGGGAAGGTCTGGGGCAAATAACGGAGAAGAATTCAGCCATAACCTTTTTTAAGGAAAAATCCCGGCATTCGCCTGGAGTGATTTGGGGGGAACCATGGAAAACCCAAATCTGGATTGCCTGACAGGGATTCGATCCCGCGTCTTATGAAGTTGTTGACAGGTCACAGATTTAATGAACATTTTACGTAAGCGAGTTTGGGATGACTGTATTCTTTTCCCTACAACGTAGGTAATTAAAAGTTGAAACTTTCAAAGATAAGGCGGTAATTGGTGCTCAGTATTGTAATTCGCTTTTTTCCAGGTATGAAGAGGAGAACAGGCCAGTATAAGTCGAAATAAGCTGTGAAATATTTTACTCCACTCTGGTAGTTACGACCCCAATCCGGTTTGGTTTAGGGATACCCACGGCCGGATAAATTTATGTAGCAAATGTTGGGTTAAAGGTGCAGAACTTTTAGAAAGTTAACATAAAATGTAAAAGATTGCAGCTCTTGAAAGTTGTGTAAGAAGGGTCGAGCTTTATATGATATTGATAAAAAGAAAAGAGACATAAAGAATATCAGGGTAAGAAAACGGGATTTCGGAGAACGCACGGAGCGCTAAAGGAAAAGAAATGAGACAGCCGTGCTATTCGTGGAAAGTTATGCTCACCACTTTCTTCGGGAAATTGAATCCAGAAGAATTGGAACGACTCCAAATCTGTGGTGAACAAATAATGTGCACAAGGTAGTCTAAAAACTATCAGTAATCACTGTGTGCGTATCGAAAACTTTTATTACTGAAAACTTTGTTCAGAGAACCTGACAAATATTTTAAAATTTACTTTCTTAAAAAACAATATATAATTGGAATTTATCCTGTGCGTCTTGTTCACAAATGTCAATTACAAGTCGAATTTCACGGTTGGGTTACTTTCCGCTAATTCTCCTTGTCATTCCTTATTCAATTTTCTGACTCAGTCTAACCGTACTTACTGCATATTGTGGCCGATAATTCCATAATCAGACTAAAGAAAAGAAGTCTCAACTCAAATGTATTGATGCATTAGTGACTGAAACATATGACGCACTGACTAATGGCCATTCTTAAGGGATGGCCTGAGAAATGTTACTCTGATAACTTATATAGCCTAAGATCCCGCTGCATGGTTTCTACGCCCATCTGTTCTCGATTGAAATGTCAATTTTTATGTATAATAATTAGTACCAGAATACGATTCTGCCGGGTTGTCTATCAAAATATGGCCGCAGATGTATTTTTAATTAAATATTCAAAAACAATTTTCTTGTAAAATTCTGTTCACTTTTTTTTAAATAAATTATAATTCGTTTCAAAGAGACATGTAAAGAATGTAAAAAGTTTGGGTTGCCTATGTAAAAGTGACCACAAGAAGGGGTTGCAAGCTGTTACATAACTTTAATAGCTGGCAATTCCCCCTTGCGGCCACTTTTACATAGGCAATCCAAATTTCATGTTCTTTACATGACTTTTTTTTAAAATGAATTACAATTTATTTAAAAAAACAAGTGGAGGAAATTATTTGATTTTTTTGTGAAATTTAATTGAAAATACGGAATGAACACTATGTCATGGCACTAAACCTCTTCACAACTTTCAAATACTTTGGGAAAGTACTTATTTTCTACCCCTTGCCATATCTTCCTGTTTATGTAGCGTAACACCTAGGTCTCACTATCAGGATTACCTGGTTTTTTTTTGTTCACTCAATGTATTATAGAGTCTCCGTGGCATAGGACGACACAAGACAAACACAACACTTACTTACAACTACCCATGCCCGAGGCCGGACTCGAACCGGCGACCCCTGCAACGCGATGCTAGCACGCTATGCCCTACGCTGGCCGGAGTCAGCCAGGATTACCGCGGAAGTGTTAGTTCAGTGTTGTCTAATTCTCCCTGCGCTATGCAACAAAGGCCTACAAATTTAACCTAGAAATATTTAATATAAATAATTTTCCCAGTAATTTCCGCAAAAGAAAACGTATCATTGGCGCGTCCACTACCCGAAAGTTTCGATCATTGGAACCGAATATAAGTTCTAGATCCGCGAATCTTGACGGATCCCACCGATCATTTTTTGTCGGTCGTTGTGCGTTAATTTTTCGCGCTAAAACTAACGAAACCCGCCACGTGAAAATGGCTCTGAGGCGCCAGGATGGCCAGTCGTTTGTTGCAATAGTGTAAAATTTATTTGTATTAGCCACAACCGAATTGATAGACCTCCCTCCACACCATTCTGTTGTACTGTGTTTTTCTAATTAATTGCATATGAGAAATAAATAATTATTTGTATCATTGCAATGAATGGCATAAAATATGTGATCACTGTTCCGCAACATTATACTCCTAAGCCCTACCACCTTTTTTTTTATAAAAATCTGAAAAAGTGGTAGGATATTGTTAGTGTCAATGGACAACTCTTCCGTAGGATCCTGCTAATTCAGGATATGAGAATTTTTTTGTTTTTCGATGGTTAGATACGTGAAGGTGGTACTCGAGTGAAGTTGTAAAAGTATAATCCGAAAAATGTAAAGATAGCCTTCTGATTAAAATGAATTTGGGAATAGAGGGTAGGAAGAGAAGATGATATCGGATTTTGTTAAGGACCATCAAACGTAAATGCGAAATTCTTACTGGGGGCAGTTAATATTAAAATGGGCAGAATGTACCAAGGGCACCATTACAGCAAAGTACTGACTGCTAAATTTAAGAAAGAAAGGAGTGCATAAAATTACTGTTGGACAAATAACAAATATTCGGGAAATTAAAAGTCACATACTCTAATTAATTTTATAGATTTTATTATTACCGTATGCCAAGTACAACAAAAGACATGTCAATGAGATAACTAAATCTATAGATTCAAACCATCTTCTGGCAGCTGGTCCAGCTTGATACAGTGTAATCTTCTTGCTGGACAATCCATCACAATGTGGTCAGCAGTTTGGATATCACCACAGTCACTTATGCTTGCTTGCATTGCGCACTCCGTGACCTGTGCGAAATCTATTCAGTTGACACCAAAGACGTGTAGGCAAGTCAGATCCAGGAACACAGGTTGTCGGATCTTTTATAAGCCCACAGTTGTGTGGGCTGTTGGCTTCCCACTCCTTCTCCACTATTCACACGTTACCAGGTAAAGTTGTTATTTCTATGCATCACTGCATCCAATTAGGCAGGTCCCCGTGATTTTAATCGTGTGTGAGGCAGGTGAAGAAGGTCACCATGTAGAGAAATCGTGTTGTTTTCCTCCACTCCCTCCAATTCTCTAATCAAAATCGATTTACTCCTCAAATGTGATTGAGGAATGTTGGAAAGTACAGGCAGCCAGGATACTGGGGTAGACCTAATGACACCACTCACTGTTCTCATAGCAGCGTTAAGCATAAAAGAGAGTGATGCAACGCGGATAAAAGAGGGTATTTACGAAAACACAGAAACCCAGTAGATCTAATATTGGTGGTTTCTGGTGATTACATAATGTTTGGAGGTATACAAAAGATGATATGGTGACAGATCTGGAAGAACAGGAAAATCAGTGATGAGAGAAACTACTTAAGAATAAGTGCAGAAAAGAGAAAGATAATGAAGATGTGCGGACGTGACACTACATGGAAAAGAATTTAGTCAAAAAGTAAGGAAACCAACATCCAACAAACGAAGCGGATATAGAACATCAAATAGGAAAAAGACTGGAAGGACGTTGCAACTATTAAACGGGTTAAATTTTTTTTGCTAATCCACTCGTATGTTGTCAGGGATTAAACACAGTGCAACATCGTAAGCCAGAAAGTTTTAAGTAAATCTTATTGCCGACTCATATGTAGACATTGCACAAGTAAGAAGCTGCAGTACAGAAAGATTTAACGAGAGTACAGACAACTGAGTCGCAAAGAAAGATACAACGTCGTACCATTAGAAGCAACTCTGAAGAAAAAATGTTTTCATTGTGATGAGAACTGAGAAAGGAAGAATAATAGAGAGAGAAAGAGGAGAAATATGGACAAGATAGATGGACCGGTTGCAGAAAAACAGAGGACAATTGACTGAGCTGGAGGAAAGAGAAGAAGCTTGAAGAGACTTGCTGGAGTGATGGAAAGAAAAATCCAATAATTACTACTTTAAGGGAGATGAGCGAATGGTGGATACTATATGCGATACGTTTATTGCTTTCTCTGCCATGACATCTCCTTTGAAAAAAGTGAAGTTCTTAGCGAAAACGTGAGACAATTACAGAATTCGCTTACAGTACTACATAAAATTGCTTGAAAGTCTTCACAAGGATGGGAAGTTTTCCGGTGCTGGTCTCACCTCATTTTGAATAGTAAGATGGCATCTCCACGCTCTTAGCATAACATTCCACACCAACACAAAGCATAGTCTACTACAGTATAGTGAGACACATCAGTCAACAGCGTACTAGTTTCAATACCGAGTCCACACTTATCATAGTCTCCATCCACCGCCAGATCGTCCGATTTTTAATCCACCGAAAATACATGTGGCAATAATAATGAATAAACAGATTGATCAATTCAGCGATTGCAAGAATAGGAAATTTTTGACAATAGATAAGTTATAAGTGATAGCTTGGTGGTTTTTTCTTAGGATCAAATTAGAAATTCATTTAAAACAACAGGCGAAATAAATCTGTGTTAATTAGAGACTACTTTCCTGCCTATTGCACTTACGCCAACGAATACTAATGATACATAACATAAAAGTTTCTATCGGCGTTGAGTGAGCAGGAGATTCCGATCGCCGAAATATCGTATGAAATCACCCTGCTCACTCGGCTAGTCAGCAGAGAAGACTAATGATGTCTCCAATTTGTCTAAGGTCTTGTACACACTTGCATACAAAGTCGAGAGATTCTTGTATCTAGATAATGTCAATAAAAAATCGAGTGATTGTATATAGACAACGAGAGACAAATATAGTCATACTTTCAGAACAAAATCGCAGAATTTTGATCTTCCGTTTGAAATGGGAGACATGAGACAATCGTTAGACAATGTTGTGCAGCATTTCATGTGGACGTTGAGGTAGACATTGTCGCCAGTTATTGTCGGTGAGCTGTGCAAAACGCTTGATTGATTATATTTATTTTTGTTTTTTACTACCAATATGTGGCCTATGGAGAAAGCGTTATCGTTAATAGAAGATTTTCACTCGGCATCTTGTTTGTAGGAAGTGACTAATCCGAAAGGTTTAATTTAATTTAGTTAAAATTTCAATGGATCGAACGTTCTGGTGGCAATTTTCCTACACACCCATCTTCCCCTTTTCCTGCACCCACCTATATTTGCCCTCTATAAATTTAAACTTTAAATTCTTTCAACGCTTTTTGTAAATTATTCATCATTTATCTTGGTAACTGATTCCAATCCCTGACATCCTTACCCAAAAAATAGAATCTTCCAACACCCTTGTTTCTGAAATAGAGTGCCAACTTGTGATCATGGTCATCTTTTCCTTTCCTTGCATTACTTTTAATTCTTACACCAATATTTTTCCATGCCTCATCATCAATATACGCCTTGTACTCCCATGACCCCCATCACCCTTCACCTATATTCCGATGAATCCCATTCCAGTACTTTTATCATATCTGTTATTCAATGCCTTCTGAGGTAATTTCCAGAAACAAATCCAGCAGGTGTACATTAGACTGGTGAACGATGTTCCACTTGCCAAAAAACGCAGTGTCGCTGCCAATCTCAAGGATGTTGGAATGGTTTCTCTACATCTACTTTCCTTTTTCTGCATCTTTCTGCTTAAAAGCTGAAGGAATACTTCGAAGTCGCTTGGGGTCAACCGAGTGAAGTTTCGGATACCCATTCTGTTTTCTAATTTCAGTGTTGAAAGTAAATTGCAATCGATACGCGGTCCCTCCGCAATTCACGCCACTACCAGCGTTTCTTTTCTTCGCTTATTTTGATTGTCCATGATTAGAACTGTGCAAGCAGCAATCCCAACAAGATCACCGATATTTAGCAAGTATGTAGGAACAAGGCTTTCAAGTGTGTACACGCTACAATGTCTCTAGACTACCTATGTATTTTGTCTATATACATATCTGTAGACAGTTCCCAACATTTCTATAGACGATGGTTAAATTTTTTATACAATTGTGAAGGTAGCCTAATAAATTCTTCATACAACGAGGAAGACATGTTTGTGATAAAAGTTTTGAGACACTTACGGATTTCTACTTTCTGACTGAACCAAAAAAAAAAAACTGATAAATTATTTAATAATTTATGAAATGTGCAATTGTGTAGTTGAGTGAATAAACTTTGATACCAGCAGACTAGGGGCAGTGGTGTTTAGATCTTGAAATGTTATCAGTGCAAGCGCAGATGCGGCTGAACGGAGGACGGGCGCTGCAAGTCGCTGTCCAATCGATTCCCAAATCCAATCTGTGGGGCAATCTGTATTGACAGCGTCACCGACATCTCTTAAACGGCAGTCTTCAGATGCAGCATAGGTGCACCGTCAGCAACGGAAATGGGAATCGTCACATTACAGAAGAAAATATGGTAATTTGCAATCATAGATGGAGAGGGTAGAACTGGTAGCTCTAGATCTCTTCTAAAAAGGACCTATTAACTGGTAGCTAGATTTGTTTTTGAAGTTCCAAGGATTTAATAGGTTTCATACAAGCAAAAGTGTTATTGACAAAATTTTAAAAATAATTACGTTGGAGGTCTACAGACGGATAAATTCGTTTATACTAAGAGATTAGTTGTTCACCATACCCAGTATCAGGGTGCAGATGGTTACTATGGAGGGACCATCTGTTAACGACAACTTTCAGGAGAGGTGCAATTATGGTGGTTTTCGGATCCCTTCAAAAATGTTATAAAATTTTTTTCTGTATCTGTGGGTGACTACTATAGTATCTTTTTTAGGTGTACAGTGTCGACTGTGTAGTGGATAAGAAATGAAAGAAGGTAGAGAGTGTAAACCATTAACTCTTCCCAAAGACACCAAGTAGGCCACAAAGATTAACGTTATCATCCGGCGAATAAATCAGCATCGGTATTTTCGTGAGCAATCACTTCACATGCAGTGGAGACTGTTTTCGAATTAACCTAGCTTGGTTGGATCCTCCCGGAGGAGGCACACCGGGCTATTGTGCCAGAAGTAGGACGACCAGTTCCTTTCCTCTGGGGACTACAGTTTAACTTGGAATCAGAACTAAGGAATTACAGGTGCACAGGAAAAATACTTCACTGCTACATTTTCATAGGAGGTATACAGAAGACATAACGGACAGGCCAGTCGACTGTGGTACCATTGTGTCCCTCTGGGTAGTCTACGTCCATCGAAGGTAGTCCCTCCCCGCAGTGCTGGATCCCGCCGATGTCGTCGTCCCGCATGGCTTTCTTTCGCTCGGCTTTCTGCCTCAATCGGTAGAGCCGACCCCTCTACACAATTTGAAGAGGGTTTGCTTCAAATCTTTGTACATTCCAGTGCTTCGACTTCCATACCAAGTACTTTGACATCGTCACTTTCAAAAGTTAGCAAATTTTAGAATTTACTTTTCTCCGTCTTTAAATTAAATTGGCCGATGTAGTGTATTTCATATGAAATTGCATTATTTTTGACTCGATTTACGTGTTAAACGAGCTTGTTTCGGTGACTTAGGTTACTTGGTGAGAACTAATCGCCGTTTCGTTACTCGAATAATCGCGTCGATTTCCCTCATAGTGCATGGGGCGAACGAGATGCCGACTAATACACTTCACTCTTTCAATCTTCTCTGTCGAACGCTTTTCACTCCGTTGGCCTCCGTTCAGTAGTCTTTTTTTCACACTATACGGTTTGGCCGAAGGGCAGAAACTCGAATGGTGCAAATCCTAAAGGACATACTCGTTCACATTGTACGGTTTCTGTACGGCTTTTTTCTATCACAAACTCCGTGTTGCTGAGTGGTGTATTGTTTAATGAAATTATTTGTTTACGATTATTTATAATTAATGTTACATAACCGTCGACGTAAGATAAATACACATATTATAATTTTTGTGCATCCGATACTATACTGTTCTATGTTCTCGAAATAGGTGGTTAAGATATTGGACACTGAAACAAAATCTACACAAATTAACTCAATACGCCTTTGCTGAACAATATAACACAGCAAAATGAAATACGTAGAAGAAGATAAAAACATATTTTAAGGAAATAATGAAGTAATACAGAGCCAAACACCGACTACAATGGCTGGAGGGAACGACCGTACGATTGAAAACGGTCTAATGTGAAAGCGTGTATTTGGCCGCGTACGCCTTTGAGTTATCGGTCGCCGTCCGGCTGCCGTGTGTTGTAGTGGACGGCTGCTACGCGGCGACCGGACGGCGTTTTGCCGCGTCGCCGTGTAACGAGAAATGGGCCATGCTCTTCTTCACGCCACTGAAACAATGTCGCCGTACGATTTTCTGCCATTCGGTCATAACCGTATTGTGTGAAAAGAGCCTAAGATTACCAGGTGTTTCAATCTGGACTGTCGCTCATCATTCTACGATTCCATCCAGTACCAATTTGTAAGACTTATTCACATCAAAACGTAAATTTAAAGAAGGATGCAGAGAGTATCAATTTTCGGGTTTCTTCATCATCTAGATCTTACTACGGAAACAGTTAACAAGGATGTAATTTTGTAAATATACCTCCTTAGTACTCCTGTTTGTCACATATTTTGTTTGATCGTACTTTGAATTAAGTTTTAACGAATCAGGCTAGTGGTTGCTCAGCTCCTTGGTTCACTTACGCAATGTTGAAAATCGTCTATAGGATTCACATGAGCACTTTTTGTACACAACATTACAAGGGAGAAAGCCGTCTTTAAAATTGAACACAGTCGTACCAACATTACTTACTGCAGTGGCATCATGGATCGTCGCTGATCTATTGCCTTCACCAAAGACCTCTTCTCTCCACTACTTCTCCTCTAAAATACCCGCCTTTCTTCCTTCTTCTTTGATGGCAAATTATGGTCTTGTCGTAGTCAACATTGCTGTTCGTAAAAATGGTTATAATCAATATTGACGGTGCAATTGTTATTCCCAGACCAAAGTTACAAATGTATTGTACAGCAACAACTTTACACCTATACGGCATGATCCGAATATTCAGTGTAAATAAACAGTAACATTTTCTTCTTAGACTTGCTAAACCTTTCTGTGGCTGCGTGGTTTTGGGATGAGCAACATCGTTAACTATGAATATTTCTCTCATTTACACTAAACCGATTGAATGAATACGTATTGGACTTAGAAAGACGCCTACCGAACATTCTTCCAAATTTTAAACTGTCTTTGACTTTATATGAGGTTTGATCAAATATAAACGTTACCTTTGAAACTTGCAATGGGTAATTTATCTCGCCCATTAATGTGTCAACAATGAGTAACTGATATGAGTGCACTGGTACGATAAATGTTACGCGCTTGTTTCTACAGTCGTCTGTTTGCTTATTATTAAAGCTGGTGAATAGACTTTCGTTTGTCCATAGAGGAACGTTTCCATTACATGAAGCGTTAAAGCAGTAGACATTTTTCACAGCTGGGGTAGTGATATACTTCCGGACTATCGCGTTTACGAATTGTGTAAGTTCTTCTGTCAAGGTTGGATAGTAGTTTCTATCTTCGCTCACGCACACCGTTCTAGAATAAGCACTAAGACACAGACAACTATACAGATTCCACGCGTTATTGATTAATAACTTCGTAAATTTGTGCAGCAACTTTTACAAAAAAAAAATTCATTCGAGATAGGTGCAAGAATGTTTAATGCAAATCAGAACGACTGAAATTTCTGAGAAACCTTAGGACTATTTTGCATCAGGAGGGGACTCGTTTTTAATGCGCATTCTCACATTTGATGAATCGTGTGTACATAACTATACTTCAGAATAAATAATCCAGTATGAAATTACGTGCAAGGGGAGAAATAGATAATGTGAAAGTGAAAACCTTTTAGTCGACTGTCAAGTGTCTCATGATCGTCATTGTGATGCTAAAGATGTTTGCGTCTGGTTTACACTCGAATACAAAACATTGAAGGTTGCGTGCTATCATAAAGCGTTGAGTCAGGTTAGACTCCTGTCGATCCAGAACACGCAGTGTCCTACACTGGACAGCTTTTGATTATATGTTCTATGGTCCTGATTTATGGTCATTTGTCAGGGCCCGTCAAAAAATATTTACGTGAAACGAAGCTTCCAGCGACTAAGGGAAACTGAAATTCGTACGTAACTGAATATATAAACGCCCAAAAAATATTTAGAAAGAAGGAATTAAAAAATTATTAGTTTGTTTAAAAAGTTGTGTAAACTATATGGGAGAATATCTAGAATACTTTTTTATTTTTTATTAATTTAAGAGATGTCAAAAAAACTTATTCAGTTCTGATCTACCATCGTATCAATATTCTTAGTTATCTTAGTGCAGCATAAAAAAGACACCGCATCACCAGCCTTAGACGACACTGAATTGAAAGCAGACATATCCAGGCTTAGACAAACACCGACCCTTACAACACAAGGCTGGCATGGTTGCCACTACGTAGTATAAAAAAGTACGAATTTCTAGTAACAAAAATTTTATTTAGATAAATCCCTAAGATCAATAATATTTCCAGGTTTGTTTCACTTAATATAGAGTTCCACCGTTTCTAAACTTTTTGTTTTTTGTTTTTAAGTTATTTAGTATGTTTGTTTGATATTACAAGCTGACTTTTCGCCCAGTCTTTTTCAATCAGTGACATTTCAACATTGATACCATTACCAGACAAATGTCCGTAAAGCGCGTAATGTTTTCATGGAGTACTGAAACGAACTGCACTCTTAAAAAAATCTGCATCCAGAAGAAATTTTGACAGGAATATGTCTTTGGGATCAGCATGTAAGCCGATACTTTTGTAGACATGCTAACAAGCTCGCAGTCCGCTCAACAATGACACTAACAATGCCGGATTAACAGGTCTGCGCATGTAAAAAAAATGAATAAACCTGCACAATCACGTCTTTTGGTGCTTCAGCTTGATATTACATATAATTTCCTTAAATACGGATTGAATAAAATCGCTACACAGAAGGTAAATATTCCTATGGCAGGTCAAAGAGAATGCTAAAATCACATTTTAAAAAGTAGCTATCACAAAAAAAAACTGTGCCTGATGGAAAAATTCTGACTACATATCAGAATTCAGTAAGAAAAAATGCACTGGATTCTTTAATCAGATTTATTGTGAAGAAAACCTTGTTGCCCAGTGTTATTATTCTGTGACTACCAACGATAATAGCATGGTTAAGACTGGTTACTTGGCTTATACCAGCCGTGCACAGCACCATGAGTGGTTAAGGCGTCTGACTGGAGATTGAAAGGACGTCGGTTCGAATTCCTGTCTCGGCGGGGATTTTCAAAGGCCCTTCATCCGACCTTCACCTCTAGCACAGCTTACTGTGTATTGTGAAGTACGCCAGAACGCTTCCGTGGTTCGGATTCTACGTTAAACTGTAGGTACCCTGTATATGGTGGGAATACCACGTTCGGTAAGGAGGAAAGGATATGGCCGTCCTACCTTTGATACCAGGCTTAATATGCCTCCTTCGGGAGAGTCCAATCAACCTTCCGCTTGACTTAACGGCATCATAAACAAACCTTGCCTGTATCCCTTTTATACCACCCGGAGGCAACGTCACGAAACAAGTGTAAACGAATAGTCTACATCATCTAGTTTTAGTCTGAAGATAGAAGGAGTGAAGCAATAAACTTTAACGTCTGACTAAAGAAACAAGCTTCGTACAGTTTCAGAATGTCCAACATATGGCAAAATTTTTTAGATGGAACAACTTGCGCCAAATTCAAAGAATCCATTGCTGCAGTAGGCGTCTTCAGAGCGCACGACTATTCTGCATATACAGACCTCACAGACTTTTTTTTATACATATCTGGAGAATAAGTAAACTTGTAAAAAATCACTGAAGCGGGGTACTGTACTGAAAAATAGCAATATCTATTGTATTTGTTTTATGTTTCTCTCTGAATAGAACATAAATCGTAATTTAAATTTGAACGCTCTCCTGTTATTAACACGAATCATATTAAATACAACACAGAATTGAAATCACAAATCTTAACCGAAAAGTGACTTCCTTACGTTTAACTGTATTTAAAACATTTAAGCAACATTAACAGGACACCTGTATAGCATGACTAATCTTGTTAATTTCAAATTTTCAGTAAAAGTTGTCAAAAAATTTGTAATAACGTTCAAAGTCATTTCAGTTCTGTTTTTACCCTTATTTGCGGTTGCTAGGTTGTTATAAGAGAAATCAACAATATCGCATTGCTTAATTAAACCTCTCCGCGTACCACAGTTTCCATGTTCAGTGTAATGGCTTAATGTCCAACTGAAACTAACTGTCAATAGTCTGTCTGTAAAACATACACTACCTTACATCGCATTTCACCCTGCGTATTCCTTCACCTGTCAATATAGTCGGCAGCGTAGTGGTAGCATACTTGCTTCTCATTGCAAGGCTCCCTGGTTCGAATCCGGCATTGGGAATGGGTGATTTTAGTTAAGCTGTGTTCGTCTTGTGTTATCTGTACTTTTTGGAACAAATACATATACGTGATAAGGATAACCAACATTTAACTTTGGAAAGAATCAAAATACTTCACAGTTGTTGCTGTCTGAAATGCTACAAGGACGAGCACCATTAAAAACAATATGCAGGCTATTGCAATGTTATTTTTCAATATTTGGAGTGGAGTTGACACTTTAATGCGCTTTTGATGAAACTTTGGAGACTAAAATCTGATGTATTGTAGTCTTTGGACTCAACAAAAACAACAAACACATTTCAATATGCCCAGGTTTTTCCAAAAATGAACAAACTAAGCGATCATTACTATTATTAATTTTCTGGCTTTTCGCTTCGTCGACGTCGAAGTCATTAGAGGAGGGAATGGACTGAGGGCAAGGATTGGGAAGGTATACGGCCATGTCTTTTTTGAAGGAACCATCCTGGTACTAGCCCGGAGTAATTTGGGGAAACCATGGGAAACCAAAATCTGTATGCCCGGACGGGAATTCAAACCCGCGTCCTCCCGAATACGATTCCAGAACGCTACCGCTCACCCACCACGCTCGTTACATTTTGGTGAAAATATTTCACAGGCAAGTTTTGAACGTGCGTTCCTCCAAGCAGCAAACAGTATCAAGTGACAACGTGTCTGTATAACAAACCATGGCGTTCCATCAACACTCTGAAGGAAACCTGTTGTGTCCTGGGACTCATAATATTTAAAGGTGGAGTATTTATTCACGAAGAGTCTGTCAGAATTGTTCCTGAGACAGAACTGCTCGGTAGCAGCCGTGTAGGCGTGGGTGACTGAAGCCAGATGTCGCCCTATGGAACTTGCTCCTCGCCTTCAAGTTGGTGGCTCACTTTTTTTTCTGAATAATTTCCTATTTAAGCGACAGACCGGGAGACCGGGGAGTCATAATTAAAGCTGGAGGCATAGAGCAGTTGTTTGCTCTGGCCAGTAAATCATTCACTGCCTTTGGAGAGGCCTCACTGCGGCTTTTTAATTAGGGACCTCTTCTGTTCAGAGCTGAACCGTTTACTTTTAGAGTTAGATATTATTCATATAACTTCAATTCATTTCAAATTATTTATCCCTTTCGTGATGTGGAACCGAGAGTGGTGGTGTAACGGATAGCGTTCTGGCCGCGCATTCGGGAGGACGGCGGTTCGAATCCCCGTCCGGGCATCCAGATTTGGGTTTCCCATTGTTTCCCAAATCACTCCAGGCAAATGCCGGGATGCTTCCTTAAAAAAGGCCATGGCCGAATTCCTTCCCATTCCTTGCCCCCATCCTTTCCCGTCTCTAAAGACGTCGCTGTTGAGAGACGTAAAGCAGTTAAAAAAAAATTATGTGGAAGAACATATCCCAGTTTATCAGATACAAAAACTGCTCGCAATATTTATCCAGTTGCTGTAATGTTTCTGACGCTTTCACAAATAGTCAAGAAGATTATAATGTGTTATCTGATATTTTTTTTAAAATTGCCATACCATCTACCAAACTCGAGAGGTTTAAATTACGCAAATATTCTTTAAATTAATACCTTCTGCTTTTATGTTGACACAGAAATAGAACTGTCATGATCAACAAACTTCAAGGATTTAAGCTGCTTGCCAAATCCTAGTTCACTGATATTTTGTGTGTGTACTTCAGAGCCTCGTAGCTGATCAGTCAGACCTCTGTGTGGACCAGTCACCGAGAATTCAGAAAACTATGATTTTTGAAACCCACCCAGGCGAATCCTGTGATATTTCCTTTAAAAGTTTTATGGTCTAATTTCTTCTCGTTGAATACCCCAAATTCCCTAATAACAATTGAATTTTCGTAAAATCATAAGAGAAAAAAAAAAAAACGAAGAAAGGTGTGTTTTCCTCCGTCTTTGAGGTGGTTAATGAAAGTTATTTTTTTCGGAGACTGAATTTTTCCACTATCGTTCAAGCAATCCTTTCATCAGAGAACGTTGTACTCCACGGAGCAGTAAAAATATTAGATTTGTGATTCATAGCGATCTCTTAGTTTCGACTATTAATCTAGGACTCAGAAAGAAATGTTTTTAAAGCGTGTGGAGTGCAGCACATCATGAAACATTTTCTACCAAAAAGAAGGGAAATTGAAGCATTTGAAATGTGGTGCTATAGAAGGATGCTGAAAATTTAAACACGAAATGAGTGATTTTTGGAAATGGTGGGTGAGGAAAGCAGTTTGTGGAAGAGTCTTACAGAAAGAGGAGACAGGTTGTAGGTCATGTTTTGAGACATGCAGGACTGGTTCATTTCTTAGTTGAGAGAACAGCCGAAGGTAAGAACTACAAAGGAACACAGAGATTAGAATATATGCAGCAGATAATTGATGACATAGATTAAAAGTGGTATATTGAGAAGATAAGTTTATCACAAGATAGAAAGGGATGGAGGATTGCATCAAACCAGTCGAGAGATTGATGACAGAAGAAAATGGCGGTATGTAAATTGTGATTGTTTTGCAGATATTAATTTTTCGTTTGTTCCAGATACTGCGATAAACTGAAAATAATAAATTAATTATCAAATACTATCAAAACTGCATTTTTAATTATTTATCTTCAGGAAAACAGGTTCTTACTGAAAAACCAATCATGAGAAGCAATAACAGTCAAAATTGATTTATTCAACACATGTGATGCAAAGAGTCATATTTGAAATGGATTATTTGGGTGCCATTACAAAGTGAATAATAGTTTGCCTGTATCATAAGCACAAAGAAAGAAACATTAAAATTACTTTACGCTGACAAACTACCAGAACATAGCTAGGTCAGTTATGGAAACGTTTAACGCATATACAAGTCGGCAAAACACAAATACCCTCGCTGCACAGCGCTGATAGTAACCAGTTTTTATGGTTTTACAGGGGAAGGCAACAGTCTGTCTACGTGAGCAGACCAGGGTCGTGCTCGGGGGAAAGAAAACGTAACTGCGGTGGTGGTGGTGCAGTAATAAGTTTCCCACAGGATGATGACGATGTGTGAAGATGCTGCAGGATGTACTGATTGCCTGGGGATACCTTCTGCGACTGGGCGCGGACTGTTGTCCTATCACTTTATATGCGTATGGAGACCACAACGATGAACCTCGATATACAAGATGGTGGTTCCAGTGTGCTATGTCCCCCACCTCGGCGCTTCCAGGGAAGAAGTGCTATGTCCTTACGGCGGCCGAACGTCACACGGCGGAAAGGCGGTCCACAGGAGACGGTCACGAACAACTAAGTCCAAGGAGCAGGCCGAACGTAGTCCAAAGACACGCACTGGCAGAGTCCGACCTGTGGTTCACAGAGTCCAAGAGAGAGTACCGAAAACGTAGCCGAGACGAACACTGTCAAGAGTCCGAGAGGCGAATCACAGTAGGACGGAGACACGACCGAAAGCGCAGTGAACACCGAACTGCCGCGCTGGCTGTATTTATATGCGGCGGGTCGGCTCCGATTGGCCGCGGCGGAATCTATGACGTGGTGGCGCTGGTTGGCCCGCTGCCAGCGCCGTCTATATGTCGTCCACATCCATGCCCTCTACCGGACATGCGGCGATGTCGGGACGGGATACCAGAAGAAGCTCAGATGCTGGTTGTCTCGGACCAAGCCGAGTGAAGCGGTCCCACAGAATGTCCCTTCACCATCGTAGGTTGCCCCGCAAAATGTAGATGCGTTGCGTCTGGACCCATCCTGTGTTGTTGAATGCTCCTTCCCACCGGTGCAAGTGGGATAAGGAGGAAATTAGGAATAGAAGCAGGGTTGACAAGCTGTCTCACGCCTGGCTAGTAATTCGAATCCAAAAGTGCCAAATCGAGCGTGGTGGGTGAGTGGTTAACGTTCTGGCCTCGCATTCGGGAGGACGCCGGTTCGAATCCTCCTCCGGGCACCCAGATCTGGGTTTTCCACGGTTTCCCCAAATCACTCCAGGCGATTGACAGGATGCTTCCTTCAAAAGGCCATGGCTAAATTACTTCCAGTTCCTTGTCCCCAGTCCCATCCCTCCTCTAATGACCTCGACGTCGATGTGGCGTTAAGCCGTAAGTTAAAAAAAAGTGACACACATCTAAACCATTCCCGTAGCTCATAGGGGTTTTGCATTGTTGCTTTCTAATGGTCGATGTGGAAAACACGGAAATGTCTCATTCCGCTAGAGTCATTACTGGAAGCTCATGTTCATATTTTCACGGATAAATATGGATTCTAAGTATGGATTCTTCCAACTCTCAGAGCTATATTCTGTTCACTTTTGTTCCTTCTCATATAACAACCATCGCTCTGCTAGCACTGTTAAATTTAAGCCTAGCGTGGTGGTGTAACGGATAGCGTTCTGGCCTCGCATTCGGAAGGACGGCGGTTCGAATCCCCGTCCGGGCATCCAGATTTGGGTTTTCCATGGTTTCCCAAATCACTCCAGGCAAATGCCGGGATGCTTCCTTAAAAAGGCCATAGCCGAATTCCTTGCCCCCATCCTTTCCCGTCTCTAAAGACCTCCCTGTTGAGAGACGTAAAGCAGTTTAAAAAAAATGTTAAACTTAAAACATTTGATCCAATCAATTATACCAATTTCTTGCTTCCAAACCTGTCTTCATTTTTAGGGTATTACCAGTTGCATTTTCAAACTGAATTCTCTATATCAGTGACCAAGCCATTTCTAAACGGTCGGAGAGTGTCTTTGACCTTAGGGACGCTGTTTTTGCAAACTTCCTGGACTCGTCTCCATTGCGTCTCAAGTGTTCCAATTCGCTTCCTGCTTATTTATTGAGAATAGACATCCTCGTAGAGTACGATTGCTCTCTGTGGTTACTTAGCAAGTTTTTCCCCGTACATAGATTTATCCTGGTCGTTCCATAAAATTATGATCGTGTTATCTCTGAATCATTCGATTTTTTTAACTTATGGCTTGTCGACACCGAAATCATTATAGGCGGAATAGGACTGGGGACAAGGAACGGGAAGGAATTCGGCAATGGCTTTTTGAAGGAATCATCCCAGCATTCCCATGGAGTGATTTGGGAAAACTATGGAAAAACCAAATCTGGATGCCCGGACGGGGATTCGAACCGGCCTCCTGACGAATGCGAGGTCAGAGCGTTAACCACTCACCCACCAAGCTCGATGAATCGTTCGATAATATTGCATTACGCGATTCAAATAGCTGTGTTTGCCACTCTTATTTTTATTAAGATGATCATTATAACTGTAAGGAGAACTGCATGCCATCACAATATAGTAATGGTAACAAGACGTGATTTACTTAAAATACTAATTTCTCAGTGCGTAATAATTCTGCACAATAAGTCAGTATTAGAGAAACAACATTCTAGAAAATACACGTTATGGCCATGGATTTATTGGCCATTTGAGCTACACTTGCAGCTCAGATCCATTAAAAGTTTAGTGTTCGGCAAGATATAAATTTAGGAGTATTGCTTTTGTAACACATAGCCGTATTTAACTGATACTTTAATGACACGTTTATTACCGTCAGAGTTTGCTTCAAGCAAGAAGCATATATGCGCTTATAAATTTTGACGGTATTGCCGCACCACAAGGCCACAATTCGTCTCCCTGGTCTCATCATTGCCGTTCTGTGCTAAAGCAGGTTTATTCCAGTAAAAGCGCAAAAAACGACAGATTCCTCCCTGCCTGCAAAAGCACGATGGGGCATGAAGAATGACTTAATAACTACGGAAGAATTGCATTTTCAGAACATATTCAAAATTCTGTCTTCTCGTAATATCTATTGCTACCCAAGCAGCCTTGAGTGTACGCCGCTTTGAGAGAAATTCAAGCAATATTTCCACATTAGAAGTTTTTGTGAGTTGCACACCAGCATGCCACTATCGTCTTTAAATCGGGTTATTACAGGGAAAGGCTTTTTCAGAAACATAATATATCTCAAATGGCCGTCGTTATTTCCCTCAACTCTGTTTCATTTAAAATTCCATTTCGCATCGCTTATGAAGCAATCAAACCTTCTGTGTCTTACATACAGTAATGTAAAATTGTACAATAGTATTCCTGTTATTCCTGTTATTCATTCCCACTTTCACTTTTGAGTGTAGTGAAATACTTCTTCCACCAACCTATTTGAGCCGGAATGACAGGAAAGATAAGATTAGAGAAATAATGTGCCGCAATGATTCTTATATGAATTCTTTTTTCCCTCGTACCATTAGGGATTGGAATGCAAAACAAAGAGATTAGCTTTGGTGCTGAGCACCCTCTGCCACCCACAATTTTGTGAATTGCAGAGTATATATGTAGATGTAGATGAATGTGGTTTAAATAATTTTTCCAATCGTTCAAAATTTTTGTTGGGGTTTAAAAGTAACATTGCTTCCTGTTCATCCTTTCTGAGAAAAGATAACTTCAAATGATTTTGACTTTATTCTCATTTGTGACTGTGTATTATTAAGGATCTATCGATTCAGAAAAATCTACACACATTTATTTGATTATTCTTTCAATAACTCATTTATTTTCTCTCATGATGCGTTTTATAAGCAAGTAGATATTTTTTGATAGTTGGATAAGCATTTTTCATTAATCGTAAGACGAAATTTCTTTGGCTCGTTTGATCATGAACATAACTGAAACAGTTTTACTGATTTCATACTTACACATCTGGGTTCCGTTTTTTCCATTTTCACGTCAAAAACCAATGCATTTATTTAACACGGTATTGATTGCATGCATAGAACTGCATGGATTTGATTGGACGTTTCATAATAGCCTGGATTTCCTTATAGTAGTTTTGTCAAACAATTCGGTGAAATTGAAGGAAATTACAATTATACAGGCAACTGAATGGTTGCAATCCCTCAGCACCACTTTGCATTTTTTAATTTTTTTAATTTTAAATGAATTATGTGTGTTGCATATCTCTCTATAATCCTAAGTATAATAGTTTATTTAATTTTGTTACTTTTTTCCTTCCATCAGGCCTTATGACGCGTCGAAGTCGAGGTCATTAAGGCCGGGAGAGAATGGGGGATACGAAACGGGGAGGGATTCGCCCAAGGCATTTTGAAGGAACCATCCGAGCATTATCTTGGAGAGATTTCTGGAAAACGTAGAAATCCGAAGTTTAGATGGCCGGACGGGGATTCGAACCTGCTTCCTCCCGAGGCCAGAGCGTTACCGGTCACCCACCACTCTCGGTTTGTTATTCTTATGCCATACAAAATAAATATACATCATATGTTAACAAATGAATAACATGGTTTTAAGAAAGTAAGAAAATGGGTGGACTGCATTTTTAGTATGACACAGCTAACTGAGAGGCATAAGGAATTTAACAAACCTATTTTCAGTGATTATATATACAATTTTACAGCTTTTGTCAAAGTTAATACATATAAACTGAGGAAAATTGATTCAACAACAACTTCTAATAGACATAAAAAGTCTACATATATGGAGCGAAATATCGAAATAGAAACAAATAGAAATAAGAACAGGTAAATAAGCAAGCTGTAAGACAAGGGAGTCCTTTATCGGCAAAATTATTTAACTTTTATGTAAATAAAATTATCTGCAAATAAAAGAAAGATTATCATAAAAAATGCAATAAAAATTATCTAAATTAAACCAATTATTTGCATATGATCAAGTAATAATACCTTAGATGATGGATGGTTTGCTAAGTTCAATTCAAGAACTACACATGTTGTTACTATCGAAATTTTACAACCTCAGTGGACAAATCCAAAATACAAGCAGTTACAAGAAAACATTTTACAAGAGTAAAAATTATAATAGAAAATATATGTGTATAGCAGGGTACAGATTTAAAATGCCTTTAGGCACATTTTGAGTCTTAAGGTATATTTGAAAATTTAACAATTTCAGTGCATTAAAAAAAAAAAAAAAAAAAAAAAAAAAAAAAAAAAAAAAAAAAAAACCAGGAAGAAGAAATTGGATGAATTACGTGACTATCCAGGAAACAGGTTATTCAGTAATCTGTTACACTAGCATAAAGTAGATAGTAAAAAGGGTATCCACAAAAAAGTTGGTATGAGCAGTTATTTTTAAAATCTGAAAGTTGAATAATCCATGAAGCTGATGGTGATCTTTGTGCTACTGTGAACATTTAATCACTTACTACATGCCGTCATGTTACAGATCCATGACCCTACAGTTTACACAAAAATTAATGTTTAGACAGATATCATTTCTGAATGTTTTTGTTCTGGGTTTTTTCAATCTGTTGTATTTTCTTTTTTAATAGTAAGAAATATCCGAATCTCCATTTATCATTGCAGGATTTATTAGATCCACCTTACACCTCCAATTTTAATGACTGATTTTCTGTTGAGCCATCCGAAAGTGACATCATGCATAAACCAGACTTGAGGGAATTCCTGGTGATATATAATTAGATAATACATAAAATTTTAGTTATATAATAATTAAATCATTTTTTATTAACTTACCAGGGCATTACTAAACATAATAAAGGTCGTCAACTTCAGATTCATTTATAGTAAACCACGATAATTGTTTATTTAAGACAGAAATATACAAGCAACGCTGGTAATATCTATGGAAAAGGAGATAACAGTTTATTTAAAAGAAAAAGAATTATTTTATGGAGTTAAAAAATTAATTACGGTCACATTAAATAGGAAGACTACACATTTCAACTTACAAAAAACTGTTTATTATGTAACTGGATCAGGATATTCCATAAAACATTGTTTACAGCAGTTATTCTTTCAAGATTCCAGGTTTAATTTAATTTAATTTAATTGCAATGGAGCACACGCTCCGGTGGCAATTTCCCTACACACCCAACTTCCCCCTATCCTACACTCACCTACATTTGCCCTCTACAAATTTTAACTTTAAATTGTTTTAACGTTTTCGGTAGGTTATTCATCATTCCCCTTGTAACTCATTCCAATCCCTGACACCCTTACCTAAAAAAGAGAATCTTCCCACACCCTTATGCCTGAAATCGAGTGCCACCTTGTGGTCATGGTCATCTTTTCCCTTCCATGCACTACTTTTCATACCTACTGCAATATCTTTCCATGCCTCATCGCCAGTATACGCCCTGTACACCCCCATGACCCTCCTCATCCTCCTCCTGTCTTGCAATGAATCCCATTCCAGCTCCTTGATCATATCTGTCACTGAATGCATTCTGCAATAATTTCCAGAAACAAATCTAGCAGCCCTTCTTTGCACCTTCTCCAACTCCTGTATTTGATACTCAAAATGTGGGTCCCATACTACACTACCATATTCGAGCAATGGTCTGACCAAAGTTTTGTAACCCAATTCCTTTACTTCTCTCGTGCATCCCCTCATCACTCTCTCCAACAAGTGCAGAATTTTGAAACCTTTTCCTACCACCTGTCCAATGTGTCCTGCCCAGTTAAGCTTGTTATCAAATGTAATGCCAAGATATTTACATTTGATAACAAGCTTAACTGGGCACGACACATTGGACAGGTGGTAGGAAAAGGTTTCAAAATTCTGCACTTGTTGGAGAGAGTGATGAGGGGATGCACGAGAGAAGTAAAGGAATTGGGTTACAAAACTTTGGTCAGACCATTGCTCGAATATGGTAGTGTAGTATGGGACCCACATTTTGAGTATCAAATACATGAGTTGGAGAAGGTGCAAAGAAGGGCTGCTAGATTTGTTTCTGGAAATTATTGCAGAATGCATTCAGTGACAGATATGATAAAGGAGCTGGAATGGGATTCATTGCAAGACAGGAGGAGGATGAGGAGGGTCATGGGGGTGTACAGGGCGTATACTGGCGATGAGGCAATCTCTTTAAGAAACAACAAAACTCATAGAAATTTTACGTATTGCACGAATAAAATTGATACTTGCTTTACAGAACACTGAGAAACAGAGGTATTGCAAATTAATGCCTCACATACACATCACCATCAAAATAAATTAGCTCCAACTGACCTGCTTTTCTGAGAGTTCTGCAAGAGAAAATAAAAAGAGTTAAACGAGATTATTATAAATATGCGGTACTCGGAAAAGTGTAATCACAGCAACAGATTCGAGAATCGATGTGAGGTTTTATAAGCAGAAAGTTAATAACAGCAAGATGGAGGAAAAAGCAGCAAAACTCTTATTTTTCAGTTTTAAAAAATATCGTAGATAAAGGAATAGAACTTAAATAAATTATATTGGAATAACAGGAGAAGATATTTAATGACAATACATGTTGTCATAGTTTATCTGGATAAACTGAATAAACTATTATCTCCTTTTCTTAATGAGGTTTAGGACTAAATAAAAGTATATCTCATAATCACATTCTTATTCACATTGGCTGAACGGTCATATTTCAGCACTTTGCTTTCGCAGGAAACTCTTCGTATTAACAGACTGGTGTACCTTCTAGCTGGGAATTTTTAAAAATTAGATTCTAAGTATAAAGATCTCAGCCAAACTACGTTGACTAAAGACACTGGCTCAATGGAACCCAGTCGGGAATGTTCGCAGACAATAAGACGGAAAGCGTTGTAAGTTAGCGCTCTTATCTGTGGAAATTCACTTGATTTGATAGTATCCAGTTTCCTAAGAAATTCATTCCGTAATCGTTATTAAGGAAGCCTGCAGTTTAAGAGTCAATAATTTGGGAAAATCTTGGCTCCTTCAAATTTATGTTATAATTGTAATTTAGTTTGTTGTTAAAGAAGCAGGTTGGGAGCAAGTGCTATCCGACTTGTAGTTATTTTTGGACAGTTATAAGCAAAGTAATGATGCACTGAAAGGTCCAACAACACTTTCTATTAAAATTCTTACGAAAATAAGCTACCGGAAAAAATGTTGGTAGTAAACTGAGGAAGAGAGAAACTATATCAAAAAATATAACAGTATTTCAGTTCCTGTTTGAGTGAACGAAATCCAGAAATTAAATGAAGTTCGTCAGATAATGCGGCCATTCAGATACACCTAAACAGAGTCATTCTAGACTAGTTGTCCGTGTTTGGTTAAATGTGCTGTTCTTATTGCATTGAGTGTAACAGGATGAAAGGAGGCAGTTGGTGCAATCAGGTAGGGGCCTACTGTTCCCACGTACATGAACATGCAGCGTACGAATCAGCACCTTGTGTTGAATTTCTGAATGATATTTGCTTCCAGCACCGAGCACCGTGGCAGTTCCTTAGTAACCCAGCTCACAGGCTATTACTATAAATTATAATTTTTACGTTTCGAGGTGTATTATTGCTATTTTAATATTGAGGTTTGAATTCACAATTTTAAATATTAATTTTGTTCATATAAAGCTGTATCGTATGTTTCTGTTATAATGTGGGTTGAGATAGCGTACAGTGTAAAGCTGAATCTATCACTCAGGTTCTGTCTTTTTTGTATAATGGACCGCTCTAATCCTACTGTTCGGTGAACACTGAATATCGACCGGGAAGAGAGTTCGTCTTACGGTTTTGATTAAAATTCTTTAGCCGTGGGCATTCCGCCACTAATGAAAGGGGGAGAGAACACAGGACTGCCCGGCAAGGGTCAGCTATCACGACTGCAGTTCCCGCTTAACGGAGTGTAACGATGTCTCCGAACAATTCCCAGATATAGTGTTTAGATTTTAAACACTGAGTATTTCTCACTGGGCTTAGTAACTTGGGGAACTCGCATTCTAGCTATGAAATTTTGGTTTTACCATATTTTCGCGAAATAATTCAATATGAATGCCAAAATGGTTCCTCATACAGCCATTTTCCTTACAGTTCCTGCCAGGCGCTGTAATGACATCTACCACATCGCATCTCTCTTTTAGGGAGCATGGTGGTTCCGTCCATGTTTCAGCTATCGGGAATTCGGTTGTTCGTTTTTTCCAGTGCTCACTCTGGGCGAATGAATGGATTTTTCCTTAATTCCTTCATATGGATGTAGTGGGTGGGCGGTTACGCTCTGGCCTCGAATGCGGGCACCCAGATTTTGGTTTCCAAGGTTCAGTTAATCACTTCAGGCAAATGCCGGTATGGTACTTTCAAAAGTCATGGCCGAATTCCTTCCCGTTCCTTGCCTCCTGATCTTTACCGCCTCTAATGACATCGACGTCGACGAGGCGTAAAGCCATAAGCAAAAAAAAAAGTATACATGCCGTAAAGACTCTTGAAAAAAAAGGAAATCACAAAAGAAGCGACGAATCTCTTTTTGATGTGTTAAAATGATACAGAAGAAAATCGAGTTATATTGTGTGTGTCAGCGAATTCTGGTGAAAATAAAAACGACGATTACTTCAGATGAAAGCTAAGTTGTATGCGAACGGCATGAGAGTCTGTTCGCCTACTCAGATCAGAAACGCGAATGCTTTAGCTAAAGTAAAAGCTGGTCTCATATGGATGAACGATTCATACAAACGTGAACAATGAAGGGAAAATTAAAAAAAAAGTTAGGATCAACGTCTGGACGGTGGTTTGCTGCAGAGGACAGTAACACAAGTTCAAAACTCGTGATATTAAGATGTGTCCAAACCTGCAATGTGTCAATTCACCAAAAACAGAAATTTTAAGTAACTAGGACTTGAGAAAGTATTGGGGAATAGATTCTAAAAGCCATTCTCGTTTTACATGAAGTATTAGGAAAGAAGAATATAGTGACTGCAGCACGAAATATACATTGAATTTAGTGCAGTGAGTTGCAAAAGTACTTGAAACGTCAATACTTTTGCCACCTACTTTATTTCCTGTGGCCTCTGCGGACAGTATAGTCACAAGTCTAACATAAATGGGTACCAATTAACTCCACAAAAGTGTATTCTATGCAAGAAACCGAGACTTTTTGCAACAAAAACGTAAAAATTGCGTCAGTTACAAACTGCTTTTACGAAAACCAGTCAGCACAATAGGTTATTGATAGAACACAACCCCGCTCTGTGAATGATGCATCAGAAGGCAAAAGCAACTTAAAAAGTGTTTAGGGCGGGGGGGGGGGGGCTCTTCCGAAATCCGACATTTCGCCGGAAGATGGAGCCAGAGGCAGACTCCGAAACATCGCCTTGTACTTTCAGTGACGCGCTATCCCGCTGGAAATCTCGAGAAGATTTCACAGAAGTGTTACATTGAACATAAATGCAGACGAAAAAATGTTTTGGAATTATTTACTGAAGACAATATAATCTTCTTCTTTTTCATGTCGATGACAGCATCAAATATGAAGTAGTTTTTCAGCCAGTGCCGCGACTTTGCCAGTAGCTGATTGGAGGTCACATGAGGATACATTCATTCCGATTTGTGGACATGACAAAAGATGTACCATAGTTTCTCTCTCCTCGCACGAACATATGGTATCCGACTGTTCTCCCAGATATTGCCATGAATAAAGAGTATCTTTGGAACGGCCAGCTCCAACTCGAAGCCTATTTAGTGAATTCCATATGGGCCATGGTTGTTCAGACCCTGGTGGTCGACCCTCTTTTGGGTTGATCCATTCGATATCATGTTGCACTCTCTTCTCCCAAGCCAATACCCTTTCATTGCTTGGTGCTCCATTTAGTCTGCAGGGAGCTTGATCGGGACTTTAGTCTCGGTGGCGCTGGTGTGTTCGGCGTCTTCGTTCACTCTAAGTCTTGCCATGCTAGTGGCAACTTCCCGTCGTACGAGGGTGGTCTGAAAAGTTTCCGACCTAACAAAGATACAAGACATTTTTTCTGAAATTTTATTTTTATTTTTATTTTTAAACATAGTCTCCTTGTAACTCTACACACTTCTCCCAGCAATGCTCCCATCTCTGTAACCCGTCCAAATAGTACTCGGCGTTTATCTCTGCAAAATAATTGTTCATGAAGGGTATTGCCTCTTTATTTGACGAACATCTCTGTCCTCCGAGCGCAATTTTTAGGTGAGGGAACAAAAAGAAGTCACTTAGGCCTAGATCTGGTGAGTAAGGCGGATGGTCAAGCAGTTCAAACCGTAATTCGTGAATTTTCGCCATGGCAACCGCTGAGATGTGAGACGGTGCGTTGTCTTGGCGAAACAGGATTTCGATTAAAATAACTCCATGACTATCCCAAAAAACAGTCGCCAGCACTTTCCCAGCCGAAAAAAACAGTTTTTGCTTTTTTTTTGGAGCCGGTTCCCCTTTTGCAGTCCACTGTTTGTACTGTAATTTTTGTTTCGGGCGTATAATGGTGTATCCAAGTTTCATCTACACTAATTAATCGGCGCCAAAACTCGGATTTATTGCGTCTAAACTGTGCCAACAGAGCGTTGGAAATGTTCATTCGAACGCGTTTTTGGTCTAATGTGAGCAAACGCGGCACCCAACGCGCGGACAGCTTTCTCATACCTAAATGTTGATTTAATATGTACAAACACGTTCTTTTGAAATGTTCATAACCTCTTGTATCTCTCTCACTTTAATTCGGCGGCCGTCTAGCACCAATTGGTGAACTTTGGCGATATTTTCGTCGGTAGTTTCAGTTTTTTGACGTCCCGAACGTTCATCATCTCCCAAGCTCTTACGGCCACGTTTAAATTCAGATGCCCAAAATTTCACTGTGGTAAGTGATGGTGCAGAGTCCCCATACACAGAATCCAACTCATCTTTGATTTGCGTAGGCGTATTGCCTTTCAAAAACAAATATTTAATGACAGCCCGATACTCGATTTTGTCCATTTTCACAAAAACATTCACATCAACTCACTCAAACGACTGTTACATAACAACTGCGCGACTAAAATGGCTGAAGCTATGGTGAGTATCTGTCAACAGATAAACAACGAAATTCACTAGCTTTTATTTACGAGTGCTGCCATCTTCACGTTGAGGTCGGAAACTTTTCAGACCACCCTCGTATGTCTCCATGGGCGATGCCAGCTGATATCTCCACCTTACCCACGGGTGATGATGGTCTGAGGCAACCTGTGATGAGCCGGCATGTTCTGTAGAGCGCAACGTCTACTGTCTTAGCGTGACTTGATTTTTGCCACACAGGACATGCATAATCTGATTTGGAGTAGCATAATGCTAAGGCCGAGGTGCGGATGACACTTGGGTTAGCTGCCCAGCTAGATCCGGTGAACTTGCTTAAGATATTTTTATGAATTAAACTCCGTCTATTAACAACTGTTGTTTATTAATGTTTCTTTCACCAGACGCGTTTCACTCTTTTGGAGTGGGGCATCATCAGTGGTGGCTATAAATATATACATACTGTTATAATTATATCTGTATACATGATTAAATAATATATATGTATTCATCCTACAATGTTGTACTGTCTGTATACTATTATCTTGGTTCATTCTATTACTACTATTATTCTACATAATGTTTTCATATTATATGTAGAAACAAGTATAACTTTGTATAAAATTAACTTCCTAATATTAAATTAGCTGTAGGCCTACAGTTTGCATACTTTATGTATGTACACTCTACTTAAGAAAATTGTGGTGGCTATAACATATCAGTTCGGAACAGCACTTTCTGCATTTTTCTGGACTGGTATTCCTTTCTAAAATTTAACATTTCTCTGTAATCTTTCATACACCTCACTTTCTGCTATCTGTCTAGAACAAGCACTTGTTGTGATCAAACTCGAACTGGTTTGTAGTATTTACTTTGATTTGTTTATTTTGTGTTTACAGTTCTACCAATCTACTTCCATTATGTGTTGCTGTAGTATCTATGTTCGCTATCTATTAAATATATCTTTGTTTGTGTGATTATATTAACTACTGTTTGTTATTTATGTGTGATTTTTTGGTTGGTTTTCATGTGTCTTTGTTCTTTCTATTGTTTTGAATAGTGTTTTGTATGTTATGTTAGTAAATACATTGAACACTGTTTTTCCCTGGGTAATGGCTTTGTGAATTTGGTAACTTTCTTGCACCGTTAATAATTGTTTTCTGTAGTTACTTAATTTTTAGAACTTTCATATCTGTTTGAATACTTGTGGGTGGATGGTTATGATCTAATAAGTGCTCCGCAAATGTCGAATGGTTTGTGCATGTTATTGCTCTGATATGTTCCTTATTTCTAATGTTGAAATTCCTACATGTCTATCCTATATATATTGCTTTGTGCTGTTGGCAAGTCAGTTGGTACATTCCTGACTGCTGGTACTGGTCGGTTTGAGTATTAGATTTTAGATGCTTGTGTATTGTGGTTTTTTGTCCTAAATGCTATTTGTATACCTTGATTTTAAATATATTACTTATTCTATGTGTATGTTTGTTGATGTAGGACATTGTGTACCAGTGCTTGTTAGATTGGTTATGGATACTGGTGTGTATTGTGTAGGTTGGATTCTGTTATTATGCATTGTTCAGAATTTTATTGTTAAGTTGTTTAATTAATATTTCAGTGTATCCATTATTCTTAGCAATTTTTAGAATTGTGTTGTATTGTACGATATAATCGTTTTTAGATAGTGGGATGTTGTTTAATCTGTGTAGCATATGTCTTAGTGCTGCTTGTTTGTTGTTTTGAAGGTGGTTGGAGCTGTTATGTATTATGGTATCAGTCAGTGTATGTGGGTTTTCTGTAGATGCTGAATGCATGTAATTGATCTTTTCTGCTTACTGCTATGTTTAAGATATTTTTGCGTGATGATACTTGCATCTTGACGTTGCGACAATGACTTTTAAAAGTGAGACATCTGTCAAGAGTTACGCCTAAGTATTTTGGGTTTACACTGTGCAATAGAGTCGATCCTTTCCAGGTAACATTCAGCTTTCGATCAGCACATTTACTGCGCAAGTGAAACACGAAAACTTCGGGGTTTTTTTATTGGGGGGGGGGGGGGTTGGTTTGAGGTCATTCTGCTTGTAGTAATTTCCAAGGGATTCAAGAACTGTTGTAAGTCTACACTCGATGACTTCAAAAGTCACATGTTGAGCAGCCAGGGCAAGATCATCAGCGAAGATAAGGAACTTGCAGTGGCTGTCCAGGGGTTGATCATTGGTGTAGATGTTAAATAAAGCTGGGATAAGAACACTGCATTAAGGAAGTCGATTTTACGGTTTGAGTTGGTGGCTTTTTGAATTCTGAAAGCTGACGAAGAACCGCCTATTGCTGAGAAGTTCGTAGACTATTTTTGTGAAACCGAAATCCCGCGTCACGTTTTATACTTTAGTTTCTTTATGCTGATCGTGTCACTGGCAGCTGTAAGGTCAAAGAAGACTACTCCAGTAACTAAACCCTTTTCTAAGCCATCTTCAATATATTGTGTTAGATGTAGCATGAGCGGGCTGTTCTGAATCCGGCTTGTTGAAGTATCAGTTTATCCTTAATAACAGGCGAGAAACATTTTAGAAGCATCCTCTCAAATAGTTTATAGACATGGCTGAGAATTGATATCGGGCGGTAGCTATTGGCATTGTCGGGGGGTTAACCAGGTTTTAGTAGTGCTAAGACAATCTAATAGCTGAATATAATAAAATATTGGCTATATCATCATAGAACGTCAAGTCAGAACCAAAAACGTGTGGCTCACTTTACACTTTACTGTAGAAAATTATTGAGACAGATAAACAGAAACGGGAAGTGTTTTTCTTTTACACACAACCTAATTATATGCGTTACACATTACTGACGTAGGTTTACGTACAGAATCCATAAACCGTTATACCGTCAATAATCTGTAAAGTAGTTGTTTTAATTGTGTTGGTGGAATTATTGCGCGAGTTTAGTGGTTGCTAATGAGGGTAGGCTTGGCTTAGAGCTTAATCTCACAGCATCACTGGATACACTACTGAATGATTGCAGAGGCACAACACTGCGATTGGTTAGTCCATTTGTCATATCAGCTAATCGATTCCATGCTCTAATCTAAATGTAATACTGATTGACACAAAAGTATACGAAATTATTTTTGACGAACTTTAAAGAAATCTTGAATACTTGTTTCCAAGATGTCAATGTGACCAAGTCAAGTTTATACAAGTAATATTCCTTGAAACATATTTTCAAACACATTACAGTTCATTGACTGAGCTGGGCAGCCTGTAAAAACAATTTTTTGTCGTAATGATGGCAGTAACTTGTTAAATCTTGCATGAATCGTGAATTTGGTGGTCTTTATAAACCATTACGCAAGAAATATTATTATTATTATCAGCAACAGAAGAGAAAAACGAAATAGCGATTTGAATTTATATTGAAGTCAATCTTAAGCAAAATAAAGATTTATCTCTAGGTTACATTATGAATGTATCTAGTGATATCCTGTAATTAATACGGTTAATAAATATTCTGTATTAAACTAGGAGTCGTATATAATAGGTAAGAGGTGAAATTGGTGAACAAATTAGCACTTACTTTCATGTAAGAGGGAGTTGATAAGGGAGTCAGGAACTGAAGGAAGTTGCTTAACAAGTTACCTCAAATAGTGAATGAATTTACTCTAAAATTTTTGTGAAGCAAAATCAGAAATTACGAAAAATGGCACTTCGGACTTCGGAAGTTGGTGATGCATCGGTAGCAAGTGTTTCAATATACTACGGACAAGTTAAACTAATGCCACAGTGGAAAAAAGAAATAAAAAAAAAAACGAGGTATAAAGTCAGAAGAGAACACGTCGATTCATTTTTAGGTTGTACAGCCTCTCCCATAATACATTTCAGTTGGATTTTTAACACGCTCAGTCTATGTGTGCACGGTTTGTTAGAAGTGGCGATTGTAAAGTTGTGTTACTGTAACATTCAGTTTAAAAAGTTTCCTTGATTGCCCGAAATCACTGAATGGTAAGATTGTCCCTTCGAAAGACCATGGCCAAATTCCTTCCCATTTCTTGCCCTCAGACGTTTTTCACCTCTAATGACCTAGACGTCGACGTCGAAGAGGCGTAAAATGTTTTTAAAAAAATTGTTCTAACATTTACTATACCCAAACCAAATCTCTCGATTAAATATGACTTTTTAAAGAGAAACAGGATTAATTTAGTCTCTGAACACTCCCCTCGTCACGATGTGTGCGATCCACCTGGAAGAGTAGCAGAGATACGCCTTCCATGGTTTTCCCCAAATCACTCCAGGCGAATGCTGGGTTGCTTCCTTCAAAAAGGTCTTGACCGAATTACTTTCCGTTTCTTGTCCCCAGTCCCATCCCGCCTCTAATGACCTTAGCCGTCAACGAGGCGTTATAAAAAAAAAAAAGAGAGATATGCCCGACACGTAAGTGAAATAAATGCATCAGTTACTTGCTATCGTTATAATACCTCAAACGTGAACACCCAGACTGTGGCCCTACCGGAAATAATAACTCGTTATCATTTCAAAAAGATTAGGAGACAGAAATATACTTTTCTTTTTGCAACCTCTCAGCAACCACTTCTACTTGTTCAATTGCAGTATAATTCCTGTTTATTCATGTTGAAAAATTTCTAGTTTTCATAACCCCGCCGTTTCCAAAGAGCTATTTCGCAATCACAGATACACAACATGGTAATTATAACACTAGTGTACAACGCTAAGGATCACTGCTTCTAGTCTGGACTTGGGAGACAGTGGTTGTAAACAAATGCGTCAATCATATACTATTCTAATTATTTCGCTGTGGCACATAATACAACAGCTGAATAGATATCAACAACATTTTTAAAAAAATAAAAATGCAGATGGCTGTTTATCTAAGAAACTAAAAGTACCATTTTTATTTCAATATTCTTTAAACGTTCTTTTTGAATTTGCTTCCACTTCAGTGTACTGATCTATAGTGTTTGTTACGCGAACATTCTAACGCTATTTACATACAATAGGCCCGCGTTGTGTTGTGTTTACAATGTGCGAGAATATCGATGCTCATAGCGTGTCAAATTTGGTATGTAACATGTGTTTCCAGAGTAACAAACATGCAGTGACTGGCATCCACTGTCAACTCTATGAACAACAGGCCATGAATAATTCAGTACTGCTGGCACGAGTTGATCCATGTAATTTCTGATAGCCTGTCACTAATGAGGGTTTGATCCAACCTGTATAAGAGACAACAAAGAGATGATTTAAGATTTTGTCTGTTTCCCCGCATTCGCCACAAATTTCAGATGTCATACTTCACAAAAGTGTTTTTTATAAATGTTGTTTTCATTGGCAGCAGAAACGTACTGGTCAATGGTTCTAGTCTGGCCTAGAGCATGGGTAGTTATAATTTAATATTGTGTTCGTACTGGTTCGTACAATTATTGGAGCTGGACGAATGAGACTTAAATTATTTAAAAAAAATAGTATTAAATATTTAAATAGTTACAGCAAGAATCTGCTGTGATTGGCTGCAGTGTTGTGACGCATCTTGAAAGACGTAGTTTGCTCATGCTGTCACCTCAACATTTGGTTAGGAACAATTTGTTCGTCTTGCCTATGACATGAACAAAGACTAAATTCATGTGCACATGTAGTTGAAAGTTTTGCGACTGGTGGTTTCACAAAGATGATGTCGCAAATATGTGATCAAATACTGTCTCTTTTATCATGCAGGAATACGATACGACATGAGCGACAAAGGGGGTGACATACCGAACGTGGTGGGTGAGCGGTAACACTGTGGCTTAGCATTCGGGAGGACACAGGTTCGAATCCTCGTCCCGGCATCTAGATTTGGGTTGTCCATGGTTACTTCAAATCACTCGAGGTGAATGTCGGGATGGTTCCTTCAAAAGGCCATGGCTGAATTCCTCCCCAGTCCTTTCCCGCCTCTAATGCGCTTGACATCGACTAGGCGTAAAACTATAAGAAAAAGAAGGTGATATGTAGTATAAACGAACTAAAAACTGAAATCAGTTAAAACAGCGAGTTTAGGCTGTATCATGGCACAGCCCTTAGTTTTAGACGAATACCTCTTCAAGGCGAGAGATAAATAAATTTCGTTCATAGTTTTATTTATTTATTTATTTTATCATTTTCCCTTATGGGTCATGCAGCCAGACTTCCTACAAGAGTTAAGCGTTTATAATAACATGTTCAACTAATTAATTGTTGTTAGACGATAGAAAAGTAGTCGCAATCATAGGAAAGGGGATTCGAAAGTTTTAGAACTCTCTTAACATTTTGTCTTGAGGCAATCCTACATTTTTTGCAAGAAAATAGAATTTGATTTAGTGTGAGCCACAGCTGGGTCTAAGCGATCACAGTGAAAACTTTCACGAAGCCCAATTCGATTTAGGCTACTACGTAATTTGATATGGTTGAATCAGCTTCTGATAATGAACGTACGGAAACACTAGTTACCGTTCCAATAATGATACCAAGGCTCCGCAGGGATGGTTGGTTGTAACAGGCCTTAATGAGAGCGCTTTCGTTGCAACGAACGTCTCCATTTACCAAATTTCCTTTGCTCGCTGTTTGATGATATGGATGAATTCAGAGAGGTGTATCAGGTTTTCTCTCTGATTCCACTTAATAGTTTCCTTCTCTAGTTCGTCAACGCACTCATTAAGATTAATTCTCATGTGTGATAGAGCCCACGTGAAATTTTATATTTTTGGTATATATTTCTGTAGAATACCTATTAACAAGACGCCATCCTTTTCGTTCAACTGGGCTTCCAGATACTCTTAATTACGCTCAAGGAATCAGTGAGAATTACTACTTTCGTTTTTCCACGTCCGACTATATTTCATTGCTTCTAATGACGCTTAACATCTGCTAAAAGTTTGAAATTTGCACTGGTAACAAATATGGCGCATCCAAACTCAAGCTGGGTAATTTTCTGTTGAGACCCTAATTTACGTCAGTATTCGTAGATTTATCCGGAAAATAAACTTGAGTATCAATTAATCGTTGGTGACATGGTGCATGATAAATTGGTAATATTTTAAATTTCCTATTATGTCATTGACTTCCTTGCAACATGAGTACGCATGGCATGTCACTGCGCACTCCTGGATAAAAATCCCGGTCTGCAATTTTTTCAGAATTTCCATCCATCCTCTCAGTGGATGAGATTCAAAATTTGGTTTCTCTACCAGAAACTTATCGTTAAGTTCTATTCTTACGTGAAAGGCATATGTACGGATTCCACCAGTAGTATGTTTGTAGGCATGGATCTAATAGCTTCCAAACATTTTCTAAGACAACGGTACTGTAATCTGACAACCTCTGTAGATCGTCCTTTTTGCCATTGATGTAAAAGATGCAGTCCATTAGTGATCTGACGGGTGATCTGTAAAAAAGTATAAGATTTTAAGATGAGATCCCCACAAAGTACCCGCGACCGCACTTAAAATATTAATTCGCTTATCGGATTTGGCTATTATTTGTTGTATGTGCTCTCGTCCGATAAGACGATTGTCGATTATGATTCCTAATAACTGGAATTTCCTTTTCCCTGGAATGTGTGTTGGTCATATAAATTAATTGCCACAAGTGGGAAATTTTCGTTTGGAGAATATCATTACTGTTGATTTATCGGTAGAAGTTTCCACTCCGTGGTTAAACAGCCAGGTCCTGAACTCCATTATTAATTCACTCAGCTAACAAAGCACCATTTCTATGAATGAACCCTTGATATATGCTACTATGTTACATGCAAACAAGGAAAGAAGTTCCTTTTCAGATCATTGGTTTATACTATATATACCAGGGGACTTAATATAGAACCTTGGGGAAGTTCTTTAAACTCTATACGAGGACCTACCATTCTTCTTCGGCCATTATTCAGGATGATTCCTATTAACGTTTAAAACCCTCCGAAGCGACGTAGATAACATTGAGACAAGAAATTTGATATAAGACTCGTAGGGTCGCAAATGTCACGAAATGAATTTAAATTGGCGCACAAAATTTAACATGACGTCACCAGTTGGCGACACACCTCGAGCTGCCGTGAATGTGCCCTAAACCTGTTTCTTTACACTAGAACACGTCTTCTGACAAATGTGGTCTGAAGCGCTCGGAAAGTTTGGGTTCTGAACTCGGCAGGCTTTCCTAGGAGGCATGCAGCAAGGGGCAAAACTATACATTACCTTGCAACCACAAAGATTACAAAGCACCGATGGTCAACAACGCCTATCAGCAATGGTTCACGCTATGAGAAGAAACTAAAAGACATAAAGGACGGAAGTACGCGACGATACAAACCCATCCACCACGACGACCTTGGTTCACAGACTGGAAAACTCAACGAAGATATGTACATTGCAACCATCATACGAATGAGACTCAACCACGGGGCCTTCCGCAAACACCTTTACCGTATACACGCAGCAAACTCACCGTATTGCCAATGTGGTGGGCAAACTCCTCAAGACTTGAATCACATATTCTTCCAGTGCTCCATTTATCGACGACAGCAGCATACATTCATCAGTGCTCTGGTGCGGGCGCAGCACCCACTGCCAACAAGCATCGTAGTCCTACTTGCAACCAGAAACAGGAGAATCTACTATATCACTCGTGATTTTGATAAAAATTCAGATGTATATATATAAATATAAAGTAATATGTAAACATACTATCATAGACGAAACAACACAGTCACATAAATATAATAAGACACTGAAAAAATGTAACCACATACCCTATAAATGTATAAACATAACTTACTTAAACATAACAATGCAGTTACATGAATGTAACAACGCACCTCAGAAATGCAACAAAGATTATTACTAATAATGTAACAATGTATATGAAACTGGCTGTATGGTAATTAAAACCCAAGGCCAAAAAATAAAAAAAAACACTCGGCAGGCTCGCCGAGCTCGGTAGAGCGGGGCTTGCCAGTTTGCTCAGCGTTGCAGAGGTCGCCGGTTCGAGTACGGCCCAGGGCTTGAGTGGTTTTAGTTAAATGTGGTGTTAGTCCTGTGCTTTCCTTTCACTTGGGATTATCACCAAAAAATTAGAAGAGTCAAATGAAAACACAGATGATGCTGGATGAATGGCTAAAAGCCAAATGCCATAAAAAAAAACATAAAAAACCCTCTGTAGGCTGGGGCAAAATTAAAATTGGTTAGACGGCGAGAATTGCTGTAGTCTTAACAAAGGCTGCGGGGCTTGTTGACTCCTACGCACACCTTAAGCATTCAAAGCACCGGGCGAATGTCACATCAGTGTGGCTCCGTGTATAAGTGTGCAACTCCAGTGCGCGGGGTTGCATGTTCGATTCCTGGGTTCGTCAACCAGAATTTTTTTTTTTTTTTTTTTGCTGTTTCTTTCGTGAATTTGTCAGCAATTCTTTTTCTTCGCTCTATACTTATTTTCTGTCATACTAATAGTATTATTGACTACAATTACTTACAGTACTACCAAGCAGATGTACGCAATGCTGAGCAGTTAATTATTTTCTCTTGTATTATATTTCATTTAATTTGAAGAAACAACAGAAAAATAAATAACGAAAACGTGCGTTTTGTAAAGTGAAGATGTATTTTTACTGTACTTATTCTGTTAACACAGTCCACCGAGAGTCCAAGTCAGGACTTTATCTGATTATCTAATTAATTATCCTAAAACATTCTGTTCATATTTTAAAGTAGTACGTGGCTCTCGTAAGATTATTCCATCACTGATTAATGAAAACGGGGAGTATAGGGAAACCAGAAATTTTTAATAATATTTTAACAAGGCTTTTAAAACATAAAATGTAGAAGAGGTTCCGACATTAACCACTCCTGGCGACAAAATTATGAACATTCTCGTTCCTGATGTCGAAGGAATAACGTAGAAAATAAGACTCCCGGTCCAGATAGTGTACGTTTTAGATTCTATTCTAGGTATGCAAGGCAAGTTGTGCGTGTCTGATGAAATTATATACCTCATTGAATCAAGGAAACGTACCAGCTCGATGGAAGACTGTCATTGCGTGTCCAGTGTTTAACAGAGGGAGTGTTATTGATTCTAGAAATCATAGGCTAATTTCGTTTACTTCAACATTTTTTCAGAATTTTAGAAAATTTTATCTTTTAAAATGTCATGCATTTTTTTGAATGAAGGAGAGCTATTATACCAAAATCAGCATTGAATCATGAATTTCTAACCTGGGGAAAGATTTTACTAAAGAGGATCATATAATTATAGTTGGGGGTCCTGGAAATAGTCTGTCCAGAAATCTCAATTATTGTGTTGAAACAGACATTGACAACTTTGCTAAAAACACCACTCACACCAATGTTGGTTTTGTTGACCTCTTCAAGCGTTATGATCAACCCTGGATGCGTGGTCATGTACAGCGTACACAGGCAGATCTGAAGCGTGCATTGTGTCAGGCTGACCGAACACACATTGGTCTGATAGATGTTTCCTGCATAACACGGAGTGACCATACCTCCCATGGACTCGACCTGAATGTTCGGGGCAAGCAGAGGCTAACGCAATTGATTGCCAGTAGCATCAGGAGAGGCAGGTTGGATGTGAACCCCATCCCAGTGGTAATTGGTGGTAGGACTCAGTCTTTTTTAGGCCAAATATCAAGAGTAAGAAGAGTTATTTCAGAAATGTACATAATGATATTACATTCAAAAATAAAGAATGTCAGTCTAAAATAGCTTTGTTCCATCAGAACATTAGGGGTATCTCAAGCAAACTTGATGAGTTGATAATATCTATAGAAGAAACCCAAAAATCATTGAATCTTAACATAAATGCCATATGTCTGACAGAAAATCATCTGAAGAATTCTGAAATATGTTTCCTTCCTTTTATTGGATACAGATTAACTTCATGTAATTGCAGGTCAGAGATGAGAATGGGTGGTGCAGCAATATACAGGGTCCGGCAATAAAACCTCCCACATTTCACGTAGCCGGTGTGCGGGTTGTAGTGAGGATACTGATGTGGAGTGTGTTTTGTTTTAAAGAGGTGTACCTGCCATTTTCAGTGTGCGCCATGTCATGGCTTGGTGAGCATCGTGCGTTTGTTGTGGACGAATTTATTCGTAACAGTTGTTCTCAGATTTTCGGAGACGATTCGAACTTGGCCTACATGATCGTGTCCCGGATAGAAAAACTATTCAACTGTGGGTGTCAAACTTTAGAAAGACAGATTCAGCACTAAAAAAAAACTTACAGGCCGCCCTCGGACTGCAACAACGCCGGAAAATTTGGCGCGTGTGAGTGTGTCTATGCAACATTCACCAATCTTTGGGGACACTTAAAGCCTATAGTGTACAAACATCGTCCCACAACACTGCAAGCACTTAAAGAGGCCATTACCCAAGAATTGGCAGCCATTCCAAGAGTAATGACGCGAAAATGTATGGAGAAATTTCTGGATAGACTTTGTCAATGTATCAACAATGGAGGGCAAATATAATTTTTAAAACCAAATAGTTAAAAATGGCATTGTATGTATTTTTCATAAATAAAAGTAATTATTCTCTATCATATTTAGTTTTTATGTGACAACACATTAAAATGAGGGAGATTTTATTGCCGGACCCTGTATATAAGAGAAAATACTGAGACAAAATCGTTAGATGTAAGTAAATACTGTATAGAACAAGATTTTGAATGTTGTGCAATACAGTTAGAATTAGAAAACAAATATCTTATAGTGCTAACAGTTTATAGGGCCCCCACAGGAGACTTCAGTAAATTTTGTAATAAACTTGAAGCGGTTCTAATAAATTGATCACGAACTAAAAGGGAAATTATCCTCTGTGGAGACTTCAACATAAATTTTGCAGTAGAATGTAACCAGACAGATTATCTTCTAGGAATGCTTAAATCATTCAACCTCTATCAAACTGTAAATTTCCAAACTAGAACACAAAAAGATAGTAGTACCATTATTGATAACATTTTTGTAGAGCACAATAAATTAGAAATACATGGAACAATTCCAATGGAAAATAATTTGTCAGACAATAATGCTCAAATAATTACTATGGATGTTGTGGGAAATGAAAATAACAAAAAGAAAGGATTTGTCAGAGTTAGGCCATTAAAGAACAATTAAATAAAAACATTAAATGATGAACTTCTCAATGAGGACTGAGCACTGTTTATAAATTAAAATGGGTAAACAATAAATTCAATTACTTTCACCAAAGGTTCTTGGAAATTTACGAAAGGTTTTCTCCCTACAAAACTAGCTCAAATTGGTCAATAACGAGTAAACAAAAATTGGGTTACAGTTGGTATTAAAACATCTTGCAGACATAAAAGGGCATTATATGTAAAAGTTAGGAATACTGATAATATGCTTCTCAGACAACATTACAAAACTTACTGTAGAATTTTAACCAAAGTAATAAAAGAATCTAAACGTTTGGCCATAAACGATGAGATTAGAAGTTCAGATAATTAGATAAAAAGTGTTTGGAACATTATTAAAAGAGAAACAACTAGTATCATCCCTTGAACATAAACCTGTATCTATAAGCGTTAATGATAAACTTGTAAATGACCCCTCTTATGTAGAAAGTGCTTTCAATAACTATTTCTTAACAGTTGCTGAAAAAATAAAAGGAAAATATAATGGGAATATGGATGCTATAGCAATACTTAAATCCTTGTCACCAAAAACAGCACCTATGTCTCTATTTCCCACCAGTCAAAATGAAATTGAAAAAATTATTAAATCCCTCAAAAATAAAAAGTCATTTGGTTATGATGAGGTTTCAACCCATGTAGTGAAAAAATGTAACACCAGCATTAGTAGAGTTATTAGTCATATTTGTAATAGTTCTTTTGAAGAAGGTATCTTCCCTGACTCACACAAGAAGTCAATAATCAAACCGCTTTATAAAAAGGGTGATACCTCAAAGATTGAGAATTACAGACCCATTTCACTTCTACCAGCATTTTCAAAAATCTTTGAAAAAGCAATGTACAGAAGGGTGTATGCACATCTACAAAAGAATGACCTACTCAGTAAAGTACAGTTTGGTTTTAGACAAGGCGTTTCAACATATTCAGCAATTTTGCTTTTGTAAACAACATACTGGAATCAATTCATAAAAAATTAAATTTCCCTAGGTATATTCTGTGATCTTGCTAAGGCTTTTGACTGTGTTGATCATGAGATTCTACTAGGTAAATTAGACCACTATGGAGTTAGTGGTAAGCCAGGACATTGTTTTAAATCTTACCCTGGAAAATAGAAAGCAAAGATGCTAATACAGGAAATGTTATAAACTCAGAATGGGGTATAGTTAAATGTGGGGTGCCTCAAGGTTCAATTCTTGGCCCTCTACTGTTCTTAATCTATATAAATGATCTCCCACATATACTTAGTGAGAATGAACACATGGTGCTCTTTGCAGATGATACCAGCATATCGTTGAAAGACTCATCAGCACAAAACCTCGAAAACACAGCAAATGATGCTATAAAGAAAATTAACAGGTGGTTTTAATGCCAAAAAACTAATACTTAATGTAGAATAGGCACAGTTACTTCAGTTTGTTACAAAAAATAAAACAAAGGACAGCTATAATGTGATATCAGAAGGAAAAGCAATCAATGAAAGTAATTTCACAAAATTCCTGGGTGTATGTATAGATAAAAAAATTGAACTGGAAACAGCATATTCAACAACTTCTTAAAAAACTGAATTCTGTAACATTTTCACTTAGGGTAATATCTAGAATAGCTAATATAGAAACCAGAAAGTTAGTATATTTTGCATATTTTCATTCCCTTGCTCACTTATGGCATCTCATTCTGGGGAAACTCGTCACAAGCACAGAGGGTATTTAGATTGAAAAAACGTGCTATAAGAACTATTTGTGGAGCAAGGCCACAGACGTCGTGCAGAAATCTATTTATAAACCTGGGTGTACTAACAATGCCAGCACAGTATGTATACTCCGTACTATCATTTGTAGTGGAAAATCCTGAACACTTCAATCTTAATGCTCACATACATAGCCATAATACTAGGAATAAATATAATATTCGCTAGGATTACAAATCACTGTCAATTGTACAGAAAGGGTTAACATTTACTGGAGCTTCCTTATTCAATGTCTTACCAACAGATATTAAATGTTATCTACAAAAACCCAACTACTTTAAGTCCAAACTGAAAGAGTTTCTGCTTCAGAATCCATTTTACTCTGTGAAAGAATTTTCTTCTTGGAATTTGGTAACTAAGAATGACTGATAAAATAGTATATATGGTGTATGGAAGGGGAAGGTGACAAAGTTGTCCATAATTACTAAAATGATATATGATTTTTCTTTCTGATTGAAACTTTTGACAAATGAAGTAATTACACTGTTTACAAAATTTCACTCATATATAGTAACTAACATGGGATATCATACACTCAAAAACTGCTGTGAAAAATTATGATACTAACAGGTTTTTAAGTAATTGTCTGCTTATGAGTTGTGGTAACTGGTTGTTAGATGCCGGTAACAAGTGTATACACTGTTCCACATAATAAGTATTAATTAACTCGGGATTGTATTTGTAGATTACAGGAAAAATTGGTTATACTAATGGGTCGTAACTAACTTGTTGTCAATATATAATAATATTATCAATTATATAGTAATATTGACATTACTAATATGTGTATGTACTGTTCCACATCCCCGAGATTATTCTCACATGGGATCAAAGTGAACATATCTATCTAACAGGCCTGGCAACAACACTAATGCACTCTGGTGGCCGTTCTACCTGTCACTGAGAATTGCAACTCTACCTCTAAATACCTCCCGATAGTGCATATGTGTACGAAGTTACACCGACATTAGACCATGTTTTCTGGGAGTTTCAATTTTTTTTTGTCGGCGAGTGTATGTTGATATTAGCGTACAATGTATCGAGGACATTCTCCATCCCGAATATCAAATGAAACGAAACGTCTTCCAAATGAAGGCATTTGCACTATTGCAGTCACAGCGTGTTTTAAGCGATACCACCGCTGGACTTCGAGACATTGGCTACCTTGAAATCGTAATAGCTACACAACGGGGCAGAGTAATTACAATTTCTTAAATGAATGCATTCGATGGTCGAATTAAACTAAAACACGTAAGAGGCAACATAAATACTAAGAAACCGGCAGGAGAAGAAAGTTTAGGTAGTTTCTCCTTCTGCTAGGACTGACGACGTGATGATTGGAACCAATAGAGTGCTGCGGACTAACAGAAGGAAGCAAATCGGCCATGGCCTTTTGTAGGAACCTGTAGTGGTCTGGTAAACCGTGGCAAACCGAAATGCGTCTCAAGCCAGCAGGCTCCGAATCAACATCAAGCCAGGTAGAAACAGAGAAAACATACACCGAAATCGAACAGCTAATTAAAAATATAAACGCCAATCAAAGACAAGAATCATGAGTGTTGGGAATGATGTAATAGTAAGAGAAAAGAGGAGCATATGGTAGGTAACTTTGGTTTAAGGGAAAAACATGAGTGGAAAATCAGACTGCTGAAATTTACTGAAAATGTAAACACATTATTTAAGAAATATACTCGAAGAATCCACCAGATGATTAAAAATTTACAGCTTGAGATTATTATGCTTGAAGGAAAGGAATCTATAATAATATTATAAACGTGAAATTATATCCGTCTCTATGTATGTTTGCTACGTTTTCAGGGCTAAACGGTTAATACGATCGTGATGATATTTGACTATGAAATTGTATTTGCAATTGGGGAGGACACAGGATCATTTTTGATTGAATCAAATAACCTGTCATGAAATTTTGAAAACTAACTGACCGGTGATAGCCAGACACATAGCATGTATATATTATACAGGGTGTTACAAAAAGGTACGGCCAAACTTTCAGGAAACATTCCTCACACACAAACAAAGAAAATATGTTATGTGGACATGTGTCCGGAAACGCTTACATTCCATGCTAGAGCTCATTTTATTACTTCTCTTCAAATCACATTAAACGTGGAATGGAAACACACAGCAACAGAACGTACCAGCGTGACTTCAAACACTTTGTTACAGGAAATGTTCAAAATGTCCTCCGTTAGCGAGGATACATGCATCCACCCTCCGTCGCATGGAATCCCTGATGCGCTGATGCAGCCCTGGAAAATGGCGTATTGTATCACAGCCGTCCACAATATGAGCTCTAACATGGAAAGTAAGCGTTTCCGGACACATGTCCACATAACATATTTTCTTTGTTTGTGTGTGAGGAATGTTTCCTGAAAGTTTGGCCGTACCTTTTTGTAACACCCTGTATATCTGCGGGAGAACGGGCTGGTGGCTCAGCCGTTAGGTCTTGGGTTCAATTCCCGGTGACAGCAGAAATTTTAAGAGTTGTTTTTGATCACATGAGCCACGCATGGATGTTCCGTTGCTCGGATTCCACGATAAACTGTAGGTCCAGCCACGACAGAGGTGGACTATGTGGCAAATCGAAACTGTCACGTAGGCGGTCGAATAATCCATCGGGACACAACATTTCATAAACTTTTCTATGTTTATGCTATATCTGTCGCTGAGACTTTGTTTCTCTCGCAGTCAGTTAGTGTATGAGCTACACTAATCTACACAGACGGAAAAAAAAATCCCAACACCAAGAAAAAATTATTGTAGAGTAATGAAATTTGGACAATGCATTTGTCAAGTTAACATGTTTAATTGATTAAATTTTCAAGATCACAGGTTAATTTAAGCTCAAGAAAATGCATTTCAAATGTGAAATACTGTTAAATTAATAGCCGGTGTAACCTCCAGAATTTTGAATGCAAGCCTGCAAACGTGAATGCATTGTGTCATACAGGTTTCGAATGTCACTTTGTGGTATGGAGTTCCATGCTTGTTGTACTTGTGCTGTCAATACTGGGACGGTCAGTGCTGGCTGTGGATGATGCTGGAGTTGTCGTCCAATGATATCCCATACGTGTTCAATTGGAGACAGATCTGGTGATCTCGCAGGCCAAGGTAACATGTCGACACTCTGTAGAGCACGTTGCGAGACAACAGCGGTATGAGGGCGAGCGTTATCCTGTTGAAAAACTCCCCCTTGAATGCTGTTCATGAATGGCAGCACTACAGGTTGAATTACCAGACTGACGTACAAATTTGCAGTCAGTGTGTTTGGTATAACCACAAGAGTGCTCCTGCTGTCATAGGAAATTGCTCCCCAGACCATGACTCCAGGTGTAGGTCCAGTGTGTCTAGGCCGCAGACAGTTCGGTTGCAGGCGTTCCCCTGGCCTCCTTCTGACCAACACTGGAGATCTGTTGTGTTTTCTGATGAAAGCAGGTTCTGCCTTGGTGCCAGTGATGGCCGAGTGTTGGTCAGAAGGAGGCCAGGGGAACGCCTGCAACCAAACTGTCTGCGGCCTAGACACACTGGACCTACACCTGGAGTCATGGTCTGGGGAGCAATTTCCTATGACAGCAGGAGCACTCTTGTGGTTATACCAAACACACTGACTGCAAATTTGTACGTCAGTCTGGTAATTCAACCTGTAGTGCTGCCATTCATGAGCAGCATTCAAGGGGGAGTTTTTCAACAGGATAACGCTCGCCCTCATACCGCTGTTGTCTCGCAACGTGCTCTACAGAGTGTCGACATGTTACCTTGGCCTGCGAGATCACCAGATCTGTCTCCAATTGAACACGTATGGGATATCATTGGACGACAACTCCAGCATCATCCACAGCCAGCACTGACCGTCCCGATATTGACAGCACAAGTACAACAAGCATGGAACTCCATACCACAAAGTGACATTCGAAACCTGTATGACACAATGCATTCACGTTTGCAGGCTTGCATTCAAAATTCTGGAGGTTACACCGGCTATTAATTTAACAGTATTTCACATTTGAAATGCATTTTCTTGAGCTTAAATTAACCTGTGATCTTGAAAATTTAATCAATTAAGCATGTTAACTTGACAAATGCATTGTCCAAATTTCATTACTCTACAATAATTTTTTCTTGGTGTTGGGATTTTTTTTTCCGTCTGTGTATATATATATAAAGATGAATGTATGTATGTTTGTTTGTTTGTTAGTTCGTTGTTCTTCATACAAATCCACAGTTTTCATCCGATCTCGATGAAACTTTGCACAATTATACTTTGAAACAAGGAGAAAAGTATTGTCTACATTTGGTGGAAAAAATTATTTGTATAAATAATACATGTTATCTCATAATTTCGAAATACTACTGAACGGCAATAGACAGACGCGTTGGATATGGAGGTCTCGCTACTGTTTTTCCGTGTAGCGGTCATATAGCTCAGTGACAAAAGCGCTGGCTTACTAATGTTTGGGTCGTGGTCTCCGGTTCAAATCTCCGTGGAGGCTAAGATCGTTTAAAATTATTTTTGATCGTAAGTGTCACGCCTGGGCCGTCGGTTATTCGGATTGAATGTTAAACTGTAGATATTACAAAGTTTGGGGTTCAATGCGAGGCAAATCATAGGTAGTCTTGAAATGTTGTAGGTGTACACTTTTTTACGTTATAATGATACCTCAGGGGTTGTTAGCAGTCAGTGTGTGTGTCTGTGTGAACCGCAGTAATAATACAATAAATACGGAAGTATGTCTCTGTCCTTTTGTTACGTTTTGACGACTAAGTGGCTATATCGATACTGATGGAATTTGACAAGAAAATCTATATGAAGGGCACAGGACAGTTATTCCAGTATGATTAAGAGTTGTAGTCACGAAATTTTGAGACCTTATCGAATGGTGACAGGAATATGTTGGAAATTGATTTTCTTCAAGAGACAGGTTCGACGGTAGAATGATATAGTGATAGCTTTCCTGTCATATTATGCCGAATCGGTGTTGTTTGGGACAAATACTTCGTTACCAACAACTTTCTATATTCAATTCTGGCAAAAAAATTCTTAATCCACGCGTACGAAGTCGCAGGTATGAGATAGTAATATTATAAATGAGAAAGTAACTCTGTCTGTCTGTTACGGCTAAACTGATATGGATGAAATTTGACAAGATAATATTTTGTATCATTAGCAAGGACACAGGATACTTTTTTTCTGGAAAAATAACATTTTTTGTCATTAAATTTTGAAAACTACCTGAATGGAACCAAATAGATGGGTAGCGTGTGTAAGTCTGTAATGTTATGTCGGTGGCTCAGAATGTTTTTCTCTGGCATTCTGTTAGTGTAAGATCTGGTCATACATTTCGTTTACAAACAATACATATTACATAATATAGATATAAGGTTTCATTGCATCAGATTACTATTTTGCGAACACCTAAAACTTTCTGGAATCTGTATAATTTGTCTTCTTTTTTGACATGCCCGCAGGCGTAAATCAGACCAAAGATATAATAACTCTAGCAGAGCACGAGCAGCTAAAGTTGTTAGAAACCAAGAATCTGATGTTAATGCCGAAGAAAGAAGACAAGACCTAGCCGAAGATAAGATGCTTTCAGTTAACCATCCCTCCACCGCCTTAATTTTTTTACTATTTTCAAACATGTTGCAAACTGATTCTCTTCATGAGACATGTTCGATGGTAGAATGGCTTCTAGTTTAGCCATGTAAATTAAAGAAAGTTTACAAAAAAAAAAAACGAAATCATGGAATCAGAAAAGAAATACTGTAATTATTGGATGCAAGTAGATACATCATGTTGTCGAGGCATATGTGCTCAAGGGATCCTAGAGTCCTATGCCAGCAGGAGCGTAAGCCAAGCCTAGTGATGAGCCAGATGAAGAGCGATACTATGGTTGGTCATAGGGCTAACAACCTAATACCGTGAAACAGCAACTGTTACGAAATGGCAGGAAGCGTCGAAGAAAGGCACGGATAATAAGGAATCAAAAATGTGAAAGTATAAAGGACTTGATAATAAAGGAACAAAACCAAATAAAAGAGTTAAGAAAAATGAGATTCGCTGTGGTACTACGAACACTATTCTTTCCAGGAGAAATACAGATTATAGTAAAGTAATTTAAATGTTGCAGCTTTCCAAGGAAAGGCTCACATATTCTACACCTACATCTTCAGGGGTCACACATATGGTAAACATGAATTGGGTGTAGGCTTTGTAGTAACAAAGGGAATAAGAAGGAACATAATGGACTTGATGGCAGTAAATACAAGATTGTATTTTTTTGAGAATGAGAGGAAAGAAAACAAATGCGACATCAGTTTTCTAATATTCTACAGTAGAAAAGGATGATTTTACCATTTTTTCCTCCAATAAATATAAAAATCGGGTGTATTTCAACTCAACACTCCATTATCCATATCATTAATTCTATTTGATGGAATAGAAAATAACTTTGTTACTCTATTTCATTGTTATGTTTGAAACAAATCAGCAAATCAATATCTCAAAGTTCATTAGTTAAATGAGGAAACAATAATATAGACATTTATTATATGAGTGCAGGGTGGGCCAGTTCCTGGTGGTGTGCATTATATAATTTGTTTACTGTACTAAAGAAGGCGAATGGTGGTGTGCTTCTTCTTTTCTACGTCCAGATATACATATTTACTTAGCATTAGACATCTCAAACACTAATATGGATCTGAAAGATTCCAAATTATATGGAGACGCGCTTTCTTTCCATATACGGGACAAGATCCCAGGTTGATTTGGTTCTATTAGACTTTAAAAAAGCTTTCGAAATTGTGCCTCACACTAGGTTACTTAGGAAACTTCGCGGTTACGGCATATCTAGACAAATATGCGACTGGGTTGCAGACTTTCTGAAGGGCAGAACACAGTGTGTAGTTCTCGACGGTGAGCGTTCATCACTTACTGAAGTGGGGTCTGGAGTTCCCCAGGGAAGCGTGTTAGGGCCACTGTTGTTTCTCATATACATCAATGATCTATGCGACATTAGGGGGGATGAAAAGATTATTTGCCGATGATGCTATAATTTATCGCAAAATCAAAACCCAGGACGACTGCGCTTTGTTGCAAGACGATATTATGAAAATAATTGCGTGATGTAAAGATTGGCAGTTGGAGTTAAACGCTAAAAAGTGCCAAGTCATGCGTGTAAGTAAAAAGGTGACACCATTTAACTATGAATATACGATTAATGGCACTGTCCTTAGAACGGTAGATTCCGCTAAATATCTAGGGGTAACAATTCGTAATAATTTGTCTTGGAATGAGCATATCGAGAATGTAATGGGAAAAGCAAATCGTATGCTCCGATTTCTAGGTCGTAATTTAAATCAATGCACTCAGGAAGTTAAATCGATTGTATACAAGTCAGTAGTACGTCCTCAGAGTATTGTTGTTCTGTATGGGGTCCCCATCAAAAGGGGTTCATGGAGGCTTTAGAGAAGGTCCAAAGAAGAGCCGCCCGATTCGTGACAGGTATATATAGTTGGAGGGAAAGCGTAAGTGCGATGTTGAAGGAGTTAGGTTGGGAAGACCTGGAACACCGAAGGCGTTGCTCTCGACGGAAGCTAATTGAAAAATTCACGACAGATGCATTTCGGAATGACAGTCAGCAAATATTGCTACCAGCAACATTCATATCTCGAAATGACCGTGAAAATAAGATAAGAGAAATCAGGGACAGAACCGATTTATTTCTGTACTCATTTTTCCCACGAGCGATTAGGGAATGGAATAGAAAGGATTTACCGGGCGAGTAAACTTAAAATCCGACAGGAGTAGCTTTCGATAAAGTACTCCGGCCATCCTGATCTGGGTTTTCCATGGTTTTCCCAGATCACTCCACGCGAATGCGGGGATGGTTCCTCACAATAGCCCATGGGCGTCTCCTGCCATATCCCTTATAACCCTTCCAAACCATAACCCTTTTCGATAGGTGCAATGCACCCTCCGCCACACACTTTTAGTGAATCGCGGAGTAATAAAAATAATAATAATAAAAGATACTGTAGAGTGTAATGGTAACGGTGTCAGATCTCGAGAAGAAAGGAGTTTCAAATGTGAATAAGAGTATATTTTTCAGGAATAATTAAAGACTGGTGTTCTCATCCCAATGACGTGAAATGACGTAAGGCCCAATAAAATAAAATAATTTTAAAAAAGCTATTGTGTGTTACTGTACAGAGGTAGGAATCATTTGAAGTCAATCCGATGAGATAGTAATACAATGAATGCGTGTTAGATCGTGTACAACGTAACTGAGGCTGGTGAGTAATATGGAGGAACCGGACAGGCATTTGCGAAATTATGGAAAACCGAAATTCGGATGGAAGGACTGCACTTTATTTTCGATTAACACTTGGTAAATAAGATGCTCTAATTTAATCATGAGTAATTGTTTTACAGTGTTGATGTAGACCGCAGTTTAAAAACTAGATTTTTGAACCTGAATTTCTAATTCATCGAACCACATTGGTGTAAGTAAAATATAACAAATCATTTAAATTAAGACTAATAGCTGTTTATAACTACTGCCAGATGTATGAAGCAGCATTTGAATGTGTATCGCCTTCACTAGCAGCAAGATTATGTCACGTTTCTAATGAGCTTCGTTCTTTGTAAGATGTTGAATAATTATAATTCCGTGTGGTCGTAGTGGCCTGTTGACAGGGTTTCTACTGGCTGCGCATTCCACTCGTCTTAGCTGCCTTAACGTAACCCGGCAATCCGACCGGCTACAAGGGACTAACAGTTTAAGGTGGGATCCGAATCACTGAAGCGTTCTGGCGTACATCACATTACACAGCAAGCTTTGCCAGAGGGGAAGACCGGGTTAATGGTCTATTCGAACCAGGGACCTTTCGATTCGCAGGCAGACTTCTTAACCACTACATGACTACATTAATTTAAGAAAAGCTATTCTATTTGAATTTAGATCAGCCTTTCCTTGTAGCTCATTTCTCTTCTCTGCCGTAACATATTACTCCAAGAATAAACTAATAACTCTGGACTTCATCGTGGGCGAAGAAAAACATTTGATGAGTCTTTCAGCTTTGTTTCTGTTCTCGAATTTGATTCTAATTAAAGCGGAAATTGTTCTGGCTGTTGCTTTACGGTTCTTAGCGATACGAATCAACTCTCTTCCGCTGCCCCAACGACTGCGAGCAAGATACTTACAATTCATTTTCTATTTTAACTTACCATGGCATGAAGTACGAAGCAAAACAAGAAATTTGCAGGAATAGAGCATAAAATAATAGAATAACCCATTTTTTTAAGTATTATATGCCATGAATGAATGATTTCTGTTGGTATTAGTAAGACCAAAGGGGATTTAGGACGGGCATACTTCCCCATTTCTTGACGTGGAGTCCATAAACTAAGCTACAATGTCATTTGATTTTAAGACTAAAAATAATTTGTGTTCATTGCACATTTCCAAATGATCTGATATTACTGTAGTGCTGGATTCACACTGAGGAGGTTCAATTCAGTGGCGCGTTTCATATTTGGGGTATCAGGGATTTCTCGAAACCGTTGTAGGGTCACCACTTGTTTGTGAAACATGTAATTTATGTTCTATATGATAAATTTAATTTTTTATGGTTTAACGTGTATTTTGTGTGGTGGGGATTAGGCACCGTTCTGAACGAAGAATTAAGCGCATTTGCACTAAGAATCTAATTGTTACATTTCGCTAAAGAAGATAGAATTTGAACCTTTTATCTTATTTACCAGTCTTGTATCATGAAGTCGACAGTCATACAAAAATTGAAGATAACCGAAATAAGAGAAAATGAATAACTCAAAAGAAATTTTAAGCGGCAGAATAGATTTTCCCTAAACATTTTATTTCCATAAAGACAAAAAGATATACTTACATCCCAGTTGGGCGAAGTCATTGAGACAATATGTCGTGGTTAGCTGGTTCGAGGAAGTAATTTAGGGACTTGGCCAGCAGGGTATGAGGTATAATGGTGCAAAGTGTTGCAAGGCACTGAACTGAATCCCAAACCCTTTCGTAGTTCCCATGGGGTAATATTTGTCTGTCGGACGGGGACATTAAACTTGGCGGCCCTGGAGCCTATTTCGGAATAGTAGGCTTGAATGAACTGGTATGAAGTATCATTCTCTACTTTCTTTTATTTCTCAACCACAACTCGACCTTCTTCCCGGGAAGTTGCTGACAACATTAACCGCCTAGGCCTGCATCCACACTATGGCAAATATTCCTCCTGCAGCTACGCCTCAGATCAGATTAACTTAATTTCTTCGGAAGATAGTGTTGTGAGCTGATTTAATTTTCGACAGTGGTTTTTAGAGTCCTCAAAGTTTCATCATCGCATTGGTTACCTTGGCTCTTAGGATCAAACTTTAGCGTTCTGTGGCGTAATTGAGTAAGTATGGGTTTTTGGTATGAAACTTCAAATTTTTCAGTCAGAAATAATAGAATGTAAATTAGAATATTGCTATTATGTCTTGTCAGTACTTACGACTTCTAGTAGATGACAGGGAGTTGTCTCGACAACTGTAGAAACCAATCACCTATTCCTGTTTGAGGAAACCTCCAGAAACCAAAATGTAAGCGATAGGATGGACTGGGACTTGATTCATATTCAAATGAAATAGACATAAAATACTCACAGATTATTGTCAGTAATACATATCACATACAAAACATCTAACAACCCCGGGGAACCTGTGATATTTTGAAATAGTGAACAATATGCCGTTTTTATATCCTGCGATGTCGGGTTTGTTTCTTTTTGGTGATATCTAAAATATCTATTTCCATTTTATATTGCACTTTCTGTACACTGCTGGTCTATAGCACTGTATAGGGAGGTTACTATCAACCAGTAACTAGATAAAACTAACACTAACCAAGCCCAATCTTTCAACGCCAGCCTTGTTAAAAATGGTTTTAATAGTAATTAATTACAATATTTTCTGTTTGTTTTGTGTTATCGATTTTAGTTTTAGCAGAATAAAATCAAGTAATCGACTGCTTCTGGAAATTCTTTTTCAGTTTGTTCAGCTATTGAAGGGTTGATTATTTCTTATTCAAACTCCAGTTAAAAATTTGTATTTTAATCCCATTAAAAATGTTTTGTTTCAGGTATACAGTACAGAAGAAACCCATTTATATATTAAGCTTCTCATTTTATAGTAAATAACTAAGCATATTTTAGATTATAAACAATAACCCTCAGTCTACACCGTTATTTTTTTTTCATGCAGGTATTACAGTGTTTTTAGTTTCTCACATTTCATTCTGGTACTTAACTTGGTTGGTGAATAGGATGAATGATGACAATTGGCTGGATGGGGCAAGGCAGATTTCGGTTGATAATTGTTTCCCAAAATCAGTAGATAACGATTTGTTTCCTTCCCGATGACGATGGCCAATTTTCAAACCCCGTTCCTTTCTCAGATTTCTCTTCGAGTTTTCTAATGACAAGCCATAAATCCTTACAGGGGAAACAATAAAAAAACTTTTGTTTTCCCCCTTTTCTTCCTTTCTATGTGAATGAAATCCTATACTCCTTTCCGCGTATGAAATAAAGTCACTATTTCCAATGTTTAAAAATCTGCAAAAATAATCATACCATAGGCATATCTACATTTATAATAAAAGTGTATCTAGGAAGAGTACATTTGAGATACTTTTTAAAAAATGAGTTGGGGTAGGTACTCTTAATAGGATACAGAGATGAAATCAACTATTTCTGAATATTTCTGTTTGTCTGTCTGTCTGCGTTTTGATGTTTCGTTTATGTACTGTGCATAAATAGTTTTTCTTTAAAAAGTGTCAGTTTTGCATTGAATCGGATTCACTCCAAAACCACTGATCAAATTTTAATGAACAGGAAGTTGTGCCGCGTTTAAAATAGGTTTTGAAAAATGAGAAATTTAAGGCAATGATTAGTTCAACGCAAGTCGCGGAAAAAATATGGTCGAATTTTCGTGGGCTCTCGATTAATGTATAGCCTGTGATCCCGCGTGTACTTTAGAGTAAGTTTCATTCTGATGTGACGTCGAAAAATGAGAAATTAAGGACAATTTTTCGCTGAACGCTATTCAACAAATATTACTGGTAGTAGACATATTGATGGGATTTCGATTACGCGATTTATGCAAAACTACTGACCTGATTTCTATGGAGTTTCGACTATTATACAGTCCGCGATTCCGCGGGTAAAATGTACGTTTCATTCTGATGTGTCGTCTGTAAGCTGAGGAACTAAAATAATATAAATAAATAAACTGTTCTCGGGTTTCCAGCCGCGTATAAATGACACAATCATGATTGTGGCATTTATACCACAAACCAGAGGACAGTTTATTTACCTACAGGTACAACGTCGCGAAAAGCTTCATTCCTACAAAAAATAAAATAGTGGACAAATTAGTAATGATTGCTTCTTGCTCTTGAAATTTTTTTCCCCCCCATCGTACGAGCGAGAGGAATGAAGATACAGTTTTTCGTGTAGACCATTTATGAAAAAATATTTTATGTTCAGCGAGCCACCTGGGCCGTGACATAGTTGTAGACCATGTTGGTTTACAATAACAGACAACGCGAATGAGATGGCGGACAAATGCTAGTTATTATTAAAATCATTCGGTTTGTCGCATAGGAGTTAGGAACAGACTGAAAGAGGTTTCCTGAACATCAGTTTTAGACAAATAATAGAGCGTAAACTCGTGACGATTGAACTTTGAGTATGCGTTGTTGTGACACGGAGAGTAACAAACTCAGTTAATAGAGATCGAGGTGTGTCTGTGCTGATGGAACTGTTTCCAGAGAGCTTTTCTTAGAATTGAATGGCGACACCCGAAACCTTGCCTGTCTAAATAATTTATACGTGCCGGAAGCGACATTTAATTTTGTTGTTCTGGTGTCTGCAGACGGATGTGGACTAATGCTCGCTTGCTGGTGACATAAAGATCTCCGGGCGGAGACCCTCGGCTGCCGTTTTTTTTTGCGGCGTCTCGCCCGTTTCATTAATTTATGAGCCCCAGGGGAGAGACAGTCTGGTACTACCCACACAGCTGCCAAATGAACTTGATAACAGCCAGGGGTATTCGTCACTCACCCTCTGCTGGTGTTGTGAAATAGTAAGCAGAGATTTCCTAGTGCTAAGAAGATTTAACTTGAGTGTAGAATATTCGTTTTACTTCTTTAAATAGTCACAGTATTCATATAAAAAAATACATTACATACCTTACAACTTACGTCTCTTACATTTTACAGTCACTTTCACACCTTTCGATATGATCTGTTTATTGATTTCACAATCAAACGGCAGTTACCTTCCACGAAATTTGGTTCCAGAAGCGGAGGAAATAAAGTCGGAGTCCAGCAAACAACTTCAGGGTGTTTCAGTGATTTTAGCTCAGCCATAAAAGCGAATGTTGGGCCCACAAATGTGTCTCGTTCAAACCGTCTTCCACAACTTTCTGATTGTTTCACGTTTCATTTTGTAATAAATTTAATAATAATATTATTTTCAATTGATAAATCTACATCTTGTAGCCTGACGTGGCTTTTGCCTCTTCACCAGCCCCCACACACACGCCACCCCCCCCCCCCCCCGCCCCCCGCCCCTCCATATTGATTCCAGAATACATTTTGTACTGTTTTCTCTTTTCAGACTATTGTAAATTACTTACGCAAATAATTAAATGACGGAAATAAATATTCACATGCTATTACGTGTTCTGTAGCTTATTTTAACTGTGACAAATAATATGAATGAAAAGCTACGCCCTCTCACGTAGGCTAGCATTGGCTTCTACCCAACCCTTCCACCCTAGACCGAGCCACGTAATTTATAGACGGTCCCTTGTAGCCGTCAGACAAATAATACTGCCCATCGAGTGGAAAAGTTCAACCATCCTGACTGATCCGCTCGTGCCTGGCGTGAGGGGGAGGGGGTTCGAATCCCATCCAGATTTCAGTTTCGTGTGATTTTCGAAATCACTCCAGGCGATTGCCGCGATGGTTCCTTCAAAATGTTATGGCCTAATTACATCACGTTTCTTGTACCCTGCTCTTTCCCTCCTCTAACGACCTAGATGCCAACAAGGCATAAAGCCACAAAAAGAAATCAACCATGCTTGAGCAGATGACAGTATTTCTCTTCTAGTACTTTCTTTTTGCTTATTGCCTCACGCCTCATCGACGTCGAGGGGAAGAACGCAATGAACTGGAAGGAATTCGGCCATAGCCTTTTTTCAAGCAAGCATCCCTGTATTCGCCTGGAGTGATTTGGGTAAACCATGGAAAACCCAAATCTGGATGCCCGGATGGGAATTCGAAACCGCCTCCTACCGAATGCGAGGACAGAGCGTTATCACACTCACCCACCACGCTCTGTCCCATACAGTAGAGTTCTATTTGTCCCATCAGTTTTTAGAGTGGTGCTGAGGATGAAAGCCACGCCCTACAGATTAGCATTCAGGACAACTGAGCCGAATTATCTTCAGTGATGTTTATTAAACGCCCAAGCTGGTGAGGGTTTGTTTCATGTGTAAGGAATAAAAGACTATTTTAATTTTTGCACATCTCACTATTAATAAGTAATGAATGAGTAAAATGCTATTGTTGTAATTTTTATGTCAGAATTTAGAGAGAGATGTTTTAATCGATGGGTTGAGCTATTCAGTTTAAATACTAAGATTCAGAAGGTTAACAACAGGAAATAAATTTAGTCAAAAAACTTGCTATAAGCCAAATGAAGTAACATTAACAGACAATACAATTTAAATAACGTTATCTCATCAGAATCCTTGTGAATACTAAATGAAATATACCCAAAACTTTTATGTGCGCGATTACATCCCTTCTAGGAAGAAACAACTGGCCACGGATTCCGTAAATACTAGTTAGTATATTGTAATACAGTTGGTTCACTCGGAACGATTGATCCGTTAGGGACGAAAGTTTGCAGACAGCACCATCACTGGAAATATAAGCGGTCTGGTGGCGTCTGACTGGAGATCGAAAGTTCTCCGGTTCGATTCCCTGTCTCGGCGGGGATTTTCATAGGTCGTAAATCCAACCTTCAGCTTGCTGTGTAATGTGAAGTACGCCAGAACACTTCCGTGGTACAGATTCCAGGTTAAGCTGTAGGTCCTCTGTACCCGGTAGGATTGCTGGGTTAGGTTAAGGCAGCTATAGCAGGCGCGGAATGCACAGCCGATAGAAACACTGTCACCAGGCCATTGTTACCAGGATATGCTACAGTCCGGGTAACACGAACGAATCTGTGTACTGTATATTCAACGCGCTTATAGTGTCTTGGCGATATATTCGACGCAGCTATACACCAGTTAATTATTTTGAAGCAGGGAGGATCGTCGAATTTCTGGAGCCAGGATGTTCGTTCCTGGACCGTTTCGACTATGCAGTGCGACAGTGTTGTGAACGATAGGACTGAAGGCTCCGGTGGTGGTTGGTGCGTCGACGACGAGGTCATTAGTGCGGGGCTCAGACGGGAGGATCCAAGCACGAAATCAACCCCGGCGTCTCTTTCAGCATACAGAAACATGCAGCGGCATTAGGGGCAGTCCATTAATTACGTTAGGTGTTTTACCGGAATTCCGACCCCCTCTCCTTTCCCTGGTGAAATTTGCGAGATCTTGTCAGCCCCCCTCCCCCCTCCTAAGATGACGTGAGGATTTTTTTTTTAGCTCTCCTTCTTCCGAGAGCGGTTATACATCCTCCAGCTTTCCGCGTCGATTCAAGACCTTATTACCCCCCCCCCCCCAAAGTCGAAATCCACATCGTTTGTAGACTTTTTTTTTAAGCTCTACCGTCCTTCAAGAATTTCAAAACCTCACGTGAGATTTCCGTCAACCCTCCCTCTTCCCCCATGGTGAGATTTTGCCCCCCCCCCCATTTCACTTCACGTAATTAATGGACCCCCCTTACTAGAAGCTATTATTTTTCAAAGAGATTGCATTCTCTACATCTCTAAGCCGCCTTCCACCGAAACCTCAACATCTGCATTTTTATCGCGAGCGGATGGCAAGACGTGTGTGAAATGGCGATGCATTTTCGTTAGTGACGATACCAGGAATTGTCTGGAATCGGGTGCATCTGTGCTAGGAAATAAGTGTGAATTGGACGGCGCGCAAGTTCTAAATTAATTGCTGAGTGAGACAGAAGTGGTACCGTCGTTGTGAGGGGACAATATCCTATGCATCCCGGTCGTTTCCTTACAGTTCCAACGAAATGGTTGACGACGCAGCGATAAGTCAAAGCAATAACGACAGCCTCATGTGCTACCAGGACAGGGCATACAGCACGGTGTTCAACACGCCTCCAGGTATCCAGACGTGTCGTCTATAGAACACGGACGGCACTGGTTTTAGCCATCATCTTATACACGGCATCTGGAGAAGCAATTACGCCAACTATGTTATAAACTACCATGAGATTACATTAGACATCTCTGTAAATACTGATACACAAACTCGCATCCGGGAGGACCCGATTCGAATCCCTGTCCAGGCATTCAGATTTGGGTTTCCCGAAATCACTCCAGGCGAATTCCTTCTAAAGGCCGTGGCCGAATTCCTTCCCGTTACTTGTTCGGTGTTCCCAATCCTTTTTCGTCTCTAATGACTACAAAGTCGTCGTGGTGTAAAGCCATAAGAAAAAAAGATGACTCATTTTGCTTGATATTGTAATCAGTTATTTGTATCACTATTACTATTATCTGCGCCAAATTTCATTTCATTTTATCTCCTACTTTTTGGTGAGCTAATTTTAATGAAAATTAAAGTATGTAGATGCTTATACGTGCTCTAGGTTTGAACGCTGATATGGTGTAATGTTCATACAGTACTTAGTGTTGATTACTCTTAGTTGAATGTTATAGTACTAGCACAGTTCACCCTTCATTCTGGTACTGATCAGTCACATAAATGTTTTCGATCTTCATCCTGTTACAACAGAATCTTATTCTGGCCGAAGTTAAGTAACGTATGTCGGCTCTAATGACCTCGATGTCGACGAGCCGTAAAGTAGTAACAAAAAAGCAGTAATGTGAGAACCGGTCACGCAGGATCATTACGGGAGACCTGCAACTCCAGCAGACTGCAGGTACTGCAAGAACCAACTCAAGACCGAACACTGGCGTCCCTCAAACCCAACTCCTGGAAAAGCTACTGACAACATTAAATGACCACGAGCAACAGGAGTGGATCAATACACCTGGAACGGAAGGATCCAGAATCACATCACACAGGCGAGGAACACGAAGTTCCTATTATAACTCAGTCATAATAAAAAGGAGGAAAAAGTTCACAGGAGGTCATGTTAGGAGTAGCCTGCAGTCACCTTTTTCACTCACATGTTAAATTTTCACTAAGAAAATGAAACTTTAGAAACTGATACTATCAGTAGACGATTCTACAATGGAGTTAGGAAGATACAGTACTGTAAGAACAGAAAGGACTATGATAAATAGTTTACCTTATTATTCGAAATAAAAAAATTCTACATCTACATCTACATCCATACTCTGCATTTCACAAGTATTGTGGATGGCAGAGGACGCTAAGCATCAACCCTAATTCTATGCATGCCAATCCCGAATAGTACGAGGAATGGAAGAATACATAAAAGCATCAGTGCGACATCGTATTTCTCTAATCTTATCCTTCCTGTCATTGCAACCTAAATAAGTTGGCGGAAGAAGTATTCCATTGCACTCGTAAGTCAAAGAATTTCGCATATTTTCCAATAAATTCAAACAAAAACTACGTTGTCTGTCTGCCAAACAATCCCAGCCCAACCTTTGTATGAATTCTTTGACGCTTTCTAACGCGTCAATCAATCCCTTGCGATACAGATTCCAAACTCCACAACAGTAATCCAAATATGGAAGTACTAGAGATTAGTACGCTATTTCCATTGTATGAGCATTACTATTCTTCAAAATACGACCTATGAATCGTAATCTAGAAAAAGCTTTACCTACGACGGAAGTCCAATTTCATGTTGCTTTGAACTACTACGCCCAGATGCTTCAGGGAATCAATCGCGTCAACAACTCAATTGTTTACTTTGTACTCATGAACAAACGGATTCGTTTAATTGCTTATTAGCATTACCTTGCACTTTTGGCAGGTTTTTTTTTTTTTTTTTTTTTTTTTTTTTTTTTTTTTTTTTTTTTTTTTTTTTTTTTTTTAACTGCTAACCGTCTCTTAGCAGCGAGGTCTTTAGAGACGGGAAAGGATGAGAAGGAATTCGGCCATGGCCTTTTAAAGGAAGCATCTAGGCATTTGCCTGGAGTGATTTGGGAAACCATGGAAAACCAAAATCTGGATGCCCGGACGGGGATTCGAACTTTTGGCAATTAAGTGTGAGGTGCCATTTATGGCACCATTCCGAAATGACAACTAGATCACGCTGAATTTCTAAACAATCGTCAGAGCACCTTACTTTCCCATAGATAAGTGCATCATCAGCAAACAATCGCAACCTACAATTATCGTTGTCAGCGAGATCGTTTATAAAAATTAGGAAAAGAAGTAGTCCTATTACACTACCTTGAGGAACGCCCGAAGAGACATCTAGATTAGAAGAGGCTTCCCCGTCAACAACGACATACTGTGACCGACCAGTTAGAAAATCACGTATTCATTCACAAATCTGATCCGATATACCGTATGATCGAATCTTTGCGGTTGCGGTTGCGTGGTTCGGAGTCACCATGCAAGAAAATTCCATCAGCTTGTGAACCTGCATCGATAACTTTCATTACGTCATGGGAAAATTGTTGTAGTTTGTAATGGTTTAAGTGTCATCTTTGGAAATGCCTCGAAACAATTTTTCAACACTTGTTTAAGAGCTTTGGAAAGTTCTGCCAACATCATTAGAGACATCTATAAGCAGAGTGTCACAGAATCAGTAATAGACTGATCCAGAATACTTTTGATGAGATGTTGTGTTGTGGTTAACTGATTTGAAATCAAGTGTCCGATAGTCGAATTTTAAGTTGCCGGTGGCTGTCATCTGATTGCTAAATGACAAAGTAGGAGAAGAATGTAAGGTTCGACTGGAAAATCAGGGTTTTCCGGAGAAATAGAAATATAAATACGTTAGAAATATTCGATGTCAAAAGTCTCGTCTCTTGGAAATATATAGCCTAGTCCAAATTAACGTTCTAAAAATTCACTTTTATGCTGAAGTATATTAGTCAACAGCATCTACAGTCAGCAAATTAACTTACGTTCTGGATTTCAAGATTAGTTTGGTACGCGTGAACTCCGACTACTGATAATTCATTTCATTGCTTTTGCATTCATTTGCTACTGGAATCAAGAGACTGATTTTTTTTTTTTTTTTTGTATGGGGATAGTGCGGGAAGTTAGCTTTTCTATTAGTCAGCGGAGATTTCTTTCGACCAAAACAGAAGAGTTACAATGGGTCAAACGGCAAAGACCTGTACTGAACTTTTGTCCATAAATTTAAATGAGATTTCGAGAAAACATTGAAAACCGTAGCCTATGCAATGAGATCCTTTTCCATATTCTAAGCCCCAATGATACTATCACTGTTGCTATTACTCCACAATTCACGACAAAGTAGATGACGGCGGGTACATTACATTTATCCAATTTCTACATGCATATACTTAGGGATAGATATGCAGGATATGACAGGAGGCCCCATGGGATATCATATGGAACCATCCCAGTATTCGCCTGAAGGGATCTAGGAAAATCATGGAAAGCCCAGATAGTATGCCCAAAGCTGTTTCTTGAGACCTACTCCTTTCAGAATCCAAGTTTTCTTGCTTGATAAATCCTTCCTATTCCATTCCTTAATTGCTCGTGGAAAATGTGAGAATAGAAATGAATCGGTTCTGGCCCTGATTTCTCTTATTTTATTAGTCATTCCTAGATATGAATGTTACTCGTAGCAAAATGTGTTTGATTCATCCTGAAATGGATCTGTCATAACTATCTATTTAGCTTCTGACGAGCGCAGTGCCTACGGCGTGGAAGTTCTTCCCAGCACATCATCTTCGACATCACACGCTTTCCTTATACCTGTGAGGAATCGGGTGGCTCTTCTTTGGACCTTCTCCAGTGTCTCTATATACCCTTTTCAGATGAGGGCCTCACACAGAAGAGTAATATTCTAATTACGTTTGCACTAGTACTTTGTGTGCAATTGATTTAACTTTCGACGTACACTGTTTTAAATTGCTACCTAGGAAACTGAGCATATGGTTTTCTTTCACAATTACCTACTCAGTATGTTCATTCCACAACACATTATTATGGTGCAAAAGGAAATAAGTGACCACCTCGAGACACACAAACGCACTATTGCATGGTACAAAATGAAAAAAGTGACAACCTCGATACACCGAAACGCACTATTGCACGGTACAAATAGAAAAAAGTGAAAACCTCGAAACACACAAACGCAATACCCCTAGGTATTTAGCGGAATCTACTGCACTAAGGACTGCCACTAATTGCATAATCAGAGATAAATGGTGTCAGTATTTACTTGTATACACGAATTGAAACTTTTTACTGTGTAGTTCCAACTGCAATTTTCACACCAGCCTGTTATTTTGTAACAAAACGCAGTCATCTTGGGTTTTTATTTCACGACAAATAATATCACAATCAGCAAAAAGTCTTATTTTCCTCTCCATTACTTAGCACAAATCATTGATGTATGTGAGGAACAGCAGGAGCCCTTACAGATTTTCCTCGGAGACTCGTATCTCAATTGGGTAGGTGGTGAACATTCACCACCGCGAAGTTTACATTAAGTTCTAGCCTTCAAGAAGTCGGAAACCCAGTTGATGTATATGCTATAGCCATGGAATTTTGTAATTAACCTAGTATGAGGTACAACATCGAATCCCGTTATTAAAATCTAGTAAAACTACGTCAAATTGACATCGCCCATATATCATACAGCACTAATAGATAAATAGATAGATAGATATGTTCACTTTGATCCCATGTGAGAATAATCTCGGGGATGTGGAACAGTACATACACTTATTAGTAATGTCAATATTACTATATAATTGATAATATTATTATATATTGACAACAAGTTAGTTACGACCCATTAGTATAACCAATTTTTCCTGTAATCTACAAATACAATCCCGAGTTAATTAATACTTATTATGTGGAACAGTGTATATACTTGTTACCGGCATCTAACAACCAGTTATTTTCTTACCAACCAGATACCACAACTCATAAGCAGTCAATTACTTAAAAACCTGTTAGTATCATAATTTTTCACAGCAGTTTTTGAGTGTATGCTATCCCATGTTAGTTACTATATATGAGTGAAATTTTGTAAACAGTGTAATTACTTCATTTGTCAAAAGTTTCAACAGAATGAAAAACCATATATCATTTTAGTAATTGTGGACAACTTTGTCACCTTCCCCTTCCATACACCATATATACTATTTTATCAGTCATTCTTAGTTACCAAATTCCAAGAAGAAAATTCTTTCACAGAGTAAAATGGATTCTGAAGCAGAAACTCTTTCAGTTTGGACTTAAAGTAGTTGGGTTTTTGTAGATAACATTTAATTTCTGTTGGTAAGACATTGAATAAGGAAGATCCAGTAAATGTTAACCCTTTCTGTACAATTGACAGTGATTTGTAATCCTTGTGAATATTATATTTATTCCTAGTATTATGGCTATGTATGTGAGCATTAAGATTGAAGTGTTCAGGATTTTCCACTACAAATGATAGTACGGAGTATACATACTGTGCTGGCATTGTTAGTACACCCAGGTTTTTAAATAGATTTCTGCACGACGTCTGTGGTCTTGCTCCACAAATAGTTCTTATAGCACGTTTTTTCAATCTAAATACCCTCTGTGCTTGTGACGAGTTTCCCCAGAATGAGATGCCATAAGTGAGCAGGGAATGAAAATATGCAAAATATACTAACTTAGCTATTCTAGATATTACCCTAAGTGAAAATGTTGCAGAATTCAGTTTTTTAAGAAGTTGTTGAATATGCTGTTTTCAGTTCAATTTTTTTTATCTATACATACACCCAGGAATTTTGTGAAATTACTTTCATTGATTGCTTTTCTTCCTGATATCACATTATAGCTGTCCTTTGTTTTCTTTTTTGTAAGAAACTGAAGTAACTGTGCCTATTCTACATTAAGTATTAGTTTTTTGGCATTAAACCACCTGTTAATTTTCTTTATAGCATCATTTGCTGTGTTTTCGTGGTTTTGTGCTAATGGGTCTTTCAATGATATGCTGGTATCATCTGCAAAGAGCACCATGTGTTCATTCTCACTAAGTATATGTGGGAGATCATTTATATAGATTAAGAACAGCAGAGGGCCAAGAATTGAACCTTGAGGCACCCCACCTGGGTTTATAACATTTCCTGTATTAGCATCTTTGCTTCCTATTTTCCAGGTAAGATTTAAGCCAAAGTCCTGGCTTACCACTAACTCCATAGTGGTCTAATTTACCTAGTAGAATCTCATGATCAACACAGTCAAAAGCATTATCAAGATCACAGAATATACCTAGGGAATTTAATTTTTTATGCATTGATTCCAGTATGTTGTTTACAAAAGCAAAAATTGCTGAATCTGTTGAAACGCCTTGTCTAAAACCAAACTGTACTTTACTGAGTAGGTCATTCTTTTGTAGATGTGCATACACCCTTCTGTACATTGCTTTTTCAAAGATTTTTGAAAATGCTGGTAGAAGTGAAATGGGTCTGTAATTCTCAATCTTTGAGGTATCACCCTTTTTATAAAGCGGTTTGATTATTGACTTCTTGAGTGAGAACTATTACAAATATGACTAATAAGTCTACAAATGCTGGTGTTACATTGTTTCACTACATGGGTTGAAACCTCATCATAACCAAATGACTTTTTATTTTTGAGGGATTTAATAATGTTTTCAATTTCATTTTGACTGGTGGGAAATAGAGACATAGGTGCTGTTTTTGGTGAAAAGGATTTAAGTATTGCTATAGCATCCATATTCCCATTATATTTTATTTTTATTTTTTCAGCAACTGTTAAGAAGTAGTTATTGAAAGCACTTCCTACATAAGAGGGGTCATTTACAAGTTTATCATAAACGCTTATAGATATAGGTTTATGTTCAAGGGATGATACAGTTGTTTCTCTTTTAATAATGTTCCAAACACTTTTTATCTTATTATCTGAACTTCTAATCTCATCGTTTATGGCCAAACGTTTAGATTCTTTTATTACTTTGGTTAAAATTCTACAGTAAGTTTTGTAATGTTGTCTGAGAAGGATATTATCAGTATTCCTAACTTGTACATATAATGCCCTTTTATGTCTGCAAGATGTTTTAATGCCAACTGTAACCCAGTTTTTGTTTACTCGTTATTGACCAATTGGAGCTAGTTTTGTAGGGAGACACCATTCGTAAATTTCCAAGAACGTTTGATGAAGGTAATTGAATTTATTGTTTACCCCTTTTAATTTATAAACAGTGCTCAGTCCTCATTGAGAAGTTCATCATTTAATGTTTTTATTTAATTATTCTTTAATGGCCTATCTCTGACAAATCCTTTCTGTTTGTTATTTTCATTTCCCACATCATCCATAGTCATTATTTGAGCATTATTGTCTGACTAATTATTTTCCTTTGGAATTATTCCATATATTTCTAATTTATTGTGCTCTACAAAAATGTTATCAATAATGGTACTATTATCTTTTTGTGTTCTAGTTGGGAAATTTACAGTTTGATAGAGATTGAATGATCTAAGCAATCCTAGAAGATAATCTGTCTGGTTAGATTCTACAGCAAAATTTATGTTGAAGTCTCCACAGAGGATAATTTCCCTTTTAGTTCGTGATAAATACATAAGATGCGTGAACAGAGTGATCAGTGTGAAGTACAGGGAGATGCGGCGTACTCGTGAGAGACAGCGTTATCTGCACCTAGCACAGTCATTGTGGGTCTCCATTTGGCCGGCTGGTGGAATCGTGCAATATCCAGATCTGTTTAGCATTCGGATGTGACAGCGGTCCGATTTTAAGCTATATGGAAACGTTAGGGCATGCGTACTAGTCTTCAAGGTTCCAGGTTAACGTTACAAGGGAGTATCGCCGTAATGACCACCAAGCACATCAGCACCTGCATCTGAGAACATGTAAAGGACTCCTTGTAACATTCTGTGTCATCTCACACCTCCATTGGTCGGTGACTAGCAGCAGCCCGACTAGGGTATTACCGTGCCGTCACAACACAAACAGTAGCGTTTGTAGTGGTGCCGTGACCAGGAAGCATGGATTGCTCATAAATGGCGTCGCATTGCATTAAGCGATGAATCGCAGTTCTGCATTACATCGGATGACCAGCGTCGGTTAGTATGTCGATGACCTAAATACAGGAACTACTCTTCCAGTGTTTGGAGGGGGCAAAGCGGTGTTTCTCTTGGCGTCATGGTTGGGGAGCCAATGGGTATGACTTCAGGTTGCAGCTAGTAGTGATTGAGGCAACTCTGATGGCACAACGGTACTTCGCAGACATCCTGCGACAGTATCGTTACGCAATTTTTCAACAAAACAATGCTCGTCCACTCACGGTACATGTCTCTGTGTATTGTCTGCGTGATGTTGAGGTAATCCCGTGGCCAGCAAGATCCCCAGATCCATCCACTATATAACATGTATGGGACTATCTCAGAATTCAGTTCCGTCCGAGTGCCACTATCCAGAATATCAAGGACCAGTTACAACAGTTGTTGGTCAACAGACGATACAACGGCTTTCTGACACACTTTCCAACCGAATCAGTGCATGTATCCTGGACAGAAGGGTGAACCGTCATATTGATAAGTGGACCAAGTTCTTTGTAAATTTAACTCGATTTCTCCGTGTAGCTCAGTGCGTCGAGGCACTGCTCAATGGTTCTGTGAAGAGCGCCTATACCGGCCACGAGCCTTGGGCCCCGCGTTCTGGTGGCCCTGCCTGCTGTTTTAAGTCGGTTTTCCGCAAGCATCAAGGCGTATGCTGCAACGATTGCCAATACCAGCTTCATAAACTACACATTTTACAAACAAAAAATACGCTTATCACACACTGAACATCACGTTTCACAGATGGCAACACTTCACTTTCTACATTAGTACGTAGTTCAACCTGGCAGTAGGTATAAAATGCATGGCGTCAGAAAGGTCGTGTAGCTGTAAAACCTAATCTTCAAATTCGACTACGCCTGTGATGAGTAAAAATCAATGAAGGCAGATGAACCCAGGTATTAGAAACAGGCGGAGAAGGAGAAGATAAAGTGTATCTTAAAAAAAAATTATCGTGAAAATGCTTATGAAACTTCCTACAAATATATGTCACTTTTTACTGTATTATAGATATCATATAACTGAAATATATTCATAACCAAGAAAATATATATGTTGCTGGCATTAACGACAGTAGCTTTCATGTGTAGTATGCCTCTTATACCTATTTTTAAAGGCTAAGGTAACGTCCTTGTAACATAAAGTACTCTGGTATTTGCGAAACTTCCAAGAAAAGGTACGAAGAGAGGATTTGCGAACGAAAAGTTTAAAGCTGCGGTGGAGTGAGAACATCGTAATTCAGTGGTAAGGGGAAATACGGCACGCTAGCGGTGGCGCCTTCATATATTCACGCCACAAGATTAGCTGTAAGGACAACACAAATAAACTTTAACAAAGGCTTACGTAATTCTCGGAGTAAATGTTGCGTGCTTACGAGAATGTTGATCCTCAAGAAACACGTGTATGGGCATTTAATTACTACCGAGTGGGTTTTTGAAAGATTTTGTTTTTATAAATTTCTCCAGCAATTGTCGTAAGTGGCATAGTTTGCATTTGATTTTATGATTTTTTCTCCGATAAATACAAGTGAATCTAAATTCAACTCTCTCTTATCCCTATCATTAATAGATAGTAATTGTCGGAATGGAAAATAACTTTTCTGTATTATTTCATTATCATTCTCAACACAAATCAGCAAATCAATAACTCAAAGCTCACAAATTACTTATATGAGAAAACAAGCATAAAGACAGTAATTATTTGAGTATTCGACTGGCGCGTTCCTAATAATAAGGTGTATGTATTAGTTAACTGTAATGAGTAAGATGAATGGTTGTGTGGTTCTCCCTTTTTATGTCGAAATACACACATAAAAAATATGCCAAACACTAAAATCAATCTGAAAGATTTCCTAACAGATGCACGCACATGAATACAAACTAGAAAAGGACGTGACAAATATTAATAGAAGAGACTTCTATCGTACGACAAGGAATTTCAAGAAAGCATTCTTATTAAGGATTGACCTAATCAAAGGAAATGGTGTAAACCTTATTACAGATAAGGGAATAACATTAGAAGAGTGGAGACGATATTTTTAAGAACTACTAAATAGCAGTACACACGTGACCAGTGAAAATTTTCTGACGAATTTTCAATGTGTACAGACATAGGTGGAACAGCTGACAACGAAGAAAGTGAAGAATGCAACTAGGTCAATGAAGATAAAACAAGACAAACGGGAACGGTTGGTATAAAAGCTGATGAACTGCAAGACGGAAAATAAATAGTGCAATGAAAAAATACACAGTTTATTGCACTAATCTAGTAATCAAGGAATGTAGGAGACAGTGATTAGTCCAATTTTTAAGACGGGTGAAACCATAAAATTTGCAAATTATGGAGATATCTCGCTATTGTGTGTTGCGTACAATGTTTTGAGTTTGATATTACTCAGAAGATTAACCCCATACGTGGAGGAGACTTTGGAATATTCTAGAACAACAAATCTATCTCTGATCAAATCTATGTTCTACGGGAATACCTGAGAAATGCTGGGAATTTAATGAGGAAATACAATGTTTATTTAGATGTAGATGTATTGATTTTAAAAACGCGTATGTGAATGCTCAAAGAAGGTCATTATGGACTAAAACTTAAAATTCATGATCCTAGGAAAGTTTACTAGATTTACCTGGAATGATAGTAAAAGGGAAATTATCAGAACCTGTTAAAGTGAGGACAGGCTTAAAAAAAGGAAACTGCTTATCTCCAATCCTTTTTCTAATCATGCTCTGTAAAAAGTTATAAACAGAGTGAGTGAGATGGAAACAGGATTACATATTGAGATGTCCCATTCTGTAGATCTCATTATTTATCAGTAACAAGAAATATTGTTGTTAGAATCAGTAGTTTTATTGCCATAATGTATTTAATTTACATAAGTTCATTTGATTTGAGTGCGGTTCTCGACCGACAAGGTTATCATGAGGAATGTTTAATATTATTACTTGTCATAGAAATAATAATGGCTGTAACCTAGTGGACAGGCTAGTGAGTAATAAAGAATGTACTTTATTGAGGTCTGGTTGACGTTCAAAATAACAGACTTCCCTTGTGTTACCGAGTGTTTTGGGGCATTAATTTACTGAAGTGATGGAGAGCTTCTCGGATATAGTAGAGGTTTGTTTAAAACAATGGACACAGTGTTACATTGTGAGTTCACCTGTGTGGATGTTCGACGAATGAAAGGTTTCTTTGAGAGCCCCAATCATAAAATGTTCCAGCGGAGCTGTCAGACATTTCGCAGACGTCGCTGGCGAAGAAACATTCATTAACAATAAACTGTTTGTTCTTAAGGAGTGCAGCCCACAGAGACTATGGTTATATGGAGGGGGGTGACCTACCAAGAAAATGACGCTGGTGGTGGGGTTATCCCAGCCAATGGAATTCATTCTCGCTGGTTGCTGATATTTTTTTTTTTTTATTATATATTCGACCAATCGGGAGAGAGAAGAGGAACGAACTCCGCCCAAGGCGAGGCTACGAGGAAGGCAGAATGGACGGAGGATGGACACTTGATGTCGGACCGGCGGAGACTGGACGAGAGGGACTCTGGTTCGGCGCGACGAGACAGCAGCGGGCGATCTGCGCTGCCGAGGCCACATTGCTGAGGTCCCGAGGGTGAGGACGAACGGCCGGCTGTCGAGAAGGAGAGACACCAGACGCCACTCCACCCTCGCTCAGCTGATGCGACTACCTGGGGTCGGCCCAAACACGACACAGCTCTGCCCGCCGCCGCGGTCGTCGACAGCCCTCCTCGCGGGTCACCGACACGACACATCGCACGGCCTACGCTGCTCAACATTACGGTAACGCAATCGTCTACAGAGACCACAACGAGCTCCAACAAAATTAAAGAACTGTAAATTCCAGTACCAAAGAGGGAACAACCATTTACCCATTCAAGTAATTGTTTCACCGAAATAACTTTGCTTTCTATGTATAAAATCAATAAAATCAGTATGTTTCTCATTAATAATTCATGTTTCACTTGTATTAATGTGAAGGACCACCTCGGAAGAGAACCCCACCTACAATCATTTATTTTGTATTAATCAGTAAACTGTTTATAAAGTAGTTAATCCCTAGACATACAGAGCGGGACACTACAATATTGACAGGAAAGTTAATATGATAGCTTGTATGGATGGTACAGTGATAATACACAAAACCAATGACGAGGCGTGACGGAGGAGTGAAAAAATTCAAGTTAGTTAGAACTGGAGATAATATTGAGAATCAAAGTAACTTTCCGTCTAGTAGGTATCATAATATACGGCCTACAGTGATAAATATGGATGGAGTAGCTTTGGGAAAGGTAGAAGATGTCAGATATCTCGGGGAACTTTTGAATGAGATGAACATGATGGAAAACGAGATTCTGGCAAGGATACCGGCAGGAAATTGTGCAGTTTCTCGACTAGGAAAAAGCTATAATTACTGTCAAAAACATCACAATTCAGCACATACAAGACTATATTACAGCATGTAGTATTGCACAGTGGCGAACTGCGGACTTTAAACTTAATGATGAAAAATAAATTAATTACTTTGAAAATAGGATTCTCCGGCAAATTTTTTGCCCATTTAAAGAGGGAGATGATTGGAGAAGAAGGAAAAATAGACAGCTAAGGGACACGTATCAGTTTCCCACTTAGCAGCAGTAGTAAAGGTACAACGACTAAGCTGGTGCAGTGACATAATGAGAAGGAACGACATGTGATAGCAGGAAAGAGACCTAGAAAGAGACCTAGAAGATGACATAGCTCCAGGTCGCTTGATGCATCATGTCCCCAAATCACTTCAGGCAAATGCTGAGATGCTTCCTTCAAAAGGCATCTATAAAAATGCGTCGGCCGAAATGGTGTTTATGTATAAAAATAAATAATTTTTCAGCCTTAATACATATATTACAGCAAATAAGTTGATTTTGTTTCCATGAATGTTTGGGTGACCTTACTTTTGGGATTGCCCTTGTTTAATTAACATGGATTCCCACTGTATTTTTAAGTACCAGCTATTATTTGCAACCATGTTATTTAAGTTGGATAATTGTAGTCGAAATCAATAAAAAAATTTACTGTTTGTGCTGCTCGTCATAAAGATTTGCTTTGCTTCTTGTAGGGACCATTAAGAGGAAAGTTAAGACTTGCTTCCTAATACCACATTGACAAATCTACTTCCTGTAACATTGTCGCGTTTTCTGCCTGTTAGCAGTGATATAGGCATATTCGAATTCAAGGAATCATGTCTCATAGCTAGACTTTACCAAAATTATAGACATGAAAAATTGTTATTCTTCCCAACTGATCTATAATATTTTTATTTCACTGATTACTTCTTTTATAACAATTTGATTCCGTGTACAGATTATAAATAACCATTTAATCGCGAAAATTTATAAGTGTATATATGTATATATATATCTTTACTTCGGTTATATATTGGACGAGGTGCTTCCCTTTTTTTCGCATTAATTGTTGCGGCTGAGTGGTAACGCGCTGGTCTGGGGATGTCGTGGTCCTATGGTCGAACTTCCATCTAGTTGAATATTTTTTCGTTATTTTTTTCCTTTGCAAAATACATATCACATATGTGAAAAACATGAAGTGTCTAAATGCAGGTATTTATTATATTTTACAATAAATTCAAATCTCAAACATGAATACACTCGCTCGTCGGTTGTAAAAAAATAACTTTATTTTAGGAATACTTGTTCTGCGAAGTTAAGGAAAAATGATTTTTATACATGTGAATGCAGGCTTTCCCGGCGATTAAATAACAACAAAACTTCTCGGGTTTGCAGCCGGATTTTATTAAAAAGTGACAAGCTTTCGGCAACTAGCTCGGAAGCTTGTCGCTTCTTAATAAAATCCGGCTGCAAACCCGAGAAGATTTGTTGTGATTTTTATACAGTTTATCAATAAACTTTATATTACGAAGTTTTAGACTATACTGCTTTAAAGTTTTCAACATTGTGTCCAAAAATATCAAAATATTTGTCTCAGTCCACAAATACCTTGAATACAGCTCTGAACTTTCTTACACCATTAATCTCCAGGCATGATGGTCCTCATGTTTCCAGAGAAAACTATTTAACCCAACTTCTTCTCAAATCCTTCTTTTCCTTATAATTTTGTCGCATCTAAGATAATTGGATCCAATGAAGTTTACTCAAACGAATTTAGTATTCTCAAAACTACACTCCTGGAAGTTGAAATAAGAACACATTGATGCCGGTGTGTAAGACCCACCATACTTGCTCCGGACACTACGAGAGGGCTGTACAAGCAATGATCAAACGCACGGCACAGCGGACACACCAGGAACAGCAGTGTTGGATGTCGAAGTGTGCTAGCTGCGCAGTGGTTGGGCTCCGCCGCAGTCAGTGTCAGCCAGTTTGCCGTGGCATACGGAGCTCCATCTCAGTCTTTAACACTGGTAGCATTCCGCGACAGCGTGTACGTGAACCGTATGTGCAGTTGACGGACTTTGAGCGAGGGCGTATAGTGAGCATGCGGGAGGCCGGATGGACGTACCGCCGAATTGCTCAACATGTGGGGCGCGAGGTCTCCACAGTACATCGATGTTGTCGCCAGTGGTCGGCGGAAGGTGCACGAGCCCGTCGACCTGGGTCGGGACAGCAGCGACGCACGGACGCACGCCAAGACCGTCGCAACCTACGCAGTGCCGTAGGGGACCGCACCGCCACTTCCCGGCAAATTAGGGACACTGTTGCTCCTGGGGTATCAGAGAGGACCATTCGCAACCGTCTCCATGAAGCTGGGCTACGGTCCCGCGCACCGTTAGGTCATCTTCCGCTCACGCCCCAACATCGTGCAGCCCGCCTCCAGTGGTGTCGCGACAGGCGTGTATGGAGGGACGAATGGAGACGTGTCGTCTTCAGTGATGAGAGTCGCTTCTGCCTTGGTGCCAATGATGGTCGTATGCGTGTTTGGCGCCGTGCAAGTGAGCGCCACAATCAGGACTGCATACGACCGAGGCACACAGGGCCAACACCCGGCATCATGGTGTGGGGAGCGATCTCCTACACTGGCCGTACACCTCTGGTGATCGTCGAGGGGCACTGAACAGTGCACGGTACATTCAAACCGTCATCGAACCCATCGTACTACCATTCCTAGACCGGCAAGGGCACATGCTGTTCCAACAGGACAATGCACGTCCATATGTATCCCGTACAACCCAACGTGCTCTAGAAGGTGTAAGTCAACTACCCTGGCCAGCGTGATCTCCGGATCTGTCCCCCATTGAGCATGTTTGGGACTGGATGAAACGTCGTCTCACGCGGTCTGCACGTCCAGCACGAACGCTGGTCCAGCTGAGGCGCCAGGTGGAAATGGCTTGGCATGCCGTTCCACAGGACTACATCCAGCACCTCTACGATCGTCTCCATCGGAGAATAGCAGCCTGCATTGCTGCGAAAGGAGGATATACACGGTACTAGTGCCGACATTGTGCATGCTCTGTTGCCTGTGTCTATGTGCCTATGGTTCTGTCTGTGTGATCATGTGTTGTATCTGACCCCAGGAATGTGTATATAAAGTTTCCCATTCCTGGGACAATGAATTCACGGTGTTCTTATTTCAATTTCCAGGAGTGTAAATCGGCATTTTAAACAGGATTCCACCTAAGTGATATGAAAAACACCGTATCTTTCCAACACACCGTGGACCTTCCGTTTTAAATTATATATTTCCTGTAAATGTTTCTTCTATAAAAGCTCTCTCTACGGAATCTGAAATAGTTTTCCAAAACAACTCTGTAACATCTTAGATTTCCCATTATTTTGTTTCAGTGTCCTGTATGTCGCATCTACATTAGTTGCATGTCTTCATATTTCTCTTGTAACCATCTTTGAATGACGTTGTAACATGACGCGCTGTCGCCAAGTTACAAGGTGCATTTTTATTATATATGTCATAATGTTAGAGTAATTTACATAAATCTTGGATGACCACCTAAATAGATTTTTGTTGTGATTTTATAAAGTACGCAAGATTCCAAGTGAGGACTGTAATAAAATGGTGAACATACAGTATATCTTGGTAAAGCGAATATTAAAGAATTATTGAGCTGTGTAGGCTTGAAGCTAATCGTGGTCTTCCCGAACCATGGCGACAAGAAGTCGCGGATTTGGGGTTTGCCGGACCACACACTCTGCTCTCTGGGGATGGGCGGTCAACAAGGTTACTCACACGGGCGGGAAATGCCTGCCGCCCGAACACAGAGTCGTCCCCGAACGCAGGCGAATATGTCCGACCTCTGTTAGATACGCTGGGCAAATCACATATCGGGGATATAACGTGACATTAGGTGCCGACCTGAAGATCCAATCCAAATGAGCATATAACTTAAAATCCTGGGAATTTCTGTTATATGTGAGCTTCGAGACTACAAAGGGGCGGAGCGAGAAGTTTCCTCGCGGAGAGAAGAGCGACGAGCTTCAATTCGATCTTCGAGTCCTTGCTAAGCGAGTCTAGTCTGAGGTTGACTTGGAAACTTGACTTCTTTCGCCAACTGCTGCTATACGACTGTAGCCGACTTGTGAGATAGTCTCACATACCGTGGGTCCGCTCCAGTCACCGCAGACATCAGACGCAGAACTACAATGGTAACTTATTACGACCAAGCCATCTGATTGTGCATTCCGTGAAACAGAACCCTTAAACGACTTTGAGAGGATAGATCCATGTTCTCACTTTGTAATTGTAAAAACCCCTGAGCTAGCGGCATAATTTGCCAGAACTAGTTATTTTCGAATGATATATTGTTCATTCTGGCGCCCATGATTGTCTTTTTAACTGTAAAGTCACAGTATTATGATGCCTTTGTCTGAGGTCGTCATAACTTATATTTTTCATTGTTTCCAATTGTCATTATTTCCTGCATTTTGATTCTGAGATATATTTAAAAGTAAATATACAATTGTTTGCTTGCTCATGACGGCTAATTGTACCTCTGAGCGTTGCTTTTATGATTTTGCCAATTTGTGTTAATGTTAACGGTAAATTCGCTCAGACTTGTAATCGCCAGTGATAAGAAAATAAATGTCATATTGTGACAATTTTTCCCAAATTCCAACTAACGTCGAGATTCTTGCAAAATTAGTAAATTTTCACTCCTTCATAAAAATTAAAATTCCACAATTATTAATCATAAAAGTATGAAAGATAATTGTAACGTAGTTTGCCCACCAAGGCACCCACTACAACGTTAAACTCTTGAGTACTTCTCTTGTCATTGATTTAATTTCTTCCTTTCTTCTAGATCTACATCGCTCATAAAATCTTCTTAATACAGTGGTATACAATCTCTGCATACCTTCGCTTCACCTCGGATTACTTAGTTTGTTGCTTAAAGTCTGTTTGCTTCTTAATGTCGTTAACTGACATATGAACTGGTTGCTGAATCATTGTTTAAGCGTGATAGAATGTAGCTGATATATGTTTTTACAAGTATCAGTCGTCCACTCCTCTACACACCTAAACATGTTTGCGGCAACGGATAATGACGAGCAGGGTTGATATTTGGGATTCAAAAAAAACAAAGGAAAAGTTTTTCTGCTTACAAGGACAGTTTAGCTTTTTAAATTGGTGATTCGTTAATTACAATACACCCCAACACTTTCCCTGTTTTAAATTATTCCAGGAAGAGAGTAACTTAAGAAACTGAAGGGAGACTGAATTGCTCCTGATCGACGGAAAACATTTCACGCTTAAGGTGAGTCCACAATGCAATATGGTGCGAGTAGAACTGCCACCTGTCAATGGAATGTGAAGGGCATTTTCATAAATCCAGTTTAAGGAAAAATGTCTGGCATTTCCTTGTTGATCGCCTTTTGACATTTTCGTGTTAACAGAATTGGATTTCGTATATTTGTCTCGCCTTCCAGTACATACTCATCGTGTTTGAATTTTGTTGAACGGAATTATGGTGTATTCTATCGAAAGCAACGATATCATAGCTAATAGAGATAGATTTAACTCCGACAGACATAGATTTAGTAGTTACGAACGAGAGATTAACTTTCTTAAGATTCTCACAACGCACTGTATTATTTTGTTGTTGAGTGTCATAATAATGTCTATCCGTTAGGTCTGTCTGATATATCTTGGTTCATTTTTTACTTAGTGATTTTGATAATATACGTGGTAAATACAGAGAACTTAAAAGTCTTGAATCCCGTTAATATACTTGGCAGGAATAACAACATAAACAAATTTCCAGAGGAGATTGTCGGATTAAGGGTCATTAAAAATCCCCACCGAGACAGGGATTCGAATTGGGGACCCTTCATTCCCCAGTCAGGCAGCATAACCAGAGAGCCACCAGACACTGATCAGCCAGAACGTTATGACTACCTATCTACAATCGAAATAAACCCGTCCAGGCGATAGCAGCGTCACCTGACGAGGAATGACTGCTAGTCAGACACACGCACGGTGCATGTAGTATCAGTGAGCTTGCTATCCGTGCTTAGAATGGGAAAGGCGTGTGATCTATCAGAGTTTGACATAAGGCAGAGTGTGATGGCCCAGAGGCTCGGCACGAGTATTTCGGAAACTGCGTGACTTGTCTGGTGTTGGAGGAGTGCTGTGGTAAGCGTCTTCAACAAGTGGCGAAACCAAGATGAAACTACGTCCAAATGTCGACGGGTTGGGCGGCCACTCCTCATGACAGATGTCGGACGTCGATGGATGGACGGACTGGTAAAACAGTTCAGGCGGTGAACTGTGGCGGAACTAACGTCAGACTTTAATGCTGGGCAGAGTACAAGTGTGTCTGAATACACAGTGCACCGAACACTCCTAACGATGGGCCTCCGCAGACGACGACCCATGCATGTGCCAATGTTAACACCACGATATCGGCAACTACTATTGAAATGGGCACTTGACCATCGTCACTGAACGTTGGCGCAGTGGCAGAGCGTTGCATGGTCTGATGAATCCCGATACCTTCTTCTTCATGCCGATGGGAGTGTGCGAATCCGTCATTTCCCAAGGGAACAGCTTCTTGACACCTATACTGCGGGACGTAGACAAACTGTTGGCGGCTCATTTATGCTCTGCGGAACATTCACGTTGGCATCCATGAGTCCAGCGGAGCTAGTGCAAGGCACAATGACGGCCAATAAGTATCGTACACTGGTTGCAGACCACGTAACCCCCTTCATGACGACAATGTTTCTGAAACGACAGTGGCATTTTTCATCAAGATAATGCGCCATGTCACATTGCCAGGAGTGTGATGGAGTGTTTCGAGAAACACATTGGCGAGTTGCAATTGATGTACTGGCCCCCCAATTCGCCCGATCTGAACCCGATCGAACACATCTGGGATGTGACTGAACGTGGCGTCAGAGCTCATCGCCCTCCTCCCTGGAATTGACGGGAATTAGGTGACTCGTGTGTGTAGATGTGGTGCCAGCTCCCTCCAGCGGCCTACCAAGGCATCATTGCTTCTATGTCAAGACGCGTTTGTCGCTGTTATCCGTGCTATTAGGTAGGTGGTCATAATGTTCTGGCTGATCAGTGTATATGCTATTAACATTACAATGTAGGTAACGTCAACTCATAAGGTTTTACCCATCCAAAAATCGCCTAACGCGTCTAAATAATTTTTCACTTCAAAAATTAAAAATCTGACCCAGTCCACAACCCCAAGGTTGGTCGAATGTTCCCGAGCGAAGTGTACCAACCTATTGTATCAGAAGAAGGAAGGTCAATTCCTTTCCTCAGGGGCCGACAGTTTAACGTAGGATCAGAACTATGGAACATCCCGGTGTAGCTCATATAATCAAATACAACTCCTGAAAATTCCAGCTTACCGCGAGATTTGGACCCCTTGACCGGAAAACTAAACTTTTGGAAGTAAGCGCCTTAACCGCTGAGCTACCAGACCTCGTTGTTTGGAAGTATACGTGTGCTAAGTACTATCAAAATCGGATAGAAACTGTAAGGTTTATATGAACAACGTTGATAGAAATTAAGGTGAGGAGGGAAAGGAGGAGAGGGTTTAGGTTTTCGTAATTCAAACGTTAACAGTATTTTTATATTTGTTTTAAAGTATACGTATTAAAGTTCCGTCAAAATTGGATTAAAACTGTGTGTTTGTTTGAAAACATTTTCTATGAAAACAAACATTAATTTTTATATATTAGATAAAAATATAATATATACTTTCACAGGTGTTTAAGCGCAACACGATATACTTATAGCTACAGATACTCTGTTAACATTAGCATGTTGCGACGCGAACTCATAAGATTTTACTCATCCAAAAAGCGTCCAACACGCATATCATAGCATCTCAGTGACGGGAAGTCGCCAACTCAAATATTTACCTTCAGCCAAGCATCACCTAACAACCTATAGACGTTTTCACTTAAAAAATAATTCAAATGACATTAATTCGCTGAAAACCGTAAGGTGATTTACATCACTAGGGCGTGATCTTTTGGTAACATACTTTAAATTTTGATTTTGCGATGGATGGAGGTCTTTGACATTAGCATCTTGATGTCTGAGCAATTAGCGGAATTTGGAACACCACGATCCATTTCCTTCACGACCTCAATAACGCACGGTAATATGTCTCTTCATTCAACAATGGCACAGTGTGACTACATATAGCAATACAGAGTCGCTATTAATATGCAGCAAGCATTATTACCGGTACAACACTTGACAACTCACTCTCGAACAATCTAACACAACTGTTAACTTGAAGAGATGCTCGCCAATACATACATCGCAAGTCGAGCTCTTGCCTTCTAGTCGCCTCCTCTTACGAATGCTATGGCGACTCATTTTCTGTTTGTTGATGCGATTTTTGCACCAATGCAGGAAGTTGGGGAAAGTCCTGTCTCGATGATTTCCCGAGAAAATAAACAAAATTTAACAATGATTAATAACGATCCTTAGAGCTGCATTTTAGCTCTTCGTAAATTTTTCGAAACACCATGATTATTTTCCTATACTGAAATGTTAAAGTTGCAGTTTATCTCAATGGTATGATTCCTCGAGCCACACATTCTCTCACTTGACGTTCTTAATCTGCTAGAGACTCAGCTGGCGGCTAAGTCCCCTGAGGAAGTCCTAAGGCCGGGTCGAAACGTCGGGAAGAAGTAGGATGAGCATTTCGACGCAGCGTGAAACTCGAGAAGCTGTTTATACCAAAATGACGGCTGCGAAAACAGCAAAATCTTCTTCGTATCTACGTAATAGCTTTCCAGCAGTTATCCTAGTTATTTCATTTTTCAGTTCTGCAGATTTCATGTTACTTTGTTCTTACAGAGTGAGGTGAATGGAGAATTGGAATGACGTTCGTGAAAAGTTGGAAATACGATGTCATAAAGTTATGTCAGTTCTTAAATTAGCTGATTCCGTAAAGAAAAGTGAGGATATTGCTAGTTTATATGGATCAAATCAAGAAGGATATATGGACAATTTTTATTCTCTTCTAAATGTAATTGTATCTCCCACGCTTCCAACTAGCTTATCGTCGTTTTGTTTTCGCAGCAATACTGTCATGCTCGGACGTGGATTTTGATCTACACAGTTCAAACTACAAATGACGCACAACATACCTACCAACTAAACACCGTTTTATTGCACATATGCGTCATTTCTGAAATAAACGTCTTGTCTGGGGAGAGAATAACTCGGGAAGAAGAAGAAAGATAAACAGCTGACAGGCATTTGCAGCTGAATAATACAGAGTAACAAAAGAACGAAGATTTTGGCCGTCCATCGCGACGACCGTAATTTCAACTACAGCCTGCAACATTTGTAGTTAAATGCTGTCCTTACCGTAGAGGGAAAACAACAATGATGATGATATTGGAAGCAATAGAGACACAGTTTAGATGACTGTGTGGTTGACATGGACAAATATTATTTCTTTTTTCTTCTTTTTATTTAAAAAAAAAATACGGTAATGATGTCGGTAACGTCGCGAAGTTTTTGTAATGAACATTTATTTTTTTTACTTATGGCTTTACGCCTCGTCGACATCGAGGTCATTAGAGGCGGGATGGGATGGGGGGCAAGGAATGGGAAGGAATTCAGTCAAGGCCTTTTGAAGGAAGCATCCCGGCATTCGCCTGGAGTGGTTTGGTGAAGAACATTTTGTTTTCTGAGATCATTCATAATTTGTAAGTAAAGTGTGGAGGTATCTTAATAAGCAGTGTGACGCTTAAATGCGGGGAAGGAAGGACAAGATGTCTGGTTATTTACTAGACAATGCAGTCCCGTGAAATTAACATACATGACAAAGACATACGAATTTAGCATCTTCAAGTACAAACTTTAAGCTTGTGGTTTTATGACTGTGACACGAAATTTTCATTACCAGAGAAACATGAGTTTTAAAATTTTTCTGTATCCTCTGTAAGCTTTTTTTTCTTTCATCTGCTGTATTATTCTGGTAGTGAGTAGCAGCTCCACATTCACCAGGCGAGTATCGGAAAGCGCCTAAGCCAACAGTCGGCCAGCTTAGGGAGCGTCCATAAACCACGTAGCTCCATTTTGGCCTCTTGTGAACCCCCCTCCCCCCCACGTAACCCAACGTGGCTTTTGCCTCTACCCCCCCCCCCCCCCTCCCACGTAGCTCGTAGCCTTTTTCCCAACTGACTCCAGAAGACATTTTGTACTGTTTTCTCTTGTCAGACTATCGCATGTTACATACGGGGATAATTAAATGGCGGAAATAAATATTTACATGCTGTCGTGTGTCCTGTAATTCATTTTAACTGTGACAAATAATATGAACGAAAAGCTACGTGGCCTGGCTCGAAACCCCGCCCCCCCCTCCCCCCACGTAGCCCAACGTAGCTTTCCAGCCAACCCCTCCCCCCCCCTAGACCGAGCCACGTAGTTTGTGCACAATCCCTTACAGGAATTTTGGCCAAGCGTCCGGTTGGCCTGGCTGTTCGGAAGTTTTCCGATTAGAAACGTCGCACCCCTTAAATTAAGTGGATAATATATTGGAGGAGTTGTAGATGGTTTGTCGTTGAGAAAATCAATTTGGGACGAAAGCCAAGCGGCGAGAGGAGAAGGGATGCGGGGATTCTTTAAATGTATCGCTTCCTCCAGACTATTCGTTTCGGTCTGGCAAGTTTTTCTCGCTCAAGACTCATAAACAACTTGCAAGATGGCTGTCAACGATAACACTCACCAGAAAGAATCAGCAGTACAACTCCTTCAACTCTGCAGAAAGAAAGCCAAACAGCTAAACTGAGGATAATAAGAAGATATAATCGTTTGCGTGAGTTAGTTGTTAAATCTAGATTTTGTTTCTCAGAGCTATTGTAAACATCGACAGAAACAGTGCTAGCTTATTGGAGACAAAAATATTCACGCTATAATTGTTTACGCATCTACACTATTTGTTAAACTCTGAGGTAAGCAACACATTCGTAATGTTTGTTTTTAATTATTTTTTCTTTCAGACCTGCCTCCTTCTTTAATTTACGTGGATTATAAAAAAAACAGAACTCGTAAACATTACATACGATGTAATAAATCTTCAGGATTAACTAAATTGCTTTCATCTGCACTGCCTGACTGATCAAATGTTTTTCGAAGATAATCCTATTATTATTAGAACTGTTTTCTGATCAGATAATCTTCTCGTAAACTGTGGACTTTATTGTTTATTTAACAGGGAACAAGCTGGAACTCGATTTCAGGCACAAGGGTGTGGGAAGATTTTCTTTCGTAGGCACGGGGGTCAGGGATTGGAATAAGTTACCAAGATAAATGATGAATAATTTACCAAAAACGTTGAAAGAATTTAAACCTGAAATTCGTAGAGTGCTAAAGTAGATGGGTACAGGAAAGAGAAGAAGTGGGAGTGTAGGGAAATAGCCACCTAAGCTTGAGCTCGATTGCAATTAAATTAAATTACATCTGCAGTCCGCTCTCCATTTATTAACAAATAAGATTGATTAAGGAGTGTTAATGTCAACGTGCCTGATTCATTGATTAGGGTAAAGATTCTAATAGTAACGGTACTATTCTGTAATTTATTAGTAGGTCCCCTGTACCGTGTAGCACTACCGGGTTAGGTTAAGGCGGCAAAGACAGGGGCGTTATAAGTAACCAATATAAACCCTGCCACCAGGTCATTAGGACCACATGGAATTATTATTATTTAATTTAATTTAATTGAAATGGAGCACACGCTCCGGTGGAAATTTCCCTTAACACCCATCTTCCCCTCTTCCTGCACCCATCTACATTTGCCCTCTGCAAATTTTCACTTTAAATTCTTTCAACGTGTTTGGTGAATTATTCATCATTTCCCTTGGTAGCGTATTCCAATCCCAGACACCCTTACCTAAAAAATATCAGCGACTTGCATATGAGAATCCTTTGCAACGGTGCTAGGAGATGCTACATAAAACCTTTTGATCATGGGAATGGCTCCACATTCAGATGTAGAGAGGAAGTTTTTTTTTCTGCTTGAAGCTTCTTTGACATCGAGGTCAAGGAACGGGAAGGAGTTCGACCACGGTATTTTACAGGAACCACCCTAGTATTCACCTGGAGTTATTTGGGGAAACCCAAATCAAGATAGCCGGACGGGGTTTAGAACCAGCGTCCTCCCGAATGCGAGACCAGAGCTCTGTCACCAGGTTGAATTTACTCCTTCTAGGGGAAGTGTGATAGTTCATTTCACCATGGATCATCACTAGGCTCAGTTGGCATGAGGTGCGATTTCTGACTTCTGAAATTATCGGCTTCATTTGGCTTTCGACCTTGCCTATAATCAAACGACTGAATTATGAATGACTCATAGCCACAAATAATCAAAGCAGCTTTACAGTCGAAATAATGGATCCAATAACGTAGCGATTATGGCGGTGAACTCATGTACGTAATATCACCGGTCGAGTAAGATGGTTTTAGTTACCTGCTATTTTGCAGTATCCTTACGATGGTAGCAATGATTAATTCGAACTGAATGAATCAAAGCTGGTGAAAGATATTAAAACACTAGAAATGGTTGCCAGCCTAATCACCCACATGTCATTTCACTGGAACAATAAGTACATCAACGTCAGTAAACACTAATCGAATATTCGCCTGATTTTTAATAGCTTCGCTTTCTCACATTTGTTACCTACCATCATAATGCACTAATGCTTTTTTTTTTAAGCACGAAGCTCAATAGCCAGATTGTTTTCTCTTAATGTAAATCCTGCACGGAAAGCAAAGAATATAAATGCAAAGAATAGAAAATATTTACAACTGAAAAACGGTTACATATCGATTTAACCGTTGTGGATTGCGTCAGAATAGTCTCCCTTTTTCAAATAAAAATCTTCTGAGTACAAAGGTATTATTCGAAAACATTGTTTTATCACAAGAGTTATGTTACTAAAAATGAATGATGGTTTAATTTCAGGTACCGGCAGAACAGGAAAGCGATTCTTCTGTTTGATAAGAGAATTTCGTTTTGTCCAGCAAAAGAAGTTAATACGAGCGTGATTTCCACTAAATAAAGATGTTGTTAAGTCACTAATGAATATTTACCAGATGATCCTTCCACAAAATAACGATTCGTACGAAATTTGTTTCACCCGTAAGAAGAGTGAGGACGTTGGCTGTTACTGTCTGTGCTGATTAATTTACAGTTAATGTTGGGTGTATTTTCATTTTCTATATGTCACATGTTGTTTATTTTCAGCTATTTATGGCATACTAAAAATATTTAAGTGTTACCGCACGTAGAGCAGATACGATGAAATTTTACGGTTGGTACATGGCACGCATTACTTAAGAGTGACGGAATATTTGAAGTGCCATAAATGAGGTGGTCATTAAAAACTCGAACGATGGAACTTAAGAGCCTTTGTTATTACCGTTCTGTTGCCAAAGCGGTATTTGCATAAATCACGTTTAAGAGTACGAGAACCATTACTTGTTATATTGAAAGACAGGTAAAGATACGCTGCAACAAATTGCAGCACAACTTAACTTATAGGTCGTGCTGCTCAACCAACTTTTAACAACTTCTCAGCTTCGTAACCATATCGTAGCATTAAAACAATCATTTGTTTACCTCTTTTATGCTCGTAATTTTTAAGGTTAAAAATCTGCCTTATGAACAAATAAAAAATTAGTAGTAATTTTTCCTTGGTTTTACGATTATTACAAATTAAAACTCAAATTCTACTAGAGACAAGGCACTAATTTTATTGCTTTTGCTAATAGGATAAGTACTGATATGAAATATGAAAGAAAACAATATAAAACATTCTGTAAATTGCTTAAATAGTGAAAACTGGTCAGATGTTTACACTTTACAGAGAGTTAAAACAAAATTTTATTCCCTTATGGATATGTTTCTAACTCTATTTGAACTTTTTTTTTTTAAGTTTTCAACATGCTATTCAATGAGCTGAGTAAGGGGAGGATTACCAAGATATTAAAGTTTATACTTAAATGAAAAGGGACCTTTACTTAACAGTAAGAGAATCAGATAATTATACAGTGAATGGTCACTATAATGTTTATTCTAAAATTCTAATAAATGTAATTCGGAAGGCCAAGAATATGTAGGTACCAGGAAAAATAAAGAATTCAAGTTAAAAAATGAAAGCTACATGGAATATAATAAAATATGAAATAAAACAATCTGTAAAACACCCAAGAGACATAAAAAATAAAACAAAATGGATCTGTAAAATGCTTGAAAAGAAATTAGTTATAGATACAGAATGCTGCTCTAGGACTTCTTCAGACTGCTTTCACACATAAATTTGTGGGGATGTTACTATCGCCAGTAACAATCTCAGAAATACATAAACCCATGAAACAATTAAAACCTAAGCATTCTTACAATACGTCAAAATTTCATGTAAATTGGTGAAAAGATCTTCAGGTGGTATAAGACACATACGTGCCCATATTTGCAATGAATCGTTAGTGCGAAGTATATTTCCACATTGAATAAATATGCAGTTGTAAAACTATTATTTAAAAAAGGAGAAGTGCCATGCATAAAAAAAAATTCCGTCCCATCACTTTACTTGCAGGCTGCTCAAATATTTTTGAAAAAGTCATTCATCGTAGAGTAATAAAAAAAATTTATACACTATAACATTCTTACTACTTTACAGTTTTGATACCAGAAAGATACATCCACAGAAATGGCTATTTATTATTTTTTAAATAACATATAATGAGCAACAGAATAATAAAATGTGTACTCTAGGATTTTTTTTGTGAACGTGCAAAAGCTTTTGACTGTATCAACCATGAATTAATATTGAAAAATGGAATGGTATGGTATACGTGGAACCGCAGGGAAATGGTTTATCTCATCCATGCAACGCCAAATGCAAAAAGTTTTTCCTTTTTATTCCAAAATCACTGAAGATGCTTGATTAGACTGGGATAAAATACAATATGGCATCCTGCAGGGCTACGTCCTAGGACCCGTTCTGTTTTCATTACACATCAATTACTTGTCTGGAAACATATAATAGGGCTAAAGGCGTTTTATTTACAAATGACGCTGCTAATGCAAATGTAAGTCATAGCTCAGATATTTGTTAAGCCTGCAATAATCAAAGTAGTTTAATTAAATTGAAATCAAAGTGAACACTAATATATCACAACGATAGAATTTTCCGTAGAACATGACGATATTTCGAAATCACTCGAACAGTGAATCTTGCGGGTTTGTTCATAATTTGTTGTGAACACGTTAAAGGCAACGTGTTGTCGAGTCGGCGATAGCGAAGATCAGCTCAATCTATTCCTCGTACTTGGTGGTGGGGTAGTATTTCACCAATCGTGTGTTTCTGCGGCTATATAATCCTTTCCCATGTGCCACATGAAACAGGAGATACGTATATAATTCCCATGTGCGGAACGAACGTCAATGATTGGCGCAAGACATATTTAACCTTCTCGTCTCCTTAGATGTTTGTTTCCAGATCGTATTATTTGAAATATACTGCAGCAAGACTACTCACACTCCCTTCGCAGTTTTCAGGTATTTTACAGCGTGACCGTCACTGTACGTGGTAAAAGCTGCTTCGGCCGAGCAGAGAGCGTCCGGATATACCTGTGAATCTGCTTTCTTTTATAGTCACGGGTTCTTATTAATATGTCTTAAATAATAATATCACTTGATGGAGTGTGTTATATTACACACTTTAGGGCGTAAGCAAACATAACACTGTAAACTATAGTATACAGGCTTCTCTAGTATCAAAGGAACTCATTTGGCTGATAAATAAATCAGAGTATATCGTATGGGTTCCCAGCCACTGCCTCCAATCAGCGAGATAATCCTCACCAAATAGGAAAAAGTGAAAACTAGAACCGTTAAAATATATCATTCTCGGCCATGTTTCAAACAAATTTAGCAGCTGATATCACAAGCTCATTCTCTTCAATTCGTGTATGATAGTACAAACAGTCTCCTTCTCAATGAATGGGAGGTAATAGAGGGCGTAATGGATGTGGTGGTGGAGACTATCTGCTAGTGAAAACTGGACGAATCAGAGCGTACGATGAACTATGAGTACGCGAAGGTGTGAAAGGATTTTAACTACCACGCTGTTTTAAAATACAGGACAGCTCTTTTAAAACACTATCTATAATACATATCGTAATATAATCGGATTCCTTCCAGGCAAGGCGAAGATGCTCCAACCCTGTTTCAGCATAATATAGTGCCCAGCAAGGCTTAGAATTAAAATCTCATATCCTGGAGAATAAGAAGCAATTATTTTTAGTTGCACGTCAAATTGTACGAGTATCTATAAGACAAAATGTGACGTAATAAAAATAGCACATTACGGGTTATTGATGCTGGGATCGTTTCAGTCATAAGGGGAAGGGGGGAAAGGAATTCAACGATGGTTTTCGAAGGAACGATCCCGGCATTGCCTAGATGTTTCTGGGAAAAAAATGGAAAACCAAACCTGGTTGGCCTAAATGGTGAGCGAAACCGAGAGTGGTAAAATTCTGGCATCGCTTTAGGATGGACGCGGGTTCAAATCCCCATCCGGTCGTCCAGATTTTGGTTTTCCATTGTTTCCCGAAACCACTCCAAGCGAATGATGGGATGGTTTCTTCAAAAGGCCATGGGTAAATTCCTTTCCGTTCCTTGTCCCTAATCCTCTCCCGCCTCTAATCACTTCGACGTCGATGAGGAACACTTAAGTATTTAAATTGCGCCTGAAACCTCTATTAGAGCCCAAGCCACTGTCTCTGCTGCAGGCAGATCCACAAGGGGTACATAGCCCGCCCGCATGTGAAGAGGAATGTGCAAGCCTTCTTCGAAGAACAACGGGTGCCACTGCTTCCCTCGTCTGCTCGTTCACCTGACATGTCGCCCATCCAACATGTCTGGGATGTGGTTGGTTGCCACTTGTTCGGTCTGGTCCTCCTGTAACCGCTGCCAATTTTTTTGTGAGCTCGGCAACATATCCAGGCTCTTTCTGATTCCATGTCACAATTTCTAGATGCTCTGATTGAAATAGCTTCATAGCGTACTGAACTCTCACAACAAGGAAAGTGAATATTGTAAGTGTCAATCCTAAACATTATACCTCTCGGTAAGCTGTATTTTATACAGTCTAAGTGTTGCGTGTAGTTAGTTCAACAACAAAAGAGATGTGTGTTTTCTTTCAAAGATTTTTAAGCACGCTTATGACTCGATAACTTCGCGACTTGTTCACAAATACTGAAATTGTGCTACAACCGAATGAAAGACTTCGTAAAAGTGCTAGTTGGCAAAGTCTATGCAAGCGCAAAAGGCCTATACTATTATGGACATTTAATTAATTCTCCTCAACTGTAAATCATTTACTCTAAGACTGAAATAATTATTACTGTTTATTGGAAAATAGGAAGTTATATGCCGTTCTTGTATAAGTTATTTAATATTAAGTTTATTGTGTAATATTTTTGTGTACCAAAGAATTTAATTTCCCAATCTCCGTTTAGCGTGCGTTAATTATTGATGTTATTTGTTTTATAGGGTTCAGGTCGCCATGTCTCGCAAATAACTTATTCTCACCAATGTCTGCTGTGTCTTAGCGAAACATGTATTTACACGGGGAAATAGTGACTTATTTCAGCTTTCACATAAAATGATTACAGAAAGACCATGAATAACAGTAAATGGTTCGGTGCGAAGGCAGTTTCGGCATTTGATATCGATCACGTGCTAACGCTCTCAACGAAATTGCTCGCTTGGAATCGTAGGCTAAATGTACTTTGCAGTGGCGTAGCTAGCCTGGGTGACACCCGGGGTGGATATCTATGGTGTCACCCCATGAAAACTTAATTTAAAGTAAAAAATAATTATGATTTTTAATAAAACGTGGTTAAAGAAACATTAATTGTTATTTAAAAATGTTTATTAATAAAACTGTAATATTAATAACATTTAAAACATAAATATACGAAAAACAATCGTAAAAAATGAATTTAGTGCCACGCATAAATCGTCTGAGGTGTGGTGTGACAGCGTCACCCACAATGAATATAATTAAATTATTATTAATTATATTCATAATTCCTTTTTTTATTATATTCAAATATTTAGTCTTGCAACGTGTAATTAATTGTAAATAATGAGGGTTGTCTGGATAGGTTAAATGTATGTTTAAAACCAGGGCGGCCAAAGGTATATTTTATTGTAAATCAATTTTTCTGTAAACGCGTGGCTCAGAAGGGTTGAATATCGAAGGCTAGAAACTGCCATTTCGGCGGTTGAGAGAGGAACAATGGAGCAGGCGAGGCGACTCGATGGCGCCGGGACAGCCCGGCTTGAGTCCCGTTCGAAATCGGGCGGTGACCTACCCCTACCCCGCTACTACCCCGAAGGCCACGTAGGAAACGCGCGAAGGAGGCGGCGAATGCGACGCATGATATTAAACACGTGACGACGGAAATGTGTAGATAGCCAATCCTGAACATTTATTGGGGTCTACAATACTAATTCCGTGGAGTTCTTTTACATGTGGCGAGCAACTAGCCGAGGAAGAAGAAGGAGCCATTTTTAGACATCACTTCTGTCCAAGACGAGCTGATGAACGGACGTGACTTGGGTCCAAGACGAGCTGGTGAACAGACGTATCAGCCGGCACGTTCTCTGATGATCATTGTGGTTGATCATTTCTTGCTTTGGGAAAGCGAGATGTCGAGTGGCATGCTTGCCATTATTTGGAAGTTATGCTAATAACGCGGTCGTAGCCGCTTATTTAGCTTCCATTGCTGCAGTGGCATTGTGTTTGTCGCTCACCATCACGGCGATGATTCTATGGTAATGTACCAGAAACGACGGTCACTATTCAGTGGATTTTAACAGACTTATGTGCCCTTAAGCGACGCCTGGGTTAAGACTCTGCTCCCGTCACTTAAATTCTGAGCTAGCTGAATTTATATTTCGATTCAATTTTTTTCTTAAGCATCTTGCTGTTTGTTAATTCAATTCTGATGCTTTTCATTCACTTTATACGGCGCCCCCTGGGAGTTTCCTTTGTACAGTAAAATGTTAGCTTCAATTTGATGGCCTGTGTTGCCATGTTATTTCAATGTTAACTTTGCTGTTTTTATTACTTGTTTGAGATATTTCATTCAGTTTTGTTTGCTTACTCCGGCGAATTGTAAACGTCGGGTATTGCTTGTTTTTGCTGATCTAATTGTGTTTAACGTAACGTTAATTACTACCCGACCTTGTAAGGCCATAAGACTCAATAAATGAGGTTTTATTTTGTGTCTGAAATTCATGGTTCTAGTTAGTAACCTATTAGATCCCCTTATAGCAATATTATATGTATTTTCCATTTTCAGGAATTATTTTAGATTTTAATAATTCCCCCCTCCCTTTTTTGGCAACTCACGTTTTTCTTAACGGTAGCCAACAAATGGTCCCTTTACAGAGGTTAATTCATGACCGGACTATGGAAATAAAAGCCTAGACCGGTGGTCTCCAAACTTTTTACCCCGTCGACCCCTTGACAGAATATTTGCCTTCTTATCGACCCCCACAAGTATTTAATAAAAACATTAAATCATTTTGGCATTTCTGATGATAAGCAATAAGGAGGCTTGCACAACAACTCAGCGAAATAATTTATAAAATCCACCCAATAACATTAACAGAAAAACGAGATACTTTCCACTATTATTACAATCTCAAAAAATAGGGACAAAACTATGGATAGATGGAATAAATTTCAAATAAAGGCCTGCCAAAAAGAACAGATGGTTGTTGTACTGTTTTAACTTGTCACATATTTCATCATTTACTTCATATGACTTCGCAAACAGACGAGAATTGAGAGGATGAGCTTTACTTTAATTTATTGACCTGATTTTTAGTAGAGCATTCCTATTTTCTTTCCCGTACAGTTTAATTGATTCTTTTTTAGTATTAATCGACCCCCTTTCGACCCCTCTGTATTAATCGACCCCTGGAGATCTCTTATCGACCCCAAGGGGTCGGTATCGACCACTTTGGGGAACCCTGGCCTAGACTATGCATGTTCCGATATACACTTAGCTGGATTTTTTAAATTTAGTTTCAGAAAAAAATACATTGTTCTTTAAATAATTAGAGAAATTACAATTTGACTATCTACTTATCCTTATTTTGGTAATTTTAGATATCTTTTCTTTAATTTCAAAACTACCTCGCTTCGTAAATAATCGTCCAAGAAAACTTACATTATAGTCTCAGCCGCTTTTATCAAACCAAACAACAGTGACGGACGGCATGTACGATTTCCTGCGATTGTTGGAGCCATAGAGCGCGCAGTGCTGCCAATAACTGCACTCCACTGTAACGAAATCGCACAATGCACTTTATTGCATTTGAAAAAGCGCTAGATCAACTTAAAAAAAAATCAATAAAAGGAGGAGTAGTTGGATACCAAAGGATACGAAAAATAATCCTTTTTTTGTGTCACACTATTTTCGATTATTTCATTTCATGAATTGTGGGTGTCACCCCCAAACGGATGACACCCGGGGCGGACCGCCCCCACCGCCCCCCCCCCCTTAGCTACGCCACTGGTACTTTGTACGTTTTATTCACAATTCAGGACGTGCGCATGGTATTGCTACAATAATGATTTCACTCTTCCCATTCTGCTTTACATATTAATAACGTGAGAAAAAACTGAAAAATTATAAATATCTATTTGACTTTGTAAGTGAGTGAAATCTAATAACACTTTTAATTCTTCAACAAACGTTTTAGAATATTCCCTTTATCTTTCGAAATATGAATCACTTCATGTTTCTGGGATAGTCTTGCTTACTTCTCTGCGAAGTCTATCGTTTGACTTGCGTTTCTCACCAGCCAACAAGCGGGCGGTCGCTTCTTTCTTCGTTATTCTGTGCTTCTCAGTTAATATAGAACATTTCATTTAACACAATATTGCAGCAATAAGGACTAAATATTTTCAATACACCTTAAAAAACAATTATTGCTAAGAATTTCTGCCTGTAATTGATTTTCCAACGCTTCACATTTTGAATCATATCAGCTAATTTCAATTAACTATCTAATTAACGTCAAAAATACACAGTATTAATAAAAAAATTCATAAGTTTCTTTACTTTCAAAGCTTCATTTGGAATGAGTCACTTAAAGTGTTAAAAATGATGTTTAATTTTATGTAGCGAACAGACAAAGACGAAGTTTATAATGTAACACTTCATTTAACTAATCTTTTCCGTCTAGTTAAATCCAAAACCAATAAGAACTCTGCCTTCGTCTGCATACAATATTCGCAGTTTCTATACATACTATCTTGAACTCAACCAAAGAAGCAAATGAAAGAGCGAATTCCTCACGTGTTCTAAACAGTACACTGACAATGCGCACCAAACTCAGTGAACGCACATGGAGTCAAGCGAAAAGAGGTACAACAGAAAAATAGGATATTCTATAATCACAAGGAGGAAAGTTCAAATCATAGCGTCAAACACATCACGCAGTTAAATTATTGAACCAACAGTAAAAGGGAACAACCAGCGGACAAGTATATTACTGAAGAAAATAACCTTAAATCTAATCTGATGCAACTTCCAATTCCTTCACCCAAACAAAGAAACTGCAAATGTTTAAACGAAAGCCAAATGCTAGACAATAGATATTAATAGCACAAAATTCGACTACAGGTGTCAGCTGCTATTCGATTGCTTCTACTAGCAACTCGAGAAAAACTTAGTTTTAAGTCGGCTAATTTTTTGACATTACCTTTCTTATTGCTGTTGGGTAGAGATGCAGTACGTCTGACCTGGCACCAGAGAGCAGTTGCGTTTACCTGTGCGAATCCCTGGTAAAAATTGTGCATTTTGAAATCATTTCAAGACAAATTTACTTTTTTATGTATATAATGTTCTTTGTCTTCTTAGTTGCTAGACAGTTTTATCGTTGATATCATCGCAATAAGAACAACATCAGAATTTAATTTCAGTTTGTTAATAAAAGACTATAAATTAACTGCACTGGAATCTAAATTTCCGTTTTAGACTACAATAATGCCAGCAAGTATTCGAAAAAAAAAATTACTGGAAGTACGGCCAACGGATAACCAGTTATTAGGGAGATGGAATTGTTATTGAGAGGGCGCTGGGAAACTCGTCGCTAGAACAGACAACTTGGGCGATATTCGCAGAATACTGATTGCCTCTAGGCTTCTATACAGCTCTAGATTTTGCTCAATGCTGCTAAATTGCTGGTTTCGGAAGTTTGCCAATAAGCCGTAAGCTTGTGGTGAAGCCCTTTAGATCGCAATGTAATTAAGCTTCAGAGCAAACTTTTGCGGAATTTAGTGCCACTGAGTCGCTGGCAATACTGCTTGCGACGTTTGTAAGGATTACTGGAGGGAAACCTCACTAAGTAGTTTCTCTGCATTTCAAGCGTTTACAGAAACAATTCCTCAGTCAAACAGTTTATTTTATTTACTAAGAATTTATTTGAATGTATTAAAAGACTTAACGCAGAAATTTTTAATTAGATCCTGCATAATAATTGTGATACTTGTACAAAAAATCCTCATGCAGACAATGGAATCTTAGGTGTAATTGTACAGTTGTTTAGACTAATTTGCTGTACTGCTTAATGTTCGTTGTGAACAGTAAACTTATATTTAAGAGAATGACTTATTTGCTCGGGAGATCCCTGTTGGATGGCTTTTTTATGTAAATACTTATGGCTTTGCGCGTCGTCAAAGTCCAGGTCATAAGAGACGGGAGAGGATTGACAATATCGAACGGGAAGGAATTTGGCCATGGCATTTTGAAGTAATCATTCCACCATTGGAGTCCTTTTGGGAAACTACAAAAAAAAAACTTTAAGTCTTGATGGCTGGACCGGTATTTGATAGGTCTCAGGCACGTCACTTGCATAAGGATTGAAGAGTTGTGCCGCTTACACGGATCCCTGAGGCAGGCAGTTGTAAAACTTATAGACAATATGCTTTAGATGTTACGACTGTTATAAGTGAAATAAATATCGATTTAATTTTAAAAGTAACTCCAGTTTTTGTATCCAATATATGTATATAAAAAAAAGTACAAAATGTGTTTTTTATACAATGTTTCATTCATGAGCTTTAAATGTTTGAAATTTGCAGCTCCCACATAACTTCTTCGCGTTAATTCCAGTCTTGCTGTAGTTACCAAAACATAATTTTTCATAAATTGTTTGAATTGATGAACCCAAATTTCGATACTCATATTGAGCAGTGCCTTTATAACCTTTCTCAGTTTTTTTTCCTAACTAATATCAACTGCAGTCACATAATTCATTTTCCAAATTATTAATTTCGAATTTAAATTAACCCTATGGTGCTGTAGAAAGAACGGTATCTAGCATTAATTATGAAACTAATAATAAGTGACTATGTAATAGACAATGGTGCCTTCACACAGATTCCTTCTAATACTGAAGAACTACAGTTTTTCTTTCAATACGACGCCTTGGCACGAACTGTTTCTCGTACGTTATTAGAATAACCTCCTTATTCTAACCTTTGCCAGCCGTTGATCCCGATGAGAAACAGAACTGAATTCTTGAAATAAGGAAAGTTTTGTTACGTAGACATGAACAAAATTCAGCTCTCTTAGACGATATGAATACAGCGACTAGGTGTTTCTCATCTGAGTTGAGTAACACGCTACTTAATGCGCTAGTAAATAAGTGTTTTTCAAGAACACCGACGTCGCTTCTGAACGTTCGGATCTCTGTTCACATGAATTTTTTCCCCCTTATAGCTCTACCCATCGTCGACGGCGAGGTTATCAGAGGCGGTAAAGAACTGGGTCAACGAACGGGAAGTAATTCGGCCTTGCCCTTTTGAAGGAACCATGTCGGCTTTCGCCTTGAGAAATCTGGGGAAACCATGGAAAACTCAAATCTGGATGGCTGGACGTGGATTCGAACCCACGTCCACCCGAATGCCAGGCCAGAACATTAACCGTTCACCCACCATGCTCGGTACTCAGCGTAAATATTATCTGGTGGGCAGTCTATGTAATGGTAGTAATATTGTACCCTCACATAGTCTGCCAGACGATGTAGGTTGTAACGAGTCTTATGGCTGCCTTTACTTTCTTCATTACTGGCCGCAACGTCTAAAACGTATGAGGTGCTCTAACCTGCAGACATATATTACTGCAAAATTTGTAACGAAGTGTCTGTAAAGATACCTCTATCACGCGGCTGTGTTACTCCATTATAAGTGATCCATCATCCAGCCGGAATTATGTTAAATTAACTATAAATCTGGTTCAGTTTATAAGTGTTCCAAACTATATTATATGTAAGTAACAGAAACACCAACATGGTATTGGTTATGAAACGGAAACGATGCGACAGTAACAGAGATCTTAGATTGATTTTTCTTTTTAGCTTAGCGGCGGGAGAGTGTGGGGGAGGTTCAAGGAACGGGGAAGAATTCGGTTATGGTCTTTAAAAGGAACAACCGAGATACTTCTAACAAAAAAGATATAAAAACAATATTCCAAGTGATGGTCATTAGCAGCAGAACACTTCAAAAACTGGAAGGTAACTCTACTAAATCATTCCTTGCGTAGTAGGTAGGGTGCGAATGAAATATGTCCGTTCCACGAATCACACCATGGACCATATGAATCTTACTTACGCCGTATTACGATGGCAGAGAGTAATCTTTGCCCCTAAGGGTCGTTAGTGATTAGGAACTAGATAACGATGCACAACATAGAAGGAGAGATACAACACAGAGTGTAAAACTCGATCAGATATTCTGAAAGACAAGAAATGGATAAATTGTCAAGTGAAGCGAAAGACTGGTATCAGCTGCATCATGTTCGGCCACCTTCAAATCTACGAGGAAATCAGGAGGACACACCAAGAGGACTAAAAATGTCGGTGTTCAAATATTTCAGGTCTTGGTGGCTAAATTATTATGCAGTCAAAAATATTCATGAAAGAATTCCTTTTTACAATAACTATTAATGGTACGAATAGCTGTTATGAAAGGATAATTTTCTGTTAGAAAACATGAAAAGTGTCATTGAATTTAAGTAAAAGTACTTGCCAGCAAAAAGAAATTTTCTGAAAGTTGCCTTCACTTCATGAATCAAATTATACTTATTTTGGATGAGAATAACAAATATGATAAAGAATGTTTTTTACTACCTCTAGTTACTCTCATATACAATAGGTGGAAGTATTTAATTTACTACAGATTAAGAGAAAACGATATATATATATATATATATATATATATATATATATATATATCCGTCTTCAGTCTTTCGACTGGTTTGATGCAATCCTCCATGCCTTCCTATCTTGTGCTAACCTCTTCATCTCTGCATATCCCTTACAACAAATGTCCTCAATTATCTGTTTCATATATTCTAATCTCTGTCTTCCTCTACAATTCTTACCTTCGACTGTACCCTCAACTAACAACCAATCCAGCATGTCTCAAAATATGACCTACTACCCTGTCTCTTCTGTCTGTAAGCTTCTTCCACAAACTTCTTTACTCACTCATTATTTCCAAAACTCGTTCATTTCGTACATTGTTTATCCACTTAATTTTCTTCTGTAGCACCACATTTCAAATGCTTCAATTTTATTTATTTCTGGTATTCCTAATGTTCATGATTCGCTACTATAAAGTGCTTTGATCCACACATAAATTTTTAAAAAGTTCTTTCAAATTCCTAGATCAATGTTTGAAACTAAAAGATTTCTCTTTTTCATGAAGGCTCTTTTTGCTAGTGCTATTCTGCTTTTAACATGATTCCTGCTTCGGCCGTCGGTTATAATTTTCCTTCCCAAGTAACCAAATTCACTTACTTCTCCTATTGCATCCGATCCAATTTTTATATTTAATCTACTAGTATTGTTATCATTTCTGCTACATTTCATCACTTTTGTCTTGCTTTAATTCATATTCAGGCCAAAATCGTCCTTCCGTATTTTGTTCATGCCAACTTCTCAATATCCTCAGCCTGCTAACAAGACAATGTCATCAGCAAATCGTAGCATACTGATTTTTTCTCCCTGGACACTTATGCCACATGAAATTTTTATTTTACTTCCTTTATTGCTTCTTCTACATACAAGTTGAATATTAACGGGGATAGACTACAACCTTATCTCACAACCTTTTTAACGGAAGCATCTCTCTCATGGTTCTCTACTTTTATTATAGCCACTTGATTCTTATATAGTTTATAAAGTATTCTTCTATAACTATATTTTAGACCAGACTTCTTTAAAATTTTGAACATCTTGTCCCACCTAACATTTTCACAAACGCCATTTAAGTTTCTTTGTTTTTCTTGATCCGCCCTTCAGGTATTAATCTTAAAGCCAGAATTGCTACCCTTGTACCGTGATTTTTCCTAAACCCAAACTGATTTTCACCTACTATCTCTTCTATTACCCTTACCATTCTTCTGTATATTATTCTGGTCAGTAATTTTGAAGAATGTGATGTTAGACTAATAGTGAGATAATTCTCACATTTGTCAGCTTGTGCTTCTTCGGAAGTGTGAAGATGAAAATCAGTTGAAATTTCTCCTGTTTCATAACCTTTCAATATCATCTTGAATAATCTTTCGATTCCTTCCTCTCCTAGAGATTTAAGAAGTTCTGCAGGGATCTCTTCAATTCCAACTGCCTTATCTCCTTTCAAGTCATTCAGAGCTCTATTAAATTCTGCCCTCAAAACAGGATATCCTAAGTCATCAATTTCGACATCGCCTTCCTTTTCTATTACGCTGTTGTTCAAGTCGCCCTCTTCATACAGTTTCTCAATGTATTCCATCCATCGGTTAGCTATATCGTCTGAGTTAAAATGAGGCTTTCCATCGGCAGATTTAATGTTCACACCTCTTTTCTTAATTTCTCAAAAATTCTGTTTAATCTTTCTGTATGCAACATTTACTTTACCTGTGACCATTTCCTTCTCTACTTCTTTACACTTTTCTTGTAGCCATTTTTCTTTTGCTTTTTGCATTTCGTGTTTATTTGATTTCTAAATTGCCTGTATTGCTCTCTTCCTGCTTCATTCTGCATTTTTGTGCCTTCTCCTCTGATCCATCAGCTCCAAAATTTCTTCTGTAATCCAAGGTTTTCGGGCGGCTTGTTCCCTACAGCCTAATTTTTCTCTACCAGCTTTCATTATTTCGGTCTTTAATGTATTCCATTAGTCCTCGGTTGAGCTCCTTTCAGAGTTACTTCTTAGACCTAAGTTTACCATTTCCGCAAATTTTTCTCTCGTGCTAGATTGTTTCAGTTTATTCACTTCTAGTCTGTTCTGCTTATACTGCTTCCTTATTCGCTTAAATTTCAGCCTACATTTCATTACTATGAAATTATGGTCAGAGTCTATGTCTGCTCCTGCGAACGCCTTACAATCTAAATATTTTTTTTTTTATCTGCTTAACGTCTCTCTAACAGCGAGGTCTTTAGAGACGGGAAAGAATGGGGGGGCAAGGAATGGGAAGGAATTCGGCCATTGCCTTTTTGAAGGAAGCATCCCGGCATTTGCTTGGAGTGATTTGGGAAACCATGGAAAACCCAATTCTGGATGCCCGGACGGGGATTCGAACTGCCGTCCTCCCGAATGCGAGGCCAGAACGCTAGTCGTTACACCACCACGTTCGATAACCATCTTCAACTTGATTCCTGAATCTCTGTTTGACCATGATATAATCTAGCTGATATCTGCCTGTATCTCCAGGACGTTTCCAGGAGTACATCCTTCTTGTATGATCCTTAAACAGTGTGTTTGTCACAACTAGCATATATCTTTCACAAATTCTAACAACCTGCTTCCTCGCTCATTTCTTTCTCCTAGACCAAAATTTCGTACAGTATTCTCATCTTTTCATTCTCCCACCATCGCATACCAATCACCCATGATTATTAGATTTTCCTCCCCCTTCACATATTGGATTAATTCTTCAATTTCTCAGTATATTTTCTGTATTTCATGGCCATCTTTCTGTGACGTTGCCGTATATACTTGTACTAACATGGTTGGGGCCGGCTTCGTTTCTTAACCACAGCAAAATAATAATGTCACTAAACTGATCATAATAACTCACCCGTTTCCCTACTCTTTTATTCATTACAAATCCTACACCAGTGACTCCATTGACCGCTTGTGTGCTAATTATCCTGTGTTCCCCAGACCAGAAATCCTGTGTGTCCTTCCATTTAATCTCAATAATCCCAACAACATCTAACTTAAGTTGTTCCATCGTTTTCTAATCTACCTGCCCTATTCAGACTTCTCACATTCCATGCTCCGACTCATAGAATGTTTCTATCCATTCTGATGACTCCTCCCTGAGCAGTCCCCACCCGGAGATCCTACTGGCGGACTATTTTACCGGAATATTTTACCCAGGAGAAGCCATGATTATATATGTAATCTGAGAGGATTACATGTCCTCGGGATACCCTTTGGGTGTTTAATGCAGTGGTTTCCCGTTGCCTTCTGCATCCCCATGCCGTTGATCATTTCTGATTAATCCGCCTTTAGGGGCCGTTTCCAACCCCAAGGGCAAGAGGGTGCCCTGGATCGCTCCCCGCTCTTCCGCCCTCCTTTTGAAGGCCCTTGACCAGCAGTGGGTGACTCCTTAAATCGGGAATCTTTCATTCGTCAGAGCCTCGTCCCAGGGCCGGATTAAGACAGCGCGGGGCCCGTGGCAAATGTGAAGAAGAGGCCCCTTAATTTTTGTCGTCCGAGGGAAAATTGTAGAGCTAAAAAAAAAAAAGAAGGGTGCCCATCTAGCCTAGGTACAGCCCCCCCCCCCCCCTAGGAGGCCCTCCTAGAAGGCGCGAGGCCCGTAGCATTTGCTACCTCCTGCTACGTGGTTAATCAGGTACTGCCTCGTCCGTGCAAATAGGGTGCACCACGTGAAGGAGAGGTTGACATTTGGTTGGAAGAGACTTGTGTAGTCTCTACCAAACCCTTACGAGAAAACGATACATTTTAATTACTTATGCCAACAACGTTGAAAGTCCATTTAAATTTTCTTGGACATTTACATTCCAAGAGTTCTAAAATGGAGGAAGAATGCCTGCCAGGTGGTCGTATCGGAAGAGAATCATGTCGTGGCTTCATGTGATCGTTGTATTTTGACTTGTTTCTTGTAAATTACTTCCGGAACATCCCTATGTACAGTGCAGTAGTAATCCGCAAGCACTTCTTCATTCCAACAGCCCTGGTATCTCGGTTCCATTACAGAATCATCCTTATGGAATCTTTTATCACTGACGGCTCCACAACTAGACAGGAAAAAGTGTGAGTTGGTTTTGAATGATCATCCGGTTGAAAGGTCAGAGCGTTACTATTCACACACCACGATCAAAGTAATAACGTTAAAACTTGCGGTAGTACCTCGGACTGCCGATTTTTTTAAACAGTCTGTAATAACAACTAATAGGTATTCATGTATTTTATGGAGGCCACTGACTAAAAGTATATTAACATCAAAATAATAAGAAATAAAAGCAGAAAGATATAAAAATTTAGTTATTGGTAACATAAAGGATAGAAAAGTTATACAAATACTTAAAGCCAAAAAAATAAAAGAAATAAAAATTTGGCATAAAGAAAACATATTAATGGAGAATTACTTTAAATACTTATTCGATAACATGATTTAAAGATTTACACCATTCATAAAACAATAATTTGGAAGTGCAATGGAAACAAATATTGTTGTTCAGAATTTTAAAAAAAGCAAAACGCTCCAACTTAATTATTAATTATCGAGGTGTAAACTTATTAAATATAGCACATAAAGCATATTCCAAAATTATTACGAGAAGAGAAGGAAAAAAAGTAGAGGCCGTCATAGTGCAAATAAAAGCATGAGTCAGAATGGATTGAGCTATGGAGCAGTTCCACATTTATTATGATATACACCGGCAATATTCCAAAAAGACGTTATAAATTTTCATTGACTTCATTTAAGTTTTTACAGAAAGAAATGTTTTTTAACTTACGGCTTTAGGCCTCGTCGACATCGAGGTCATTAGAGGCGACTAGAAACGGGAAGTAATTCGGCCATGGCCTTCTTGAGGAAGCATCACGGCATTCGCCTGGAGTGATCTGGGGAAACCATGTAAAACCCAAATCTAGATGCCCGGAAGGGGATTCGAACCCGCTCTGGTCTCCCGAATGCGAGACCAGAAGCGTTAACCACTCACCCACAACGCTCGGTGGAATTAAAAACAGATAGCTTATTTTCATAACAAATACTATATGTTTCCTCATACACGTAATAGAATTTGTAAAATGTTTATATAAAGGATCGGATATAACTACTACAGGCGACAAAAATATAATAATCGAACATTGATTTAGGCATAAGACTGATATTTAGTTACTTCCTATGCTTTAAAATAAACATATGAAAGTATAGGTTGTAAAGGAATATGTATGGACTGGAAAAATCAAATATAATTTACACTCCGAGCCTTAAAACTTTTAATTACATACTGTGATCAAGAAATACTGTTTAAAAATATTATAATTTACAAGAAGCTTTATATCTGCTGAAAACATTTCTTCTTCATATAACTTGCAAATGTCACATAATAAAAAAAATGTACTGACTTCTCGTGCTAGCAACCCTGTAGTAGCTGACAAAACAGTTAAAAATGAAATAAATTTCAAATATGTAGGTTACCACACCATTCGTTCTGACGAAAAATATTTAATATAATAAATGGAATACTCAAAACGCTCTCAATGCAAGACAGTAACGAAGGCGACAATGCTAAAATTTAGAGAGTAATGTTGATTCCAGCAATCAAATTGAGAAATGAAACATAGATTACAACGGAAAAACACGCAGAAAGAATTTGAAATGAATGGATGAGATTTTAAACCATATAATAGCATTATATACAAAACAAGAAATGTAATAAAGAGATAAAAGAATAATCAGGAGAAGGAGTTCTGAAACATAAAAGAATATAAGGAAAAATGTAATGAGTGCGGTTACTGGATGGATGACAATCGTCTCCTGAAATACCATATAAGTTTGAACGGCGGGAAAAAAACATGTGTAAAACTGCATAAGAACAAATGGGAAGATTTAGAGTCTTAAAGGTGAATAAAGTTTTCTACTTAAAAATTTCATTGCTACATCATTTAAATCTACCATCTTTTCTCTAAGGTTAGATTAATATTTAAACACCCAAACCAATACAAGAAGAAAACAATCTGTTGTTCCGCTCTTATCTCATTTGTTACACCGGATGCTGATAAATTCATCACTCTAGACGTTCTCTTCGCAACCACAGTTATGCTGCCTACAATAGTCCTCAAAGCAACCAACGAAAGCAAAAACTGGAGTTATCATTTAATAACGACGCAATCAGCAGAGGTACGCCAAAAAAATAAATAACACGTTTAAAACCACATTTCTCGTTTCGCTTATGCAACACTTTTTGTAATTAAATAAACGCACCTTAATGGCTTTATAAATGAGTAGGGAAGACGAAGCACCTGCGGCCATCAAGATTAAAGCACAGTCATGCGCGCCTAATAATAACTCGCCTGCCAGCCAAGAATTCCAACCTGAGCGTCACAATAAACGAAATATCCAAATTCATAACGACAAAGTCACACACTTCTGAAGGAAGTGCGTACGACCTTTTCTTAGAAACTCTCAGTAATGTAATAACGCAATACAGGACGTTTCTGTGATTCGTTTCTTGATCCAGGGTTCAATCACTAGAATCTGAGCGCTAAATACAACAAATGAGAGAAATATTGTAATGCTCAGTTCGTAAGAAGTAAAAATCGACTCTGTTTACATCAATAAGATAATTTGGATAATTTTTATGGTGAATTCGATCGGTCATTTGCAACAGCGAAAAACAATTGACGGGTAGTATAACGCCCTAAAACTGCACATTTGAATGACAGAATGCATTCTTTATCAAAGGGAAAATTTCTACTTCACCTACACAAAAAGTGGAATCAAAGCAGGAAACACTTAGGGAACTTGAAATAACAGAAAATGTGTTAACTGTGAGATAGTGTAGAATCTTACTATTCATTTCCAAATCAAATGGAATGATTGTGCGTAAAATGGAGGTCTGTAAAAAAATAGTTAAAAAAAGTGGAGGAAAAATATTGTTCTACAAATATATAGAACAAAGCTTCAAAGATCAATTTTCGGTAATTAAAATCACATTCTTCGAATTGTCGAAACCAGCTTTAGCAAAGCTCCGCATATAGCGATGTAGTTTAGTCTAGCTGTCGCCATTAAAGGGTTCCATATTAGGCTGCGTGGGCCGCAACGAAGACCTACATGCATGTGCACGACTGTCGCATTGGCTACTCATTAGATGCGCTGCCCAGATACAAAGGTGCGTCTGCCACTGTAATCGCACAGCTGGGCGTGTAAAGAGGGAACAGATGACGACGAAACTCCTTGGACACAAGGTAACCCTGAGCTCAAGAAGAGACAACTGCTTGCCCTGGCCCAGTATTTTCGATGTCGGAGTCATGGACATCTGGCACTAGACTGCACTGGGAAAGAGCGCTGCCTGAGATGAGTGGGGAACCAAAATGTAGCAGCTGCGGCATTCCACGAGACGATGGCCGAATGCTTCTACTGCCAGGGCAATTATCCGGTCTGCTACAGTGGTTGTCCTGCGAAGCGAAATCTACCCGCCGAGAAGCCTGAAGCCAGCCGATGGCTTCCCTTCAGAGCGGCAAATTCCTGCTCAAAACAGATAGCTTCAGCATGGCAGCATGTCGTCCACAACCAGCGGCTCGATCAGGGAACCGCCACGGACTACGCTGCGCCCGCAAAGAAGATAGCAACATCATCATGATGCTACTTCAGCAACAGACATTGTTACTGTCCCAGGACGTGACAAATAATGCCAAATCATCAGACAGGTCATGCATTGTTAACACACCGACGATGATAACCAACTACTGAACTAGAAGGAGATTCAACACCGCAAGAACCATCTCACAATCTGAGGGTAAAGCTGCTACAGATGATTGTATCATGACAAGTTCAATGTCAACTCAACCACGGTCACTCTCACGCACAGGGTTTCCGTTCCGGTTTAAGGGCGCGTCGACGGCGGGGGTAATTAGCGCCCACAGGGTTTCGTAAATGCATTGAGAGATAGTAATAGCTTACTTACCTGCCAGACTTTCGGCTCCCTCCTGTCCTTCCTTCCGAGCCTTTAGAGATTAACCACTCCACTGCCCACTCCTGCGGAAAATGAACCCCTGAGTGTGTGAATACCGTTGCTCTTGGACTGGAATCCTAACAGAGACAACTAATGTCTCGGAACGACATTAGTAAACAAGCCTATCCTGACTCGGAAATCAGTTACATTCAACTGATCTTAGACAATATTCCGAAATAATCTCTTTATATTCATTTTTACAGATTTGTAGAACTAGAAATTCTGGATCTTTGAACATTTCCACCCACTGCTTGGCCCACACATCTCATTATGTGTAGTATTATTGGAAGGAATTAATTAAATCAATATATAAATAAATATCGTTATAGTTTTTACTCTAATCATCTGGAATAAAATGTATCACTGAACCACATGTTAGCCGCGCTTTAGTGCAATCTTGTTAATAACAACTTTAACGATGTTTCACTATCCGAATTTATGAAAAGTATAGCTGGAACCGAATTTCGTTCGATGAGTCGATGGTGGGCCATATCTTACCGAATATGACAGCCAATCCCGTGACGGGAAAATGCATTACTTGACTCGGGATTGGTCAGTAGTCTTTTACTGAAATGTAGGGGAAGATTGATGATCTACCCTGCCAATAAGAATCGTCGAAGTGCGGAGTCTTCCTGTTATGTTACAGGCATCGATTTAAGGAAATGAATTACAGATGGTGCCTAATTGAATACCCACGATGGGATGGTTTGATGGGCGGAGTTAGCAGATGCGCTAGAGTTTCCTGGGAAGACAAACTCTCCAGTGATGCCACATTGTGCAGAATAAGAGACTTAGTCTCAGGCACCCACAATAATTTTTTTTTTTGCCAAATAGTGTATGTTGATAACACGTGTTATTTCACCTGCAGCCGCAGCTAGTGCATCCTACAAAGAATACAGCATGAGCGAGGAGGTGAAGAATTTACATTAACCTCGCCAAATCCCAAGCGATACTACTAACACGGAGAAAGGGATTACACCTGCGACTGCAGCCTGATCCACAGATCAAATTATATTACAAACAAGTGTTATGGACCAAAACGGTACAATACTTCGGTGTTACACCGGACTCCAGATTAATACGGAAATCACATATTGAGGATCTTTGAAAACGTGCCAGCGTGAGATTACAAAAACTTTATCCCCAGTTAAACAAGGA
>CM061921.1:104072209-104112610 GCA_031002005.1 Vandiemenella viatica
ACTTCGCAAACAGACGAGAATTGAGAGGATGAGCTTTACTTTAATTTATTGACCTGATTTTTAGTAGAGCATTCCTATTTTCTTTCCCGTACAGTTTAATTGATTCTTTTTTAGTATTAATCGACCCCCTTTCGACCCCTCTGTATTAATCGACCCCTGGAGATCTCTTATCGACCCCAAGGGGTCGGTATCGACCACTTTGGGGAACCCTGGCCTAGACTATGCATGTTCCGATATACACTTAGCTGGATTTTTTAAATTTAGTTTCAGAAAAAAATACATTGTTCTTTAAATAATTAGAGAAATTACAATTTGACTATCTACTTATCCTTATTTTGGTAATTTTAGATATCTTTTCTTTAATTTCAAAACTACCTCGCTTCGTAAATAATCGTCCAAGAAAACTTACATTATAGTCTCAGCCGCTTTTATCAAACCAAACAACAGTGACGGACGGCATGTACGATTTCCTGCGATTGTTGGAGCCATAGAGCGCGCAGTGCTGCCAATAACTGCACTCCACTGTAACGAAATCGCACAATGCACTTTATTGCATTTGAAAAAGCGCTAGATCAACTTAAAAAAAAATCAATAAAAGGAGGAGTAGTTGGATACCAAAGGATACGAAAAATAATCCTTTTTTTGTGTCACACTATTTTCGATTATTTCATTTCATGAATTGTGGGTGTCACCCCCAAACGGATGACACCCGGGGCGGACCGCCCCCACCGCCCCCCCCCCCTTAGCTACGCCACTGGTACTTTGTACGTTTTATTCACAATTCAGGACGTGCGCATGGTATTGCTACAATAATGATTTCACTCTTCCCATTCTGCTTTACATATTAATAACGTGAGAAAAAACTGAAAAATTATAAATATCTATTTGACTTTGTAAGTGAGTGAAATCTAATAACACTTTTAATTCTTCAACAAACGTTTTAGAATATTCCCTTTATCTTTCGAAATATGAATCACTTCATGTTTCTGGATAGTCTTGCTTACTTCTCTGCGAAGTCTATCGTTTGACTTGCGTTTCTCACCAGCCAACAAGCGGGCGGTCGCTTCTTTCTTCGTTATTCTGTGCTTCTCAGTTAATATAGAACATTTCATTTAACACAATATTGCAGCAATAAGGACTAAATATTTTCAATACACCTTAAAAAACAATTATTGCTAAGAATTTCTGCCTGTAATTGATTTTCCAACGCTTCACATTTTGAATCATATCAGCTAATTTCAATTAACTATCTAATTAACGTCAAAAATACACAGTATTAATAAAAAAATTCATAAGTTTCTTTACTTTCAAAGCTTCATTTGGAATGAGTCACTTAAAGTGTTAAAAATGATGTTTAATTTTATGTAGCGAACAGACAAAGACGAAGTTTATAATGTAACACTTCATTTAACTAATCTTTTCCGTCTAGTTAAATCCAAAACCAATAAGAACTCTGCCTTCGTCTGCATACAATATTCGCAGTTTCTATACATACTATCTTGAACTCAACCAAAGAAGCAAATGAAAGAGCGAATTCCTCACGTGTTCTAAACAGTACACTGACAATGCGCACCAAACTCAGTGAACGCACATGGAGTCAAGCGAAAAGAGGTACAACAGAAAAATAGGATATTCTATAATCACAAGGAGGAAAGTTCAAATCATAGCGTCAAACACATCACGCAGTTAAATTATTGAACCAACAGTAAAAGGGAACAACCAGCGGACAAGTATATTACTGAAGAAAATAACCTTAAATCTAATCTGATGCAACTTCCAATTCCTTCACCAAACAAAGAAACTGCAAATGTTTAAACGAAAGCCAAATGCTAGACAATAGATATTAATAGCACAAAATTCGACTACAGGTGTCAGCTGCTATTCGATTGCTTCTACTAGCAACTCGAGAAAAACTTAGTTTTAAGTCGGCTAATTTTTTGACATTACCTTTCTTATTGCTGTTGGGTAGAGATGCAGTACGTCTGACCTGGCACCAGAGAGCAGTTGCGTTTACCTGTGCGAATCCCTGGTAAAAATTGTGCATTTTGAAATCATTTCAAGACAAATTTACTTTTTTATGTATATAATGTTCTTTGTCTTCTTAGTTGCTAGACAGTTTTATCGTTGATATCATCGCAATAAGAACAACATCAGAATTTAATTTCAGTTTGTTAATAAAAGACTATAAATTAACTGCACTGGAATCTAAATTTCCGTTTTAGACTACAATAATGCCAGCAAGTATTCGAAAAAAAAAATTACTGGAAGTACGGCCAACGGATAACCAGTTATTAGGGAGATGGAATTGTTATTGAGAGGGCGCTGGGAAACTCGTCGCTAGAACAGACAACTTGGGCGATATTCGCAGAATACTGATTGCCTCTAGGCTTCTATACAGCTCTAGATTTTGCTCAATGCTGCTAAATTGCTGGTTTCGGAAGTTTGCCAATAAGCCGTAAGCTTGTGGTGAAGCCCTTTAGATCGCAATGTAATTAAGCTTCAGAGCAAACTTTTGCGGAATTTAGTGCCACTGAGTCGCTGGCAATACTGCTTGCGACGTTTGTAAGGATTACTGGAGGGAAACCTCACTAAGTAGTTTCTCTGCATTTCAAGCGTTTACAGAAACAATTCCTCAGTCAAACAGTTTATTTTATTTACTAAGAATTTATTTGAATGTATTAAAAGACTTAACGCAGAAATTTTTAATTAGATCCTGCATAATAATTGTGATACTTGTACAAAAATACCTCATGCAGACAATGGAATCTTAGGTGTATTGTACAGTTGTTTAGACTAATTTGCTGTACTGCTTAATGTTCGTTGTGAACAGTAAACTTATATTTAAGAGAATGACTTATTTGCTCGGGAGATCCCTGTTGGATGGCTTTTTTTATGTAAATACTTATGGCTTTGCGCGTCGTCAAAGTCCAGGTCATAAGAGACGGGAGAGGATTGACAATATCGAACGGGAAGGAATTTGGCCATGGCATTTTGAAGTAATCATTCCACCATTGGAGTCCTTTTGGGAAACTACAAAAAAAAACTTTAAGTCTTGATGGCTGGACCGGTATTTGATAGGTCTCAGGCACGTCACTTGCATAAGGATTGAAGAGTTGTGCCGCTTACACGGATCCCTGAGGCAGGCAGTTGTAAAACTTATAGACAATATGCTTTAGATGTTACGACTGTTATAAGTGAAATAAATATCGATTTAATTTTAAAAGTAACTCCAGTTTTTGTATCCAATATATGTAAAAAAAAAGTACAAAATGTGTTTTTTATACAATGTTTCATTCATGAGCTTTAAATGTTTGAAATTTGCAGCTCCCACATAACTTCTTCGCGTTAATTCCAGTCTTGCTGTAGTTACCAAAACATAATTTTTCATAAATTGTTTGAATTGATGAACCCAAATTTCGATACTCATATGAGCAGTGCCTTTATAACCTTTCTCAGTTTTTTTCCTAACTAATATCAACTGCAGTCACATAATTCATTTTCCAAATTATTAATTTCGAATTTAAATTAACCCTATGGTGCTGTAGAAAGAACGGTATCTAGCATTAATTATGAAACTAATAATAAGTGACTATGTAATAGACAATGGTGCCTTCACACAGATTCCTTCTAATACTGAAGAACTACAGTTTTTCTTTCAATACGACGCCTTGGCACGAACTGTTTCTCGTACGTTATTAGAATAACCTCCTTATTCTAACCTTTGCCAGCCGTTGATCCCGATGAGAAACAGAACTGAATTCTTGAAATAAGGAAAGTTTTGTTACGTAGACATGAACAAAATTCAGCTCTCTTAGACGATATGAATACAGCGACTAGGTGTTTCTCATCTGAGTTGAGTAACACGCTACTTAATGCGCTAGTAAATAAGTGTTTTTCAAGAACACCGACGTCGCTTCTGAACGTTCGGATCTCTGTTCACATGAATTTTTTCCCCCTTATAGCTCTACCCATCGTCGACGGCGAGGTTATCAGAGGCGGTAAAGAACTGGGTCAACGAACGGGAAGTAATTCGGCCTTGCCCTTTTGAAGGAACCATGTCGGCTTTCGCCTTGAGAAATCTGGGGAAACCATGGAAAACTCAAATCTGGATGGCTGGACGTGGATTCGAACCCACGTCCACCCGAATGCCAGGCCAGAACATTAACCGTTCACCCACCATGCTCGGTACTCAGCGTAAATATTATCTGGTGGGCAGTCTATGTAATGGTAGTAATATTGTACCCTCACATAGTCTGCCAGACGATGTAGGTTGTAACGAGTCTTATGGCTGCCTTTACTTTCTTCATTACTGGCCGCAACGTCTAAAACGTATGAGGTGCTCTAACCTGCAGACATATATTACTGCAAAATTTGTAACGAAGTGTCTGTAAAGATACCTCTATCACGCGGCTGTGTTACTCCATTATAAGTGATCCATCATCCAGCCGGAATTATGTTAAATTAACTATAAATCTGGTTCAGTTTATAAGTGTTCCAAACTATATTATATGTAAGTAACAGAAACACCAACATGGTATTGGTTATGAAACGGAAACGATGCGACAGTAACAGAGATCTTAGATTGATTTTTCTTTTTAGCTTACGCCTTATAGCGGCGGGAGAGTGTGGGGGAGGTTCAAGGAACGGGGAAGAATTCGGTTATGGTCTTTAAAAGGAACAACCGAGATACTTCTAACAAAAAAGATAAAAACAATATTCCAAGTGATGGTCATTAGCAGCAGAACACTTCAAAAACTGGAAGGTAACTCTACTAAATCATTCCTTGCGTAGTAGGTAGGGTGCGAATGAAATATGTGTATCCGTTCCACGAATCACACCATGGACCATATGAATCTTACTTACGCCGTATTACGATGGCAGAGAGTAATCTTTGCCCCTAAGGGTCGTTAGTGATTAGGAACTAGATACGATGCACAACATAGAAGGAGAGATACAACACAGAGTGTAAAACTCGATCAGATATTCTGAAAGACAAGAAATGGATAAATTGTCAAGTGAAGCGAAAGACTGGTATCAGCTGCATCATGTTCGGCCACCTTCAAATCTACGAGGAAATCAGGAGGACACACCAAGAGGACTAAAAATGTCGGTGTTCAAATATTTCAGGTCTTGGTGGCTAAATTATTATGCAGTCAAAAATATTCATGAAAGAATTCCTTTTTACAATAACTATTAATGGTACGAATAGCTGTTATGAAAGGATAATTTTCTGTTAGAAAACATAAAAGTGTCATTGAATTTAAGTAAAAGTACTTGCCAGCAAAAAGAAATTTTCTGAAAGTTGCCTTCACTTCATGAATCAAATTATACTTATTTTTGGATGAGAATAACAAATATGATAAAGAATGTTTTTTACTACCTCTAGTTACTCTCATATACAATAGGTGGAAGTATTTAATTTACTACAGATTAAGAGAAAACGATATATATATATATATATATATATATATATATATATCCGTCTTCAGTCTTTCGACTGGTTTGATGCAATCCTCCATGCCTTCCTATCTTGTGCTAACCTCTTCATCTCTGCATATCCCTTACAACAAATGTCTCAATTATCTGTTTCATATATTCTAATCTCTGTCTTCCTCTACAATTCTTACCTTCGACTGTACCCTCAACTAACAACCAATCCAGCATGTCTCAAAATATGACCTACTACCCTGTCTCTTCTGTCTGTAAGCTTCTTCCACAAACTTCTTTACTCACTCATTATTTCCAAAACTCGTTCATTCGTACATTGTTTATCCACTTAATTTTCTTCTGTAGCACCACATTTCAAATGCTTCAATTTTATTTATTTCTGGTATTCCTAATGTTCATGATTCGCTACTATAAAGTGCTTTGATCCACACATAAATTTTTAAAAAGTTCTTTCAAATTCCTAGATCAATGTTTGAAACTAAAAGATTTCTCTTTTTCATGAAGGCTCTTTTTGCTAGTGCTATTCTGCTTTTAACATGATTCCTGCTTCGGCCGTCGGTTATAATTTTCCTTCCCAAGTAACCAAATTCACTTACTTCTCCTATTGCATCCGATCCAATTTTATATTTAATCTACTAGTATTGTTATCATTTCTGCTACATTTCATCACTTTTGTCTTGCTTTAATTCATATTCAGGCCAAAATCGTCCTTCCGTATTTTGTTCATGCCAACTTCTCAATATCCTCAGCCTGCTAACAAGACAATGTCATCAGCAAATCGTAGCATACTGATTTTTTCTCCTGGACACTTATGCCACATGAAATTTTTATTTTACTTCCTTTATTGCTTCTTCTACATACAAGTTGAATATTAACGGGGATAGACTACAACCTTATCTCACAACCTTTTAACGGAAGCATCTCTCTCATGGTTCTCTACTTTTATTATAGCCACTTGATTCTTATATAGTTTATAAAGTATTCTTCTATAACTATATTTTAGACCAGACTTCTTTAAAATTTTGAACATCTTGTCCCACCTAACATTTTCACAAACGCCCATTTAAGTTTCTTTGTTTTTCTTGATCCGCCCTTCAGGTATTAATCTTAAAGCCAGAATTGCTACCCTTGTACCGTGATTTTTCCTAAACCCAAACTGATTTTCACCTACTATCTCTTCTATTACCCTTACCATTCTTCTGTATATTATTCTGGTCAGTAATTTTGAAGAATGTGATGTTAGACTAATAGTGAGATAATTCTCACATTTGTCAGCTTGTGCTTCTTCGGAAGTGTGAAGATGAAAATCAGTTGAAATTTCTCCTGTTTCATAACCTTTCAATATCATCTTGAATAATCTTTCGATTCCTTCCTCTCCTAGAGATTTAAGAAGTTCTGCAGGGATCTCTTCAATTCCAACTGCCTTATCTCCTTTCAAGTCATTCAGAGCTCTATTAAATTCTGCCCTCAAAACAGGATATCCTAAGTCATCAATTTCGACATCGCCTTCCTTTTCTATTACGCTGTTGTTCAAGTCGCCCTCTTCATACAGTTTCTCAATGTATTCCATCCATCGGTTAGCTATATCGTCTGAGTTAAAATGAGGCTTTCCATCGGCAGATTTAATGTTCACACCTCTTTTCTTAATTTCTCAAAAATTCTGTTTAATCTTTCTGTATGCAACATTTACTTTACCTGTGACCATTTCCTTCTCTACTTCTTTACACTTTTCTTGTAGCCATTTTTCTTTTGCTTTTTGCATTTCGTGTTTATTTGATTTCTAAATTGCCTGTATTGCTCTCTTCCTGCTTCATTCTGCATTTTTGTGCCTTCTCCTCTGATCCATCAGCTCCAAAATTTCTTCTGTAATCCAAGGTTTTCGGGCGGCTTGTTCCCTACAGCCTAATTTTTCTCTACCAGCTTTCATTATTTCGGTCTTTAATGTATTCCATTAGTCCTCGGTTGAGCTCCTTTCAGAGTTACTTCTTAGACCTAAGTTTACCATTTCCGCAAATTTTTCTCTCGTGCTAGATTGTTTCAGTTTATTCACTTCTAGTCTGTTCTGCTTATACTGCTTCCTTATTCGCTTAAATTTCAGCCTACATTTCATTACTATGAAATTATGGTCAGAGTCTATGTCTGCTCCTGCGAACGCCTTACAATCTAAATATTTTTTTTTTATCTGCTTAACGTCTCTCTAACAGCGAGGTCTTTAGAGACGGGAAAGAATGGGGGGGCAAGGAATGGGAAGGAATTCGGCCATTGCCTTTTTGAAGGAAGCATCCCGGCATTTGCTTGGAGTGATTTGGGAAACCATGGAAAACCCAATTCTGGATGCCCGGACGGGGATTCGAACTGCCGTCCTCCCGAATGCGAGGCCAGAACGCTAGTCGTTACACCACCACGTTCGATAACCATCTTCAACTTGATTCCTGAATCTCTGTTTGACCATGATATAATCTAGCTGATATCTGCCTGTATCTCCAGGACGTTTCCAGGAGTACATCCTTCTTGTATGATCCTTAAACAGTGTGTTTGTCACAACTAGCATATATCTTTCACAAATTCTAACAACCTGCTTCCTCGCTCATTTCTTTCTCCTAGACCAAAATTTCGTACAGTATTCTCATCTTTTCATTCTCCCACCATCGCATACCAATCACCCATGATTATTAGATTTTCCTCCCCCTTCACATATTGGATTAATTCTTCAATTTCTCAGTATATTTTCTGTATTTCATGGCCATCTTTCTGTGACGTTGCCGTATATACTTGTACTAACATGGTTGGGGCCGGCTTCGTTTCTTAACCACAGCAAAATAATAATGTCACTAAACTGATCATAATAACTCACCCGTTTCCCTACTCTTTTATTCATTACAAATCCTACACCAGTGACTCCATTGACCGCTTGTGTGCTAATTATCCTGTGTTCCCCAGACCAGAAATCCTGTGTGTCCTTCCATTTAATCTCAATAATCCCAACAACATCTAACTTAAGTTGTTCCATCGTTTTCTAATCTACCTGCCCTATTCAGACTTCTCACATTCCATGCTCCGACTCATAGAATGTTTCTATCCATTCTGATGACTCCTCCCTGAGCAGTCCCCACCCGGAGATCCTACTGGCGGACTATTTTACCGGAATATTTTACCCAGGAGAAGCCATGATTATATATGTAATCTGAGAGGATTACATGTCCTCGGGATACCCTTTGGGTGTTTAATGCAGTGGTTTCCCGTTGCCTTCTGCATCCCCATGCCGTTGATCATTTCTGATTAATCCGCCTTTAGGGGCCGTTTCCAACCCCAAGGGCAAGAGGGTGCCCTGGATCGCTCCCCGCTCTTCCGCCCTCCTTTTGAAGGCCCTTGACCAGCAGTGGGTGACTCCTTAAATCGGAATCTTTCATTCGTCAGAGCCTCGTCCCAGGGCCGGATTAAGACAGCGCGGGGCCCGTGGCAAATGTGAAGAAGAGGCCCCTTAATTTTTGTCGTCCGAGGGAAAATTGTAGAGCTAAAAAAAAAAAGAAGGGTGCCCATCTAGCCTAGGTACAGCCCCCCCCCCCCCCTAGGAGGCCCTCCTAGAAGGCGCGAGGCCCGTAGCATTTGCTACCTCCTGCTACGTGGTTAATCAGGTACTGCCTCGTCCGTGCAAATAGGGTGCACCACGTGAAGGAGAGGTTGACATTTGGTTGGAAGAGACTTGTGTAGTCTCTACCAAACCCTTACGAGAAAACGATACATTTTAATTACTTATGCCAACAACGTTGAAAGTCCATTTAAATTTTCTTGTGGACATTTACATTCCAAGAGTTCTAAAATGGAGGAAGAATGCCTGCCAGGTGGTCGTATCGGAAGAGAATCATGTCGTGGCTTCATGTGATCGTTGTATTTTGACTTGTTTCTTGTAAATTACTTCCGGAACATCCCTATGTACAGTGCAGTAGTAATCCGCAAGCACTTCTTCATTCCAACAGCCCTGGTATCTCGGTTCCATTACAGAATCATCCTTATGGAATCTTTTATCACTGACGGCTCCACAACTAGACAGGAAAAAGTGTGAGTTGGTTTTGAATGATCATCCGGTTGAAAGGTCAGAGCGTTACTATTCACACACCACGATCAAAGTAATAACGTTAAAACTTGCGGTAGTACCTCGGACTGCCGATTTTTTTAAACAGTCTGTAATAACAACTAATAGGTATTCATGTATTTTATGGAGGCCACTGACTAAAAGTATATTAACATCAAAATAATAAGAAATAAAAGCAGAAAGATATAAAAATTTAGTTATTGGTAACATAAAGGATAGAAAGTTATACAAATACTTAAAGCCAAAAAAATAAAAGAAATAAAAATTTGGCATAAAGAAAACATATTAATGGAGAATTACTTTAAATACTTATTCGATAACATGATTTAAAGATTTACACCATTCATAAAACAATAATTTGGAAGTGCAATGGAAACAAATATTGTTGTTCAGAATTTTAAAAAAAGCAAAACGCTCCAACTTAATTATTAATTATCGAGGTGTAAACTTATTAAATATAGCACATAAAGCATATTCCAAAATTATTACGAGAAGAGAAGGAAAAAAAGTAGAGGCCGTCATAGTGCAAATAAAAGCATGAGTCAGAATGGATTGAGCTATGGAGCAGTTCCACATTTATTATGATATACACCGGCAATATTCCAAAAAGACGTTATAAATTTTCATTGACTTCATTTAAGTTTTTACAGAAAGAAATGTTTTTTAACTTACGGCTTTAGGCCTCGTCGACATCGAGGTCATTAGAGGCGACTAGAAACGGGAAGTAATTCGGCCATGGCCTTCTTGAGGAAGCATCACGGCATTCGCCTGGAGTGATCTGGGGAAACCATGTAAAACCCAAATCTAGATGCCCGGAAGGGGATTCGAACCCGCTCTGGTCTCCCGAATGCGAGACCAGAGCGTTAACCACTCACCCACAACGCTCGGTGGAATTAAAAACAGATAGCTTATTTTCATAACAAATACTATATGTTTCCTCATACACGTAATAGAATTTGTAAAATGTTTATATAAAGGATCGGATATAACTACTACAGGCGACAAAAATATAATAATCGAACATTGATTTAGGCATAAGACTGATATTTAGTTACTTCCTATGCTTTAAAATAAACATATAAAGTATAGGTTGTAAAGGAATATGTATGGACTGGAAAAATCAAATATAATTTACACTCCGAGCCTTAAAACTTTTAATTACATACTGTGATCAAGAAATACTGTTTAAAAATATTATAATTTACAAGAAGCTTTATATCTGCTGAAAACATTTCTTCTTCATATAACTTGCAAATGTCACATAATAAAAAAAATGTACTGACTTCTCGTGCTAGCAACCCTGTAGTAGCTGACAAAACAGTTAAAAATGAAATAAATTTCAAATATGTAGGTTACCACACCATTCGTTCTGACGAAAAATATTTAATATAATAAATGGAATACTCAAAACGCTCTCAATGCAAGACAGTAACGAAGGCGACAATGCTAAAATTTAGAGAGTAATGTTGATTCCAGCAATCAAATTGAGAAATGAAACATAGATTACAACGGAAAAACACGCAGAAAGAATTTGAAATGAATGGATGAGATTTTAAACCATATAATAGCATTATATACAAAACAAGAAATGTAATAAAGAGATAAAAGAATAATCAGGAGAAGGAGTTCTGAAACATAAAAGAATATAAGGAAAAATGTAATGAGTGCGGTTACTGGATGGATGACAATCGTCTCCTGAAATACCATATAAGTTTGAACGGCGGGAAAAAAACATGTGTAAAACTGCATAAGAACAAATGGGAAGATTTAGAGTCTTAAAGGTGAATAAAGTTTTCTACTTAAAAATTTCATTGCTACATCATTTAAATCTACCATCTTTTCTCTGGTTAGATTAATTTTAAACCACCCAAACCAATACAAGAAGAAAACAATCTGTTGTTCCGCTCTTATCTCATTTGTTACACCGGATGCTGATAAATTCATCACTCTAGACGTTCTCTTCGCAACCACAGTTATGCTGCCTACAATAGTCCTCAAAGCAACCAACGAAAGCAAAAACTGGAGTTATCATTTAATAACGACGCAATCAGCAGAGCTACGCCAAAAAAATAAATAACACGTTTAAAACCACATTTCTCGTTTCGCTTATGCAACACTTTTTGTAATTAAATAAACGCACCTTAATGGCTTTATAAATGAGTAGGGAAGACGAAGCACCTGCGGCCATCAAGATTAAAGCACAGTCATGCGCCTAATAATAACTCGCCTGCCAGCCAAGAATTCCAACCTGAGCGTCACAATAAACGAAATATCCAAATTCATAACGACAAAGTCACACACTTCTGAAGGAAGTGCGTACGACCTTTTCTTAGAAACTCTCAGTAATGTAATAACGCAATACAGGACGTTTCTGTGATTCGTTTCTTGATCCAGGGTTCAATCACTAGAATCTGAGCGCTAAATACAACAAATGAGAGAAATATTGTAATGCTCAGTTCGTAAGAAGTAAAAATCGACTCTGTTTACATCAATAAGATAATTTGGATAATTTTTATGGTGAATTCGATCGGTCATTTGCAACAGCGAAAAACAATTGACGGGTAGTATAACGCCCTAAAACTGCACATTTGAATGACAGAATGCATTCTTTATCAAAGGGAAAATTTCTACTTCACCTACACAAAAAGTGGAATCAAAGCAGGAAACACTTAGGGAACTTGAAATAACAGAAAATGTGTTAACTGTGAGATAGTGTAGAATCTTACTATTCATTTCCAAATCAAATGGAATGATTGTGCGTAAAATGGAGGTCTGTAAAAAAATAGTTAAAAAAAGTGGAGGAAAAATATTGTTCTACAAATATATAGAACAAAGCTTCAAAGATCAATTTTCGGTAATTAAAATCACATTCTTCGAATTGTCGAAACCGGCTTTAGCAAAGCTCCGCATATAGCGATGTAGTTTAGTCTAGCTGTCGCCATTTAAGGGTTCCATATTAGGCTGCGTGGGCCGCAACGAAGACCTACATGCATGTGCACGACTGTCGCATTGGCTACTCATTAGATGCGCTGCCCAGATACAAAGGTGCGTCTGCCACTGTAATCGCACCAGCTGGGCGTGTAAAGAGGGAACAGATGACGACGAAACTCCTTGGACACAAGGTAACCCTGAGCTCAAGAAGAGACAACTGCTTGCCCTGGCCCAGTATTTTCGATGTCGGAGTCATGGACATCTGGCACTAGACTGCACTGGGAAAGAGCGCTGCCTGAGATGAGTGGGGAACCAAAATGTAGCAGCTGCGGCATTCCACGAGACGATGGCCGAATGCTTCTACTGCCAGGGCAATTATCCGGTCTGCTACAGTGGTTGTCCTGCGAAGCGAAATCTACCCGCCGAGAAGCCTGAAGCCAGCCGATGGCTTCCCTTCAGAGCGGCAAATTCCTGCTCAAAACAGATAGCTTCAGCATGGCAGCATGTCGTCCACAACCAGCGGCTCGATCAGGGAACCGCCACGGACTACGCTGCGCCCGCAAAGAAGATAGCAACATCATCATGATGCTACTTCAGCAACAGACATTGTTACTGTCCCAGGACGTGACAAATAATGCCAAATCATCAGACAGGTCATGCATTGTTAACACACCGACGATGATAACCAACTACTGAACTAGAAGGAGATTCAACACCGCAAGAACCATCTCACAATCTGAGGGTAAAGCTGCTACAGATGATTGTATCATGACAAGTTCAATGTCAACTCAACCACGGTCACTCTCACGCACAGGGTTTCCGTTCCGGTTTAAGGGCGCGTCGACGGCGGGGTAATTAGCGCCCACAGGGTTTCGTAAATGCATTGAGAGATAGTAATAGCTTACTTACCTGCCAGACTTTCGGCTCCCTCCTGTCCTTCCTTCCGAGCCTTTAGAGATTAACCACTCCACTGCCCACTCCTGCGGAAAATGAACCCCTGAGTGTGTGAATACCGTTGCTCTTGGACTGGAATCCTAACAGAGACAACTAATGTCTCGGAACGACATTAGTAAACAAGCCTATCCTGACTCGGAAATCAGTTACATTCAACTGATCTTAGACAATATTCCGAAATAATCTCTTTATATTCATTTTTACAGATTTGTAGAACTAGAAATTCTGGATCTTTGAACATTTCCACCCACTGCTTGGCCCACACATCTCATTATGTGTAGTATTATTGGAAGGAATTAATTAAATCAATATATAAATAAATATCGTTATAGTTTTACTCTAATCATCTGGAATAAAATGTATCACTGAACCACATGTTAGCCGCGCTTTAGTGCAATCTTGTTAATAACAACTTTAACGATGTTTCACTATCCGAATTTATGAAAAGTATAGCTGGAACCGAATTTCGTTCGATTGAGGTATGGTGGGCCATATCTTACCGAATATGACAGCCAATCCCGTGACGGGAAAATGCATTACTTGACTCGGGATTGGTCAGTAGTCTTTTACTGAAATGTAGGGGAAGATTGATGATCTACCCTGCCAATAAGAATCGTCGAAGTGCGGAGTCTTCCTGTTATGTTACAGGCATCGATTTAAGGAAATGAATTACAGATGGTGCCTAATTGAATACCCACGATGGGATGGTTTGATGGGCGGAGTTAGCAGATGCGCTAGAGTTTCCTGGGAAGACAAACTCTCCAGTGATGCCACATTGTGCAGAATAAGAGACTTAGTCTCAGGCACCCACAATAATTTTTTTTTTTCCAAATAGTGTATGTTGATAACACGTGTTATTTCACCTGCAGCCGCAGCTAGTGCATCCTACAAAGAATACAGCATGAGCGAGGAGGTGAAGAATTTACATTAACCTCGCCAAATCCCAAGCGATACTACTAACACGGAGAAAGGGATTACACCTGCGACTGCAGCCTGATCCACAGATCAAATTATATTACAAACAAGTGTTATGGACCAAAACGGTACAATACTTCGGTGTTACACCGGACTCCAGATTAATACGGAAATCACATATTGAGGATCTTTGAAAACGTGCCAGCGTGAGATTACAAAAACTTTATCCCCAGTTAAACAAGGACAGCAAGTTCGATGCTTTCACAAGAATGCGGATCTACTGCACCTTGGTTAGGCCGATCCTAGAATAAGCCTTCCCAGTGTGGGGTTACGCTGCTGTGTCGAACCTACACCACCTACAGAACATCCAGAATGGAACGCTGAGAAGAATTCTACACCTCGATGGCAGGTTTCCTCCCTCAGCCATCCATAAAGCCGTGGTACTAATTAAGGAGAGATTGCTGGGGTTGGCTAAGTTTTACAAACTAGCCCAGCATTTCTCAAACCCCTTGATCAGTGTTCTGGGAAACTATCCACCCATAGAAAAAAAATCTTTCAATATCTGACATTTTATGAACACTTGAAAAATTTTCATTTCTTCTGTAATTCTATTGTTCTTGTCCTCTTTTTATCTTTTTTATTTTTTCTTGAGCTGCTTTGACCTTTTGAATCACAACAAACAATATATGATTGAGACAGATTTCAGTTTCTCGAGCTACAGTTTGTTCAACCGATTCTTGTGTATATGCGGTGACTATAAATTCACGACCCTCTGTGCACTTACATATTCTGTAATTATGGAAACAGTCGGTGATTCAATTTATCCCTTCCGTCAAGACTAACGATAACAATTCCCGAATTTTCATGTATTCCGCATCAGCTCTAGACAATTTCCTACAGTTACCCGTTCATTATAGTCAAAATTGAAAAATAGATTTTATAAGTTTATTACGCTTTAAAACAAGGTTTCCCTCAACGTCAAAATCTAACTTAAAAATTTAGTATTATAGGGATCCAACGCAGATGATAATATTCAGATGGACTCATAAACCCTACCAGACATTATTTACACACGACACAAAATTTCACGAATGCTGGAAAATTGATTTAAAACACAAATCCACCTAACAGCATTGAACTTCAAACGATACATTGTAAAATTAATATCCTTTATTGTTCCACAATTTTTACACACAACTAACATATACTTTCAGCATTCATCCAATATATTAACAAAATATTTCGAAGTACAATTCGTCTGCTATATTCATCTTTTTTCTTACCGGACTTCCTCTCATATAACCTCCAAAGATGTTCTTTTAACACACTATTCTTTGTTCTTGTGTAATAACTATTATCTTTTTTCTTTTACAAAAAGAAAATAAATTAAACACAAAAATTCTTACCTTTAAATATATATACAGAAAACAATAAAACTGAAATAAAACAAACAAAAATGTAAGGGACTATATTTCCTTACAACATGCATATCCACAGAAAATAAAACTTTACATTTACTCTACCCACTCTCATTAAAATTTAAAAATACTTTCTTTGATCCTTAACTAAAAGATAACACGGTATCTGTAAATATTCTTGCCATATTTACTAATTGAACTCCACAATTCATTCTTTACAACTCCAACAAATAAATTTTAATATTGTTTTCTTTAATTCAATTTTTCACTTTCCAAACTTATAGTTTCCAAATTTACTATTAATTTTTACAGACATATGCTAATTCTTCTACTCTGATGATCTCAATGAGACTGCAATGTCGCTCCAAATTTTACTGTTTCAGTACCTGCCAAGCTGCGACGATTTCCCCCCCCCCCCCTGCTGTTGTTGAGGACTGTTGGTGATATGCTAACGGCTGTTACGTTTGATGACGACGATTTCAGTTTGCTGCCACTTACTGCCGATGATTCCAGGTAGGTTAGATAACGTACTAATTACAGTAACTATCATTTATTCTGCTTAAGAGTCGCAAAACTGTGATAGCGAAATTAATCCTGGCAGAGGTAGCCAAGTCGTAATAGATATTCCTTGAAGTGTTTAATTATTTCAGCTCATTAAAGTTAACACGGCTTTGTGTGCCTCTACAGTTCTCGTCGATTTCACTCCAGGAGGATACAGCAGCCCCATTGACGGTAAACGTTATCACACACGGATGATTGCTGCAGTTCACTTATTATAAAATTGTTAACCGAGTACTAATGCTGTGTAACCATTGTTCAAAGAAGTATTACACAGATTAATTACACACTTGGATTTTTATATGTATATATATTTATCTTCAACAGCTATGTCACCACTTAAGTCATCAACAGACCAACCGAGCTGCAGCTGTACTCCCTTACAGCCTGGGTATTTGAGGCGGTATTATTTCTGATGCCAGTTACCCTAGCCTAGTATTCCATACCGCCAGTTACTCACCAAATCTATTAAGCAAACACCTTTTCCATACTACAGCTGTGGTCGGGGAAATTGGCGGGTGAGTGCATTTGTGATGTTGCCGCACTTCCGAACGTTCTCGCTTAGCGCTCTTTCTCTCTAACACTAGAGAATGGCAACGCTGAGCGTCCCGTGTTGCCTAGTACGAGCGTCAGCGCACAAACTATTACTACAAGCTACCAGGTTACTTTGGTAACGGTGCGTTTGAAGCCGCCCGATAATACTTCTGGCCAAAGCTATAGTGAAGCACAACAACCATCTTCACTTTCTAACACCAACCACAGTCTACCCTTCACATTTTTCTGGATTTATGTTATCATTTCGTACGACCAAACTCTACAAAAAATCGTTAAATATGATGACAGACAGGACATAAACGTTTGATACAGATTTTTGGCCTAGTAATCCGAAATAATAAGAAATAGGTTATAGAGAAACATCCTGATACAGTTATAATTTACTGCTCCTTGCGCTGGAGTACTCAAGAATGGATTCAGGACTTCAAACCAAGAAAATCTTTGCCAATTTAATAAATTAGCTGTCGCTCGCTTCTTCATTCACATGTACTGTTAACATACGGACTTCTAGCTTAAATCGATTATGTCACAGTTCCATCACCAGCGATAAAAATTCCGACAAATAACGACCAATTTTTCAACTGTTGGAAGCAACTAAATCCCTCCCGTAGTTTTTGTGTGAATCGCGTTCGATGAAAAATGGATACTCACTTCTCTGCTCTTTTAACTCAAATTTTTCAGCTTTCGGAATTCACATTAGGATTAAGCATACTCTACTAACCACTTTATCCCCGTTACGATGGTTTCTACATTATTCAAAAGACCGTCAGAATGGGATCAGTGTGTTGATTACAGTTGTCAGTTGTGTAGCTACCTAATAGCGCCTCAAGCTCAGTTAAAAATTTCTTAAATGTGCATATAATTTCCCGGTTACAGTTTTGTTTCTCTCTGAGTGGCGCAAGTATCGTTTTATTACATCTTTAGATTTATGGCAGTATGCGCCTGTTGATGTGAGAGTTTAAAGTGTAAAGGCTTCAAATTATTCAAACAGTCCATGTAGAGAAGATACTTGTTTCTTGCATATTTACTACGAATTATTTCATTTTTCAAGACAGTACAAAGATAATACAGTAATGTCTTTGTTTCTGGAAATTACTAACTTTTTAGTTTTTGTTTTAGACTGAAGACTTTTAAAAGCGTGTAAAGAAACTCATTTTTAATGTGTTCTCTCATTAGAGCACAGCCTTCTAAATAGACTGCAGCATTCTTTCCCATTCGGTAGCTTTTAGTACTTAATGATAAATAAATAATTTTTGGCGTTTAGGAATAAGTTTTCGCAGGGAATAAATTAAAACCGTAGTTACTGAGCGAAAGCGTTTAATGTTTGAATTCGTGAAGGGCAAAGGTTGGTAGGTGATGAATTAATGATTTTAAAAACGCTTTTTGCAACTTTGAAAGCGTGCTGTGTCTACATCCTTGCAGTTTAATTAAGGCTTTTATACAGTATTTACAACGGGTAGAGTAAGAGTAAACTTTTCTTGGCGAATTTATTTAACTGACGATATAGGCGAGAAAAAAAAAAATCAGCTAATGATTGTTCTATAAAAGTTATCGCATTACGTGGAGAAAATCCTTGATTAACATATATATAAAATCACTGATTTCAACCTGACATCTCATTGGCTGAACAGAGGTCACGTGACCTTATGCTGCGTTTGGAATATGATTGGCGGTTAAAGTTCATTTTAATGGTGACCTTTGAACCGTTGGTAAGTATCCAGTTTAAATATGAAATCTAAGTGAACTAAAGACTTTGTTTTCATTTTAATCGACATAAGTCCCATGACACGTAGTGATCATTCATTATCATTAAAGGTGAATGAATATACTTTAATGTGTTGTTCTTTTGCTGTTGTATACCGAACGTGATTCCTCTTGAGGTTGGATTGCATTCTGGTAATTTATGTGACATAGGTGTAGTTAATAATTTATTTCGAAAAGAATTCTGAACTTGTTTAAAAAAACCATATAATTCACTATAACAATTAGAAAACTGTGTAAACAGAAACGATGTAATTTTCTGTATATCGTAATACCGCACAGAAAATGGCGGCTTAGGTAAGTACGAGAATATGGCGAAATGTAAAACAAAGGAAAACCAGCTCTGAAATATATCGCAGATGAGTTTTTTTTTTCAAATCAAGTTAATTGCACATTAGCTGTGATAACAATGAAAACAAAAATACACACTTCTTTATCCACAGTTCTGAAGCTGATGTAAAAAGTACCTACAGTAAATTTTATCATCTATTTAGAAGTACTAGTCCTAATATATGTTACGTTATTTAATGGTTTATATTATTTCTGTTTGTTGTTACTACAAGTAAACACTTACAATTTTTTCTCATCAATTTGCTTTTATTTCTGAAACATTTTCCTTTAATTCAAAAACCAGGTCATTGGCAATGGAGCCTGAGATATTGTGGCAACTCCCCTACATGGTTATGCGCCTTTTCCTTTTAAACTTATTCGCATTTTTCGCTATATTACTTTTAATTTAATATAATTGCAATGGAGTGAAACGATCTGGTGTTATTTTGCCTACATACTCATTTTTCCCCTCGCTTGTACTCATCCATCTTTGTCCACTATTAATTTTAAATTCTTTCAGCACTTTGGACAAATTATTTATCACTTCCCTTGGGAATTTATTCCAATCCCTTACTATCAAACCAAAAAAGAAATTTTTCCACATTCTTATGCCTGAAGTGAAGTGCCAGTTTGTGATCATGATCATACTTAACCTTCTTCTTTTAATTCATCCACCATTATATTTCCATGCGATATCACCAATTTATGCCTTGTACTCTCCTAGCACAATCCTCCAAAGTCATGTGAAGTTTGCTGTTAGAGGCTCCCTGAGCTTTGGGGCCCCTAGCCGTCCGATAGCTACGCCACTGCCTTTATCATATCAGTCACTAATTTTGTTGTGCAGTAATTTCAAGAGACAAATCTTGCAGACCCTTCAACTCTTGTATTTGATATTCAAAATGTTGGACCCATACCATCGCATTAAATCAATGATCCAACCAAAGTTTGGTAACTCAATTCCCTCTCTTCTCTGATAGTATATCCTCTCATAACTCTATCTAATAAATGAAGGATTCTGAAACCTGTTCCTACCACCTGCCCAATGTGTCCTGCCCAGTTGAGTTTCTTATCAAATGTTATGCCAAGATATTTACATTTACTTTAAATTCCTTAACCTATAAATAAAAACATCCATTATCATTTGGATCATTTTCAGTATCATGTGGATCATTTTCCTCAATTGCTGTTAATATTGATAAATAAATAATTCCAAGGCAATTGAATGTTTGTGCATTTATTGAACTCCCAAATAAGTTTCACGTCTCTTACTGAAGCATCTTCAGCGGATTCTCAGGGTAATTACGTACACGTGTTACAATTTGGTTATGTTTTTGTGTCTTGTACAGTGGAATTGTTATCTAAATTATAATCTACTTACATTTTTCAGTCTAATGTATTTATTTATGCTCCTATCTCATCAACAATGATTTTTGCTTTCTGTGTGAGTAGTAAATCATTTTCTAGATTGTTATTTCACTAGTGAATATCACTGGTGTTGTGATAATGCAATTTATCAAAAAATATAAGCAGATTATAATTTAGATAATAATTTCACTCTACAAAACACAACAACATAACCAAATTGTAACGTGTGTACGTAATTACCAGGAGAACCTCCTGAAGATGCTTCTGCAAAAGAAGTGAAACATATTCGCGAGGTCAATAAATGCACGAACATATACTGCATTGGCATTATTTATTTATCAATAAAAACATCCAAACTCCTTTATGATATTACTAGCTTATGATCATTATAATCTCTTTCCTTATACATAAAAATAAAGGCTATGGCGTTTCTATGGCTACTGCTGCTTCCAGTAGGATTTTCAGAGGTAGAGCTCTGCATTCCCATTACAATCTTTGAGGCACTAGTAAGGATGTAACGGGGTCAGCACCACGCTCCGGCCATGTTTTACCTTCCTGTGGATTTTTCTCCATGGTACTCATTGGATAGCTGGCTGAGTGGGCCTGAGGTGCTATTTCAGATGTTCAGTCTTGAATAAAAATCTTCAGCTTCATTGGGGAATGAAGTTTAGTCATGTGCACCACTTCCTATTACTATTACTCTGTGATTCACTAAAAGTTGATAGCGGAGGGTGCATTGCACCAGTCCTAATGTGTAACCATTTGTACATAGGAAGGGATATATGGGATATGGCAGGAGGTGCCCATGGGCTATTTTTAGGAACCATCCCTGCATTCATCTGGAGAAATCTGGTAAAACCCAAATTGGAATGACCAAAATGATTTATCCAGAACTACTCCTGTCAGATTTTAAGTTTACTCACCAAATAAATCCTTCTTATTCCATTCCCTAATCACTCATAGAAAAAATGAGTACATAAATAAATCTGTTATGGCCCTGATTTCTCTTATTTTCGCGGTCATTTATAGATATGAATTTTGCCAATAGTAATATTCCGAAACAAGTCTTGTGAATTTTTCAGTTAGATTCTGTCAAGAGCAACGCCTTCAGTGTTCCAGGTCTTTCCAACGTAACTCCTTCAACATCGCACCTACGCTTTCCCTCCCACTTTCCTTCTACATACTGATCCTATTTCTCCCCTACTATCCACCCAGGCCTCATTGTCAATGCGTGTTATGCCTTTACAGCATTCTGTTCACACATATGGTGTCTTCTGATTGCTCACAACTCAGCTAATTGTTCTACTATAATTTCTAAAAAGTAATCTAACTGTTCTCCTTTGCCACTGCTTTAGATCCTTATTTGACACTCATAACGTGAATCCAATATTGCCCCATGATTCTTCCCTCATACATCCCCTAATCATCCTCTGTAGAACTTTGAAACCTCTTCTTACCATCGCAAAGATGAAATATTCCCCTTCCACGTTAATCATGTACCTCTCACATGATTAAGATGTTATATTAAATATTATGCAATTATTATCCCGTTATTATTTGTATCATCACAGCTGTCCTACATTGCTTAGTGATGGGGTTTGTTTCCCAATTCTTTTTCAATTATATGTCCACCATTTTTTTCCATGAAACCTATTTGAGATATACAAAGACAATCTAGTTTGCTTTGTTGAAATGTGAGAGTGTGTTAATTTAGCCGAGATGTAATATTTTCTGTTACTGAGTACCTGCAGTTATATTATAATACTTGAAAGACTGTGTTACAGTGCTTTATAAAGAATTAATTTTAATTATCACCATTTATTCTGATTATGCGACTTATAAGTACAATTTGTTTCATTATTATTATCATAACATGTATTCCAGATGCTTGTATCTAAAACAAATTTTATTTTGTTTAGGTTACTAGATAATAGAATCTGAATCGATAGCTAGAAGTGAGCAGTGAAAGATGTTTTCTCACCAGGAACAAAACAATGGGTAAGCTGAGCCTCCTATTATATGTGATTCACTTGTAAAGAATTTTAGTTGAATTCAGTTTCATGACAGCAATTACATTGACAACAATCATTTTTACCCTTTAGAAAGTATAAAACATTGTACAGACACCAGCATACCTACAGTGTTCCCACTTCCCGCACACTAGAGAAGCTACAAACACAATGACAGTAAAGGCAATCTGTGTCTTCTGTATCACTGATAGAGTGTACTTGGAATTGTTTTTTGAACTCAGATTTCCCATTTCCACTTATAGTTTGTTTCTTCTCACTCCAACATTTTTCACATACATTATCTTCATTTAAGGTGATAAAAAAACCACGATTGTCATGAATTTATATTGTTAATGAAGTAAAGGTGACAAATTATACAGATTATATGTTTCACCAGTCAACAAAGTTGAAGGGAGGAGAGCAGCATCAACTAAAACACTGCACAAACACAATATTTCAGGTTATGCCCTTTATCAAGAAAACAGAAAAATGTTACTGAGCTCACGCATGAACCCACGATCAACACAGCTGTGTCAGTAGTGTTATTACTATTAAATTGTGCATGGTGGGTGAACGGTTAACATTCTGGCCTCGTATTCGGGAGGACGCCGGTTCGAATCCCCATCCGGGCATCCAGATTTGGATTTTCCATGGTTTTCCCAAATCACTCCAGGTGAACGCCGGGATGCTTCCTTCAAAAAGGCCATGGCTGAATTCCTTCCCATTCCTTGTCCCCAGTCCCATCCCACCTCTAATGACCTTAGCCGTTGACGAGACGTAAAAAGAAAAAAATATATATTACTATTAAGTCGAGTGAAGTTGGTGGTGGAGGGGGGCAGCAACAACAATATCAGTGGAAATGTTAATCATGAAATAAATTAATCAATCTAAAAAAAATTTGCTGTCATTGGGGACAGCAAACAAAAATAAAACTTAAACTATTAATATCATACTGCAACATGTCATACTTAAGCTACGGCTATACTAAATAATAATAATTTTGGGTGGCTGTAATGGTCTGGTGACAGGATTTCTATTGGCTGCGCAGTCTGCCCCTGTCTTAGGTGCCTTAACCAAAACCCAGTAGAGCTACTAGGTAAGTATATGGACCTACAGCTTAACATGGAATCCAAACCACAGAAGCTTTCTGGGTTATTTCACATTGCACAGCAAGCTATGCAAGAGGTAAATGTCAGGTTAATGGTCTATGAAAATCCCCGTCAAGACAGAGATTGAAACCGGGGACTTTTTTTTTTTCGCCAGTCAGACACCTTGACCACAGAGCCGCAAGACCACAATGGTTATACTGTTAACATTAGCACGTCAGTAATGCGAAATCATAAAATTTTACCCATTCAATAATCACCCACGTTTACACATCAACAACTAAAAATCTAACTTAGTCCACAACCCGAATATTTGTCAAATTTTCCAAAAGGAGATGTACCAAGCTATTGTGTCAGAGGCTAGAAGGCTAATTCCTTTCTTTAGGGGCCTGCAGTTTAACATGGAATCAGAACCACAGAACATCCCAATGTAGCTCGTATAATCAAATACAACTCCTAAAAATTCATAATCACCGTGTGATTTGAAGCTACAATCATAGAGAGAATTTTCAGAAGTAAGTGCCTTTACCGCTGAGCTACCAGACTGCCTTGTTTTGAAGTCTCATACATGTACTAACTACTATCAAAACCGGATAAAAAATGTGTATTTAATTTAATTACAATGGAGCACAGGCTTTGGTGGCAATTTCCCTACACCCCCATCTTCCCCCTATCCTGCAGCCACCTACATTTGCCCTCTACAAATTTTATATTTAAATTCTTTCAAAGTTTTCGGTAAATTATTCATCATTTCTCTTGGTAACTCATTCCAATACCTGACACCCTTACCTAAAAAAGAGAATCTTCCCACACCCTTGTGCCTGAAATCGAGTGCCAGCTTGTGGTCATGGTCATCTTTTCCCTTCAATGAACTACTTTTCATACCTATTGCAATATCTTTCCATGCCTCATCACCAGTATATGCCTTTTACACTCCCATGACCCTCCTCATCCTCCTACTGTGTTGCAATGAATCCCATTTCAGCTCCTTCATCATATCCATCACTGATTGCATTCTGCGATAAGTTCCAGAAACAAATCTAGCAGCCCTTTTTTGCATCCTCTCCAACTCCTGTATTTGATACATAAAATGAGGGTCCCATACTACACTACCATATTCGAGCAATGGTCTGACCAAAGTTTTGTAACCCAACTCCCTCACTTCTCTCGTACATCCCCTCATCACTCTCTCCAACAAGTGCAGAATTGTTGATTATGGATATAAGGTGGGGAAAGAATTGCTTGCTGAAGACTTGAAATTTAAATAACTTGGCATTACATTTGATAACAAGCTTAACTGGGCAGGACACATTGGACAGGTGGTAGGAAAAAGTTTCAAAATTCTGCACATGTTGGAGAGAGTGATGAGGGGATGTACGAGAGAAGTGAGGGAGTTGGGTTACAAAACTTTGGTCAGACCATTGCTCGAATATGGTAGCATAGTATGGGACACTCACTTTACGTATCAAATATAGGAGTTGGAGAGGGTGCAAAAAAGGGCTGCTAGATTTGTTTCTGGAAATTATCGCAGAATGCAATCGGGTTTGTATGAACAATAGTGTCAGAAATTAAGAAGGGTGGGGGGCGGGGGAATGAGAAGAGGGTTTAGGTTTCTGTAAATCAAACATAAACAGTGTTTTTCTATTTTTTAAAAGCATACATAAGTTCCATCAAAATCGGATAAAAACTGTGTGCTTGAATAAAGATTTTGTTAAAAGCGTCCAACATGCATTTGATATGCACAACAGGTGGCATGATGGTGACACGCACAACATTTGGCATCTCACTAACTCATAGATTTACCTCCATCCAAACATCGTATAATTTGCCTATAGAAGTTTTCCCTTCAATAAGAAGAGGCATGTAAAAATTCAAAAAATTATTTTAAAAAATGTAAAGGATAAAAAAAAGGGAATTAAAATCTTTATATTAATTAATTATTCTAGTGAGTTACAGGTAAACCAGGGTGAAAATGGTGAGAATTATCTGAGATTAAGGTGTGGAGGAGCGTCTGGTATCAGAGTTCTGGAGTTTTTATGGGGATTCGTTTCAGGGAGTACTCCAATGTCTCTGACTGAAACAGTTATTGAGGCCACAAGAATTGAGGAAGCTGGCATTAGCAACAACAAAAAATTCTAGATATTCTTGTTATAAATAGGCCTGGATTATTCACAGATATTTCTACCAACATAGGAATAAGTGAACGGAAAATGACAATTGCTACAGTAAAATTAGTAACAGGGTGCATAAAGAAAGGAATGTATACAGATTCAAAAAGGCCTCAAAGAAGTGTTTTAGAATGTATCTAAGTGATTATTATCTTACCTTCAAAGCAGCAAGGTACACCATGCAAGAAATGTGGCATCAATTTATATGTATAGTCTAGGAAGGTTTGGACATACACATACCAAAATAGTCAATTAAGGAAGGGAACGTTCCCCTGTGGTAGGTTATACACGTGAAGTTAGTAGGTTTCAAAAAAGCAAAGGAGGATACATGGATGCTCAATAAGGACAAGGTACCATAGTGATTAAGTTTGACGAGATACGAGACCATTTTAAAACTGCAATTTGTGAGACCTTTAGTTGTTTCATTTTCAATGAATCTTTGAGATCCTCAGCAGAAACTCAAAGAAATTTTGGTTTTACATAAAACAGGTTAGCCGTAGTGGAAAAAATATTCTCGTACTAAGTGGTCGCGTAGTTGACAACTGCTGCAAAAAGACTAATAAATTTAACGCTGACTTTAAAAATTCATTCAGTGCCAAAAATATGGAAAACATATCAGTTTTTCCACATGGATTCAGTACGAATAGATTATGTAGATTTTGTAAAGAAATTAAAGCTCCTGACATGGGTAAAGGTCCATGTCCAGACTGTATCCCACTAAAAGTATTTTAATAGTACACAGAGGAAATATAACCATTTTGTCTAATACATTCTGTAAATTTTTGTTAGAGAAAATGCATCTTCCATCTAGAAAATTACGTAGGTAATTCCCATTTTCAGGAAAGGAGATCAGAGGGATCCTAGGAATTACTAACCCATATCTCTAAATTCTATTTGCAATAGAGTTTTGGAGCATGTTATATGCTCAAACATTATAAAGTTTCTACATGAAAACTAGATACTTATTCCAAACTGACACAGATTTTGGCAGCACAGGTCATGATAAACATAATTAGCCCTATTTTCTCATGACATATTGAAAGTTATTGATGTAGGTTGACAAGTTCATGCAACTTTCTTCAACTTTCTGTAAGCATTTGACTCTGTACAACACAATACACTTTTAGCAAATTCTCAAGCGTAATGTGTAATGGATCAAATTTGTGAATGTACACAGGATTTCTTAACTGGTCAGTTACAATATGTCCTTGCAGACTGGAAAGCCTGTTCTAATCTAGATGTTACTTTGGGGGTTTTTCAATGAAGTGTAATAGTTCCACTTCTTTTCTTAATTTTTATAATTGATCTCAGAGACAATGTTAACAGCAGTTTGTGATTGCTCACTGATGATACAGTTATCTATAGGGAGGTAAGGTGTGCTGACAATTGTTTAGAAATTAAGCGCAATCTGGTTGTTAGTTCAGAATTGAGCTATAAATGGCAACTTACACTAAATTACAAAAAGTGTAAAGTAATATGCATAACTAACATAAAGAATCTGTTTTTTTAGGAGCACGAAGTAAACAGCTCAGTAATTGACACAATTTATTTCCTGTATTATATGGGTGTAATAGTACCAAACAACATGAAATGGGACCTGAACATAACTTCTGTCATATGTAAACCTAATTGTTGATGATTCATAGGTCATATTTTAAAGAATTGTAATGCTTATGCAAAGGATAGAGCATACTAAACTGTGGTACATCCACATTTGGATTACTGTTGTGGAATTTGGTATGTTTATTGCAAGGGATTGATTGATATGATAGAGAAGAACTGCTGCATTTGTTACTGCTTGTTGCCACAGCTCTTATGAAAGCTTTGCAGAACTGATTCATAGATTGGGCTGGGATTTTCTGGCAGACAGAAATCAGTTTTGATTCAGCTTACTGCCAAATATGCAAATATCTTCTTTCATCCATGGGTTCAATGTAATGCTTTGTCTTCCAGCTTATACAGGATACAATGATACGATAGATTATATTAGAGAAATAAGATGCCAAACTGATACTGCTGTATCAGAAATTGGTGACTTGGATAAATAAGCCAGCATCTCTATTAGCATAAGAACTTTTAATCAATATGAGGTAGTTGTTAACAAGCAGCAAGAACAACATATAACACACCAGAAAAATACAACCCATAACGTTTTAGCACTATCCTGAAATTCTCAAGATTATCATTCCTTTAATATTGGTAGTAAATTTCTTTAATGCTTGAAAGTGATGTTTATGCTGAGAGGTGAATTTTAGTAGTTGGGTGGCAGTTTCCCTGCTACTTTGTTTATAATTTAATTACAAATGTATTTTAAGAGCTTTCGGTGATTTGGTATATTGCCCAGAAACTCCCTCAGTATCTTGTTCCCGTATGTATCTCCTATACTTACAAATGAATACTACTCCACTTTGTTATGAATGAAATAATGAGCTAATGTGCCTCTCTTTCCTTCCAAATACTACTAGCAATTTTTCACCTGATATCCATCTATGCCTCATCACCAGCATATGGCTTTCACTCTCTTTAGCAATTCTCTGTCACCCAATGTACCTCTGCCAAACTTGTTTATGGTATCAAATCTTCAATTTGTAGTATATTAATTATCACAGACAAATCTAGCTCCTCCTGTGTTTAACTTGAACACTACACACATATTAATGACAAAACACAGGTCAGTCCATAATATCACCACAAACAGCAACTTTATCATTTCATTTTATGACCATTTTCCCACTAATGTATGTAATTCATATTGTTATCATCATGTTCATTAACTCATCACATTATTAACACCAAAATACACAACCCACCAGGACAGTAGAAGTGATTCGTCTAACCAATAAGGTGGGAAAATTTTCTTGTGTACATAATGGAATCAGGGACTTGACTAAATTACCAAGGGAACATTTACCAAAAGCACTGAAACAGTTTAAAATTAAAATTTGTAAATGGAAAAAGTTTTTGGGTGCTAAAATGCAATGAAAGAATTTCACATGTAAAAGAAATCATTGAATGGGAAAGTAGTTGAATACGGAAATTGCCATCAGGAATTGTTCTTCATCAGACCTGAAGTAAAATATACCCCAACCTAAAATACTGTACGCCTACATAAAAAAGGCAGCACAACTGTCAATTTACTGATAATGACTTAAGCCCTCGTGTGTGAACATGTAATTGTAGTTTACTAGGCGACAATAATATGTAATCATGTGTAATCATTTATGCATGTGAAGGGACATGCAAGCTACTTTGAGGAATGATCCCTGCATTTGACTAGAGCGATCTGGGAAAACTATGGAAAACCTAGATCAGTTTGTGGTAGTTTTGTAAATAAATCCTTGCCTGGTGTTTTTCTAAGTCAGTAATTTTTTTGTTATAACATTAGTTTCAATTCCATCACACATGATATTGAATGATATGGGTATAAATAGTACTATTTCTCCTGTTAGATTCTTTACTTGTTCGTTACCATTGAGACATGACTTAAAATTATTGATCAACAAAAAATATCCTATTTTTTACAGCTACCAGTAAGAAGCAATTGTATGTTTTGAAATACATTAAAAATGTTCCCTATTCTTAAAATTTTCAGATCACAAGATTCATCAATCCTCAGAACACTGGAAAAGTTCCCTGAGATACTACGCAGCAATGTTTCCAGAACACTGGAAAACAGACAGGGCACAAACTGGAGGGAGCGGGAAAAACTGGAAGGAACGCAAGAAATGGTCAACTCCAGTGCTATGGATAATTTCCAAAGCCAACCAACTACCAGCAACTGGAGGGACAGGAGCACAGTTGATCCTGTACCTCAACTAGGCAGAGTCAGGCGTTTAGATATGCACCAAAGAAGATGGTTAAGGGAGAATCCTCCTTTCATGGAATTTGTTGACGCGCCAATTTTGAGGTTTCCGCGCCATGGACGTAAAGGTGAGTGAAGGCAAAGTATAATTATTGACTGTAAAAAGTCATTGTTTTGAGCATTATGTTAATTATAAGTTAATTTTGCCACAGAAGCTATATATTTTTGTAAAAAGTTGTTTAATCTTTGTCGTTTTTCTATGTTCTTTTTTATTTTCTTTCTTTTTTAAAAATAAAATAAAAAGAGTGTTTAGAAATGAACATATGGATGCAGTTGATTTCTTGTTGTTATATAAGAGCAAGAAGCTGGTGGGATTGTATTACGAGTATTCAAAGCTACTTTATCTGATTCATTTAGCAGTATTTATGGATGCAATCAGTTTTTGTGTTTGCTGCTGCCTGCAATCAATTATTATGTTTCTCCAGTCCATTGGTAAGTATCAAGTCCCCTGACTCACTGAAAATAACATTTCAAGGTATGTCACCCTGATCTTTAATACATCCACCTTCCTCTTTTTCTTCCCTTTCACAACTGTAGATCTATAATGCAATATGTATTTTGTTCTGATTTGGCAATTACCCTGAAATGGCATTATTTTCATCTTCTGACTTCCAGGAATACTACATGTTTGTCACAATTATATTTTCTTATTTTTTCTATTATCAACTGCATTCTGAAGATTGGTTGTCACATTAGAGAAAGTACCGGAAAGAGCAGCTCGATTCATGACTGCTTGCCCTTACGAAAGCATCACAGAATTGATACCTAGATTGGGATGGAATTGTTTGGCAGACAGACGACATTGTCTTTGTTTGATTTATTTGCAAATATTTATGAGTGTAATTTAATTCTTCTTCCACCAACGTATTTAGGTCACAATGATAGGAGACATAAAATTAGAAAATTAAGATGACACACTAATGCTTTTATGTATTCTTTCTTTCCTCATGCTATTCAGGATTGGAATGCACAGAATTAGGTTTGGTGCTTAACACCCTCTGCAGTATACAATATTTGTGAACTGTTGAGTACAGATACAGATATTGTTAATGCACAATTTTTTGTAAAAACCATTTTGTAAAGGTAAAGATCACTGGGTTCCGACAGCTCCTACCGCATCCCTTAGGATTCACAGAGGTAGAGCTCCACACTCCCTGGACAGCCTTTGGCACTAGAATGGATGTGACAGGGTCAGTTCCACGCTCTGGCCATTATTTACCTTCCCGCAGAGTTTCCTCCATGGTACTCATTCGATAGCAGGCTGAGTGGGCCAGGGCAGCTGTTCCGGATGTTCAGCTTCGAGGAAAAATCCTTGGCTTCATCGGGGATCGAACCCCAGTCCTCCGGTCCGTAGTCTGCTGCTCTACCGCCTGAGCTACGTGGCAACCACACAACCGTGTTGTTCTTCTCCTAATATTGCTTCATTGATTATTAATTTTTTTTTAAATTTAATTTGAAGTTTTATGGAGCATACATGTTCCAGAGGCAATGTTATACTTCCATTTTCTCAAGTCATGATTTTTCACAACCCACCCTACCCTGCCCTTTATGAATTCCAGCAATAAACTACTTCAGTATTTTTTGGTAAACTGTTCATTACAAGTTCGATATTTCAGTCTTTTTCAGGTATTTATGAAAAGAAATTATATTCAGAGTAAAGTTTGTTTAAATATAAAGGTTTCTGGAAAAGTTCTGTTTCAAAATATTAAAGCATTTAATTGTAATAAAATAAAATGGGATTCGGCGCGAGTAAGCGTTTGGACAAAATGATGCAATTGCTCGACATTCGCCTGGAGTGTAATTTATAAAAATTCGTATTAAATCAGGGAATAGACTTAGAGATTCCAAATTTTTACAGTAATAGTTTTTCATTAGGGAAATTTGTTTAGAGTTATTTTCAAGTCGATATTCGGAATATTTCAAGACATTAAATTTTATTTTTGGGTTTTAGACCACTTTCAAAAATAGGTAAAAAAATTTATTTAACATCGGAGTATAGATGAGCAATAGGAGAGTAGAATTAAAATTGTTTCAGCTCGATAGGAGCAATATTTCGGAAGTTATGGCAATCACATCTTTACGACTCTTTTCTGGCTAAACTATTAAAGTAACAAAATTTTTTATAATAACTTAATTTGATGTTTGTAACAATATCTTGCTACTACCAAAATTTCAGAGAGCTAGGATGATTTTTACTGTCATGATCAAATTAGATTCGTAACATTTGTCAGAAACTGATCAGCTATCGTATCAAATCCCTGGGAAAGTCAAGATAAGGAAGTTCTCATGGTCCAAGAAGAGGTGATCCTATATATACCCCCTCCATAGCCTAAGCTCGCCCACTCTAAAAGCAGCAGTTAGTCAATGTAGATGCATTATGTAGGGTGGCCAGCTCTGGGCTCGTGGCGCGGCAAACTGCTAGTTTGTTCAACATTGGTAGAAATTTTGTTAGCATGGGTGAAGTTTTATTCTGAAAACTCATGTAACTAAGAAATCGTGGTAGCGTGGGGTTCGGTCGTGCTCGATTGGTCAGTCGAATCTGTAAGTTAAATTTGGAAAGTTTGTCTGATTGCCTGAGCAGTACTTTGACTTTGTAATATTTTGAAGAATATACTCATCATATCAGAAGTGAACTTTCATCATTGAACTATCACCTTTCCCTAGTTTCTTGGTTAAAACTACGGTGGCAACTGTGTTAAGAGCTTAGTCAGTACTGCAACTCATTAGGTTTGCACGATCACAGTTAAGATGCAAGGTTGTGCATCAACCCCAGTGCACATCTCGTTTCTTACAATGTATCAAGTGTTTTTTACTTCAAAATTAATTCCTAATTTTTTAGGAACTGTGTAAAGCCCCAGTGTAAAAGCACAACAATAAAAATGCCAAACAAGTTATTTGTATATGTTCCAAACAATGAACAGATAGGGGAAAAGTGGTTAAAATTTGCAAGGAGGGAGGATGCTCATAGTTTATCTGCAGATTCAAGAATCTATTTTTTGAAGATAATTTTGATGTAAGTGTTTGTGCACAATATACAGGGCGTTCGCCGGGAAACGCAACCCACTGTTAGCGCTACAAGGAAGAAACTGCTCCCGGCGAGCGAGCGCTCAGTTTCCGGCATTGTTCGACCGTCGGCCGCGGACTATTTCATAATAATTACGCTTCATAAACTTCATAAACTTGTGTGCTAAGCATTTAAATGTGACGTAATTCATTAGCTTACCTTATAAAAGATGCTGGAAGTGTTGACCCTCTTGTGTAATGCACATTTCACATCTTCTGAACATATTTCGAGACACACGCTGCCCTAACTGACTTAATGATTTTTTGGGTGACTGTTCTAGTCGAAAAGCGATATCGTCAATTTTCTCCTCTGTGAGAATACGGTTGACCGACAGTCTCTTTTTGTTAAAAAATGAACCCGTTTCTCTTACTTTTTTAACCAGACGCAGAATTGTTGATTTAGCTGGCAGTAAAGCGCCAGGAAATTCGCGACGAAATTTACTGCGACACTTTTTAAACGACTTCTTCTTCACATATGTATCGTAGAGAAATATTCTTTGTTGCAAACTGTAACGTATCATAATTTTACTCACACTCAAACACGGTACAGATTAATAAGAGTATGAAGCCCCAAACCAGCCAAACCGCAAAGAAACGTTTATTCACAACACTGATTAATAAGAGACTGAAGTCACAAACTATCTACAATGCAAAGAAACCGTTCTTAACAATGTAAGGGTCACTGCACTGCACTGTTGGGGCAGCGGAGGTGTTAAACAGTGCGGTGATTCACGGTGCCGTGTGGCGGAAACTGCTGGCATCGACTGACCGAGCAAGTTGCCGACGGCAACAGACTGGGAGGGTAGCGTTTTCCGGCGAACGCCCTGTATTTCTAAATTTAAAGCAAATCTGATGAATTTTGCAGAGCCACTACTTTTCAAGTACTGACAACATAATAAGGTATGAGTTTAGGTTGTTTTGGTTTTATGATTTATAATCTTTCTTTAATCTTGTGTTTAATATAATAAAAACACATTCTGGGAGCACTATCATTACCGTGGTACCACAATCTGATGATAAATTCTTTTGCAGCTCGATGCATGAAATCGAAAATAAAGAATACATTTTTTTAATATCTCTCATGGTTCTCGAGATATCATAACTGAAAGGTGATGTTGTTAGGCTGATATGAAGCTTAGATCAGACTTGAAATTGGCAGTGCCATTGCTTTAAGATTTGCCCCACCTATTTTTGAGGATATACTTTTCTAGAAAAGTTGTATATAAAAGCAAAAAGAAACATACCTTAGACGTGTAATATCTTGGTTCTCCGGGTGGAGCCGTGTCGATTTGTTAAAACCTAACGTTTCTGCCATCTTGCTGTGGCTTTCATCAGAGGACTGATCATCTGATGAAAGCCACAGCAAGATGGCAGAAACATTAGGGTTTAACAAATCGACTCAGCTCCACCCAGAGAACCAAGATATTACATACAGTGACTGCAGAAGCCTTCGAAATCATACCTTAGACGTGATGGAACTGAAAAGTTACAATACGGATACAGTCCAGAAATAATAATACCTATCAAAAATCATATCCAATGACATTAATCACGCCAAAGATAGTATCGAAGTGAAGAATGAAATCTTTTGTTATTAGCTTAGGTTTTCCTTCAGCTATTTAGCACTTGCTTATACTTCGCAAATGTAACCTCATACCCCATACCAGTATCAATTAATTTACAAATGTATGTCTAAGCAAGAGGTTATTGTCTAAAAAACTGAAATAATGCTATGTATAATTGAGACTTGTATATATTTACATTGAAGTTTTAACATTGCGGAATTCCGATGAACAAAAGTCGATGTTTGACACGAAAAATCTGCCAGTTTTATGGCATCATTTTTGGCAAATTGCTACTGTTTGCTTTGCTAAACTTGGTACCATGGCAAATTACAATTGTCTTTCAGCATATAACTGAGAACAGCTGTATTCACGTGACAAAAGTTCCTACAAATGTATAATTTACCAAGTAACCTGTCCTGTTCCAAGAAAATGTCAATAACAACTTTGGCGTCTGGGATGGTGTGATTTAATGCTTCCTGATTGGCGTTCGTGGTCACATGACTGAATGCTTGATTTTGCCGAATTTATTTTCTAAAAATAATAATAATATTTGTCTTTTATAATAAATAATTTTTTTGTTATCTCATTAGCATGATAAATCATAAAAAACTGCTATGCATCTGATTTATTCTTAGTGGACACAAGCCTATTCAAGTGCAAGCTTAAAATTATAGTCATCTTTCCTCTTCCATGTACAACTCCTAATCCTTCTACTATTACCCATCCATGCCTTACCACAATTATAAGCCTTCTGTCTCCAAACCCAGCTCCTTCATCATATCAGTTACTGATTGCATTCTGTGGTAATTTCAACAAACAAATCTAGCTGCTCTCCTCCACTCATACCCGTTATGTGGATCCCACACCACTCAACCATATTCAAACAGTGGTCTTATCGAAGTTTTGTAACCCAATGCCCTCACTACCCTGGTACATCCCTCCACAGCCATCTTCAAAACATGAAGGATTTTGAAACCTCCTACTACTACCTCCCTGCCTGACTGAGTTTACAATTAAAAGTTATACCAAGATATTCACAGTTAAGGTCTTCAACAAGCAGTTCCCTCTCCATACCCAATAATCATAGAAAACTTTTACTTTTTTATCTGATAAACTTACTCTTCTTGCCATTTATTTTCATTCTATTTTTAGCTGACCAGCTAAATACCCTGTACAGATCCTTTTGTAGCTGTTCACAGTACTCTCCTGCTTTAATCCTATTATAAAACATTATGTCATTTCCAAACAACCTCTTTTGTCAAACTGACCATACGGCCATGGAGCTGCTACTTCCAGTGGACAAGAAGGTATGAGGTTCTCCTTACTTGCCTCTGTGTAGGTCACATTCCTTTGATATGTACTTTTTTTTCTTCTCTGGAAGAAAATATGATGCTTGTCACATACCTGTGACACCACAACACACTTTAACAGACTGTGTTTTATTTTTCATTTTAAGAGTATATGTCAACCTATATGATTAACTGTCCCTTGTTTTAAACAATGACAGTGGCAACATGACTAACATTTTACATTTCTGTTTGTTGTTTGGTCCTGACCTAAAAATTTTGTGCAGATCAGCATGATTTTTTAGATGGATTGAAGCCCCTTATGCAGCCACCTATCCAAGTGTTATGTTTTTGCTTTTTACCATTTTAATCATTTTTTTTTATGGATGTGTTTTTAAATCTGGTTGGCCTCTTTACTTATTGGTTTTTTAAATCCGTTTGACCTCTTTGAAGCGAGTCAGATGCTAAGTTACAGCCAGCCAGACATTTTTGTGGATTTCAAGACCTTTATATTTTGGTGGTCTCTTTAAAGTCAGACATTATATTATTTTAATTTCTGAATGGCTGACTTCTTTACAGGAATTTACTAATATACGATCGTAATTTTTCACGGCGTTGAATATTAATATATTTACTAATATAGTTACAGAAATTTAGTAACTTTTTTAGTTATATTGCCACATCAGTTTTTTGTTTGTACACTAATGACATAATGTTGACATTAGGGTGACCCTTATATGGCGAAAAAAAAATTATTTTAGAATTTCAAAACGCATACCCTCTACTTTTTTTATAAATGCTAAAATGTACATAAATATGAAATTTCACATTTGTAGCATTATTGCAACCCGTGCCGACCGAGCTCTCAAGTTTAACCCTTTGACTGCTGTAGACGCGTTAACGCGCGTGGCTACTACTGCGCCCAGGTGCTCCAGACGTGTATACACGCGCCGCCTTGCCGCTCTGTCTCTGCTCCAGACGTGTATACACGCGCCGCCTCGCCGCCCTGTCTGTACTCCAGACGTGTTAACACGCTAGCCTCTTAGCGGCCTGGCTATGAAGCCATATTTCCACCCAGGGTGGTTAGTTGTTTTCCTCATTCGGCCCTTGAGCATTGGCAGCTGCGATCTAATTTGTGTTGCTCTTTTCCTTTTAGTTTTCGCTGAGAAAATGGCATACAGTCATTATTTTTTTTAACTGCTTAACGTCTCTTAACAGCGAGGTTTTTAGAGATGTTAAAGAATGGGGGGCAAGGAATGGTAAGGAATTCGGCTATGGCCTTTTGAAGGAAGCATCCCGGCATTCACCTGGAGTGATTTGGGGAAACCATGGAAAACCCAAATCTGGATGCCTAGACGGGGATTTGAACCATCGTCCTCCCGAATACGCCGTCGTGTTTGTACCGCGGAAGAAATCATGGAGATTATTACTAGAAGCGACAGTGAATATAATCACTTTAATATGGATGACAGTGATAACCCTTCGACAGGATCTCGATGTAATTTTCCTAAGCTGTGTACATCAGCTAGTGGAAAATGACCATTTTTCAGAGTTTGAAGCTACAGATTGTTCGAGCGAAATGTGTGGAAAAAGAGAATGCTTTAGTGACGTGTTTGACAGCATGTGCTTGTCGATTAAGCTGCAGGACACAAGTGTGGATTACGTTAACATTCCAGCAGTTTGTCATTTTTCCTGATATTTCTAACGGAATATCATATGATATCTAATGCTGATGAGACCAACAGATACGCGAGAATCAATTCACACTATATTTTCACTATGAAGTGGTTTAAAAACTTTAGATGTTATATCAACTGTATTTATTTTGTATCTGCGGTTTCAAATCGCAGAGCGACAGCAGAAGAACTCCACACACAACGCTCCAGATGTATTCAGCACACAGCGGTCCGGTCTAATGCGGCATTCCAGCGCAGGTAAACAGCTTAGGCGTAAACAAAGCCGCACTCAGCGAGGGCTCGGCCGGCTGAACCGTAGCAGTTAAAGGGTTAATAAAAAATGGTGTTTTGGCCTGCTATTTTGGTTTGATCCAAAACTAATTAAAATGCAACAAATAAAGTAGATATGAGTAAAAATAACATAAGATCAACATAAACTTTTATTTAAATACAAATTATAATAATAATTAATTAGGGTAACTTCTCTTTAGTATAGTTTTTTTACAGTCTGGATACAGATTTCTATGTTCCTGAACACAACGCAACAAAAACTGTTTTTGCTCTTCATCAGCTGTGATAAGTACATTAAAATCTTGCATTAATTTAACAGCTCTTTCAGCAGTGTCATTTACGACCTTCAAATGACTTATTCGTTTTCTAGCTTCCAAAAAAGTAGGATTGTCACCCCAAGAAGATACATCTTCCCGAAGAAAACTGTCGTTGATCTGCAGTCGAGATAGAAATTGTTTGCTTCTTTGAGTCACAAAATCATCCAGCGTCATATCTGAAAGATAGAAAAAACAGTTTAAATAAGCAAAAACTAAGCCACGAAACTTTGAAAAAAGAAACAAGAAAATATTAAGCTTACCAAACAAATTTTGCGTAATTTCTTCCTTCAATGGGACATAGCATTTAGCGGAATCTGAACTTTCGTCTCTGTTTAAATTATTAATCATTTTTGTCTTAGTTTTGGAATCAACTTCTTCATCAAAGAGTGATAACATGACAGTTTCTTCACACAAATACAATAAATGATGAACAAACTTGCTCATGGATGCCTTGGAACTTGTCGCATCTACTTTTTCATATTCTTTTAGAGCTTTCAAAAAGCACAAGTCTTGGTTAGGTGCTTTAATTGCCACTGTGCATTCAAGCCAAGGTTTAGTATACAAGGTGACGATAAATAAGTAAACATATTGTAGAGCATTTTTGTCCTTTGCAGTAATTTTAAGTTGCGATTGAAGCAAACATATTTTTATAGAATAGATCGCTCTCACCATCCATCGCGCTTGATGCAAAGCTCCGGGGGGCCTGAGTTTTAGTTTATTCTCTGTATCTCCTCCTAAGAACACAACACATAGTTCAACCAATTTGCGGTAATCGTCTCTAATAAAAGGTTTTTCCAGTTCAGTCTTATAAAAAGTTAACAAAGATGTAATGTTTGTCTCAGCAATATGTGCTTTAACGAAATTCAGAGGTGGCTCAATGTTATCGGTGTTAATATTTTTCCAATTATCTCTTAACTTTTTGAAAATTGGAATATCTGGGCTACTTGTTATTTGCTTTACCTTGGTTTCAAAAACAGCTTTAAGGACCAACTCATAAATATGATGATGACAAGCAAAAAGTAGCAATTCCCTTTCTAAAGTCTGCTCCAAAATAGCACAAGCTCCACTGAAACGGCCAGTATTTGAAGCTGTTGTATCGCAGCACATTATCTGTACTTTATCATGGAGGTTCCAGTCAAAGAGTGCAGTTGAAATGGCTTTAGCTTGATGTTTTCCAGAAGAACTCTCTAATTTTGGGACTGCAAGAAGCTGTTCTCTATCGTCAAATGAAGCAATAATTGGCAAGCGTTCTTCTTTTGAACTTCGTACATTCAATCCATGTAATAGTTTTCCATCCCAATGGACTGTGACTACGTCAGGCAAATTATTCTGGAAGTCAGTTTTTATTGCTTCTGCCCTCGATTTTCTCGCCTGAGTACGAATTCGCTGAATCGAGGATTTGTTAATAGTGAAATCATCGCTGTTCAGACCAAGCGCTTCTACAACCGCATGGAGAATGTAAACTGAGTCTCTTATGCTTAATTGGCATCGATCTAAAGCTGCTACCAGTTTAGGAGTTATGAAACTTTTCGTGCCTCTTTTAGAACTTTTTTCAGGGCAAGGAATCTGAGTACTAAGTTCAGAGTTCCAAATCTGTTCCTCATCCGAATTATCAAGACATTCCAAGTTATCTATCGAAGAAGTAGATGCAACAGCCAATAACTCTCTTTGTTTTACCTTTCTTTCCTCTTCTTCCAGTCGCCTTTGCCTAACTCGTTCTTCTTTCTCCGCCAATTTTTTGTCAATTCCACCTAAGCATCCCGGTCGACATGCCTCTCTCTGTTTCCTTAAAAATTCTTTGTCTTCCTCTATCTTCATTCTGTCGAAGGCATCAGCATGTGCAATATCAAATAAGTTATCAAGGTCTTTTACAAAATTATTTTCACAGTTATTGAACGTCACCTGAGTTTTCTTACAGTTTTTTTGCAGCTCCCTCCAAACATGATATAATTCAACAAGTTTCTTCACGCAGTTAGGAAATGCCTTCGTAGGAATTCTGGCTTTTTCCCAAAATATAATGCACTCTCTTATAACAAGATTCGCACTTTCACTAACAGTCAGCTTGTCTTCACGAATATTGTAAAATAAAACGGCGAGAACTTGTCGATTAGATGGTAATTTTGCACCATTTATCTGGTGGCTTGGCAGTCCGATAAGGTAAATATTTTGTTTATCACTTTGTAATTCCTCAGACATCTTCGAACAATAAATAACAACGCACTAATAATGTTAGAAATCACGTATGAAATGACAATTGAAACTCGCAGTAACAGGTCGCAGCGCTGCACCCGCGCAACTTGTATGGACAAGTTAAAAACTCAAGTCGGCATGGGTTATCGTTTATAAATCGGGCTAATATTTATTTCTAGACTATATTAGGTCAATACAAAAGTTTTTAGAAGGTATGCGTAAAAATATATTGAAATTTAAGGGACACCCTAGTTGACATACACCAAAGCCACATTGTCAGCAACAGCTGTTGTATTAGATTTGAGAATATAAGGAAAAGAAATATTTAAATAGAATTAGTTGTGAGCTGCATGGGTGAGTGAGATTGCTGTGACCTTGCATTCAGCAGGACACTGTTGAATTCCCTTCTGCCCATCCAAATTTCTCTTTTCCATGTTTTCCCCAAATCATTCCAGGCAAATTCTGGAATGGTTCCTTCAAATTTCTTCCCTTTCTTTCACTCCATTTCTTTCTCATTGATGAGGTGTGAAACCATAAAGT
>CM061921.1:104113610-104165650 GCA_031002005.1 Vandiemenella viatica
GAGCTTTATTAAAAAAAAAAACTAATTGTAATGGAAATTGTTTCCAACCAAATCTGACCAGTAGTTTTAGTGGGACTCAAGTTCAGATAAAAATTATCTTTCATTTATCACTTTACAATGTCATATCAAATTGAAACATACCCTATTTGCCCATGGCAGCAAGGGCATTATATTAATCAAAACTCAATCAATATACAACCAGTAGAATTTGTGTGAATCTCATTCAATTAAAAAAAAAAAAAATCCCAAATTTCTAATTTTTTTGATGTGTCACCAAAATGAAACCTAGACTATTATACTTGTGGGATGAACTTGTCAAAATCTGCCAGTAGTTTTTGTATGAATACTTTTCATTCGGTCATAGACAAACACAAAAAAAACCTTTGATTCTATCTTTGTAGCATATTAATTGTACCCTCAACTAATTTTTTCATTTTTTTTTTTTTTTTTTTTTTTTTTTTTTTTTTTTTTTTTTTTTTTTTTTTTTTTTGCTGTCGTCCGTCTTTAGACTGGTTTGATGCAATCCTCGATCTCTTCCTATCCTGTGCTAACCTCTTCATTTCTACATACCCGTTACAACCCACGTCCTCAATTATCTGCTTCATATATTCTAATCTCTGTCTACCTCTACAGTTCTTACCTTCAGCTGTTCCCTCCACTAACAAATTAACCAATCCAGGATGTCTCAAAATATGACCTACCAGCCTGTCTCTTCTTCCTGTAAGCTTCTTCCATAAACTTCTTTTCTCACCCATCATTTCCAAAACTCGTTCATTTCTTACTTTGTCTGTCCACCTAATTTTCAGCATTCTTCTGTAGCACCACATTTCAAATGCTTCAAGTTTCTTTCTTTCCGGTATTCCTAAAGTCCATGTTTCGCTACCGTAAAGTGCTGTGCTCCACACATAGAGTTTTAAAAAATCTTTCTAATTCCAAGATCAATATTTGAAACTAAAAGGTTTTCTTTTTCATGAAGGCTCTTTTTGCTAGTGCTATTCTGCTTTTAACATCATTCCTGCTTCGGCCATCGGTTGTAGTTTTGCTTCCCAAGTAACAGAAGTCAATTACTTCTCCTATTGCATCCGATCCTATTTTTATATTTAATCTAATAGTCTTGATATCATTTCTGCTACATTTCATCACATTTGTTTCGCTTTGATTTATATTCAGTCCAAAATCTTCCTTCAGTATTTTGTTCATGCCATTCAGTAACTTCTCAATATCCCCAGCCCTGTCTGCTAACAAGACAATGTCATCAGCAAATCGTAGCATACTGATTTTTTCTCCCTGAAAACTTATGCCACATGGAAATTTTTCTTTGACTTTCTTCATTGCTTCTTCTACGTACAAGTTGAATATTAACGGGGATAGGCTACAGCCTTGTCACACACCCTTTTTAACTGATGCATGTCTCTCGTGATTCTCTACTTTTATTACAGCCACTTCATTCTTACCGGTATATAGTTTATAGAGTATTCTTCTATGTCGATACTTTAGACCTGTCTTCTTTAAAATTTTGAATATCTTGTCCCACCTAACATTATCAAAAGCTTTTTCTAAATCAATAAAAGCCATAAAAGTATCTTTGTTTTTCTTGATCCGCTCTTCAACTATTAATCTTAAAGACAGAATTGCTTCACTTGTACCCCGATTTTTCCTAAACCCTAACTGATCTTCACCTACTATCTCTTCTACTACCCTTTCCATCCTTCTGTATATTATTCTGGTCAGTAATTTTGAAGCATGTGATGTTACACTAATGGTGCGATAATTCTCACATTTGTCAGCTTGTGCTTTCTTTGGAAGTGTGAAGATGATATTTTTATTAAAATCAGTTGGAATTTCTCCTGTTTCATAACTTTTTGATATCAGCTTGAATAATGTTTTGATTCCTTCCTCTCCTAGATATTTAAGAAGTTCTGCAGGGATCTCATCAATTCCAACTGCCTTATTTGCTTTCAAGTCATTCAGAGCTTTATTAAATTCTGTCCTCAAAACCGGATCTCCTAAGTCATCAATGTCAACATCGCCTTCCTTTTCCAATACACTGTTGTTCAAGTCGTCCCCATCATACAGTTTCTCAATGTATTCCTTCCATCGGTTAGCTCTGTCTTCTGAGCTTAAAAGAGGTTTCCCATCGGCAGGTTTAATGTTCATACCTCTTTTCTTCATTTCTCCAAAATTCTGTTTGATCTTTCTATATACAACATCTACTTTTCCTACGACCATTTCCTTTTCTACTTCTTCACACTTTTCTTGTAGCCATTTTTCTTTTGCTATTTTGCATTTCCTATTTATTTGATTTCTAAATTGCCTGTACTGCTCTCTTCCTGCTTCATCCTGAGCATGTTTGTACCTTCTTCTCTGATCCATCAGCTGCAAAATTTCTTCAGTGATCCAAGGTTTTCGGGCAGCTTGTTCCCTAAAGCCTAAGGTTTCTTTGCCAGCTTTCATTTTTTCGGTCTTTAATGCATTCCATTCGTCCTCGGTTGAGCTCCTTTCACAGTTAATTCTTAGACCTAAGTCTACCATTTCTGCAAATTTTTCTCTTGTCCTAGATTGTTTCAGTTTATTCACTTCCAGTCTGTTCTGCTTATACTGCTTCCTTATTTGCTTGAATTTCAGCCTGCACTTCATTACTATCAAATTATGGTCCGAGTCTATGTCTGCTCCTTGGTACGCTTTACAGTCTATAACTTGATTCCTGAATCTCTGTTTGACCATGATATAATCTAGCTGATATCTGCCTGTATCCCAAGGACGTTTCCAGGTGTATATTCTTCTTGCATGGTTCTTAAACAGTGTGTTCGCCACTACTAGCTTATATCTTTCACATAATTCTAGCAACCTGCTTCCTCGCTCATTTCTTTCTCCTAGACCAAAACTTCCTACAGTATTCCCCTCTTTTCCTTCACCCACTATTGCATTCCAATCACCCATGATTATTAGATTTTCCTCCCCTTTCACATATTGGATTAATTCTTCAATTTCAGCGTATATTTTTTCTATTTCTTCGTCCTCTTCCTGTGACGTTGGCATATATACTTGTACTAATGTGGTTGGGACGGGCTTAGTTTCTAACCTCATCAAAATAATCCTGTCACTAAATTGTTCATAATAACTCACCCGTTTCCCTACTTTCTTGTTCATTACAAATCCTACACCAGTGACTCCATTAACAGCTTGTGTGCTAATTATCCTGTGTTCCCCAGACCAGAAATCCTGTGCGTCCTTCCATTTAATTTCACTAATCCCAACAACATCTAACTTAAGTTGTTCCATCTCCCTTTTTAAGTTTTCTAACCTACCTGCCCTATTCAGACTTCTAACATTCCACGCTCCGACTCGTAGAATGTTTCTATCCATTCTGATGACTCCTCCCTGAGCAGTCCCCACCCAGAGATCCGATTGGGGGACTATTTTACCTCCGGAATATTTTACCCAGGAAGAAGCCATCATGATATATGTAACTTGAGAGGATTACATGTCCTCGGGATACCCTTTGGGTCTTTAATGCAGTGGTTTCCCGTTGCCTTCTGCATCCCCATGCCGTTGATCATTTCTGATTCATCCGCCTTTAGGGGCCGTTTCCAACCCTCAATAAAATATCTCAAATGTATAGAGTATTTTTGGTTACAGTTTTATTATAAGCATTGAGATGTAAGACAGGGGAAAGCATCATGTCAGCTCTCATTGCTGCATTTGTTTCATTATTTCAGGTATTTTGTGTGACTTCTTTAGGTACAAGCTGACAAAGCTCACTTTACACCTTTTGTTCCTATAGCACTGTTATTATGTTTGAAGCTGACATTCAGCTTATGAGGATCAATATAACAGACTTTTTTTCTAAATACCATAATTTATTCCTGATATAGTTAATTAAGATGGTGCTTCTACACCTATTAACTGGCATCCTGCAATGTCCAGATATCGACAACAAGATTAGCCTTGATTCTTTCCAACAATTACATTTTTCTCACTGGACAAAATATGATTAGGGCTATAAAAACATTTTCCTAAGACTGCTGATCAAATTCTTTCACCACCTGGCATCATGCGATATTAGAATCAGATGTGGGACTTCTAGTGTGAGGACATACCTCAATTCTTACATCCAGAAGAGAAAGTCACATTGTTTGTAATATAACCAACTATCTCACCAAAGTCATCAGTCTTTCGACTGGTTTGATGCAATCCTCCATCCCTTCCTATCTTGTGCTAACCTCTTCATCTCTATATATCCCCTACATCCCACATCCTCAATTATCTGCTTCATATATTCTAATCTCTGTCTTCCTCTACAGTTCTTACCTTCGACTGTTCCCTCCATCAGCAAATTAACTAATCCAGCACGTCTCAAAATATGACCTACCAGCCTGTCTCTTCTTTCTGTATACTTCTTCCACAAACTTCTTTCCTCACCCATCATTTCCAAAAAATGTTCATTTCTTACTTTGTCTGTCCACTTAATTTTCTTCTGTAACACCACATTTCAAATGCTTCAATTTTCCTTCTTTCTGGTATTCCTAAAGTCCATGTTTCGCTACCATAAAGTGCTGTGCTCGACACATAGAGTTTTTAAACATTTTTTCTAATTCCTAGATCAATATATGATACTTAAAGATTTATCTTTTTCATGAAGGCTCTTTTTGCTAGTGCTATTCTGCTTTTAACGTCATTCTTGCTTCGGCCATCGGTTGTAATTTTGCTTACTAAGTAACAGAATTCACTTACTTCTCCAATTGCATTCAATCCTATTTATATATTTAATCTACTAGTATTGGTATCATTTCTGCTATATTTCATCACTTTAGTCTTGTTTTGATTTATATTCAGTCCAAAGTCTTTTTTCAATATTTTGTTCAAGCAATTCAGTAATTTCTCAATGTTCTCAGCCCTTTTTGCTAACAAGGCAATGTCATCAGCAAATCGTAGCATACTAATTTTTTCTCCCTGAACACTTATGCCACATGAAAATTTTTCTTTTTCTTTCTTTATTGCTTCCTCTACATACAATTTGAATATTAACGGGGATAGACTGTTCTCAGTATACACCAGATATCAGAGGGCCGGCGCTAAGAATTTCGGGCATGGGGTAAAATGGGCGACCTTTTTTTTTTTTTAGCTCTACAAAATGGCTAAGCGACAATGGACGTATTCTTGGCTTCATCGCCTGAGGCCTGAGGGCCCCTATAGTCGGTGATCAGGCCCCCCATCAGCTGGCGGGGCCCGGGTACTTTTGACCCGCTTACCCCCCCCCCCCCCCCAACGATGGCCTTGCCAGATATATGACCACGTTTTTACTTACATCGATTAGTCAAAACAAACCTGATATCAGTGACATAAATGCAGCTAGCATCTCTTGGGGTACACTTCAGTTGAACCATCACAGGGAACTCCTCCTGTGTGTGATGCGAAACTGTGGTCCATGAAATCAAGGGATAATCCCTCATGATGATTATTTTAAGTAATGTGGAAGAAAACTATGAGTTATGAGGCTTTTTTTGGAAACTGGGGGTTATTTATGGTTTCTAGTAGGTCATACTTATCTCCGGTTAAGGTCGTTTCAATCTAGAATTTGTTCAGACACATATACACAGACAAATAACTAAACTGTCACTAACAATGTCAGAATTATTTCCTTATTTACTCTCTCTGTGAAGCCATGCCACAACATGGAGAAAGTGAATGGTAGATTATGCATCTATAACATGTGTGAAATGAGTATTGTGTCCAGTATTTATATTGTAAAACCTCTCATTAAACAGTGAAATCTAAATTTAATCATTATCCTTTTTTGGGAGGAAACAGGGGAACATGAAAATGGAGATATCTCATAATTCACTAATTTTTAATACAAAATGTTCATGATTTGCTGTCATTAGACATGGTTTCTTGTGCGAGTCCAGCCCAAGGATATAATAAGGTTGGTTTCAACTAATCCTTGATTCTCTGATGGAATACATTATTGGTTTTTATTTTGTGTATTAGTTTGAATTGATGATAACGAGATAATTATTTATTTATAAAGATCATGTTCAAGAACTGTTTACTTTCACTATATTTTCTCCAAATTTTATTTTATCCATATTCAAAACTGACAGATGGCATATTACGAAGGCAGCAATTTCAAATGCCATAATTATATTTATTTACATGAAACTGCTGTGTTCTTATTGTAATTTTTGTTTGTAAAATAACTTTATTTTTTACAGCAGTGATGAGCTAACAAGAAACCATGAAGCTGGTTGTGCTCACTTTCAAGAAGACCCTATGAGGGAGGATGACATTGACCATCTATCACAGATGTTTTCGCAGAATGCAGCAATATCTCTACCGAATTGTAATTCAAATTTGATGTCTCCCAGTTTGAAGGGGACTGGAGGACCACAGTGTTTACAAGTGGGAAGCAGTGCACTCAAGGATGCTACACCCAAACCAGTTCCTGTCCTGAAAAGTAACCTCAATGCCAACGCAAAACCCTTTTATCCTGCTCATATGGCACAGTATACAGCCCCTAACGAAGACTATTTTAACTTTGGTAAAAAACAAAAAAGGTCCAGACGTTCACGAAGAAAAACACCTATAGAACGTCCCACAGTTACTCGTGTGTTTTACCGAAGTCGCAGCCTTTCCCGATAATGCAACATATCTGAACATGAGATTCAAATTTTCTAGCTATACAAATAAAAAGAATTTAATAAGTAATGTATTTGGGAAACTTAGGTTTTGAGATGTAACTTTTCCTATTCTAGCCATGTTATTATAATTAATTCTATTTTTTGTGTATCCTGTACTACTTTATAAACATCTGATCTTTAATGTGGATAATATATGTTTATTCTAATGTACAAAACTTTACAAATAATGAATAATTTTCTTGTGGTTATTGTAATGTTTTAATAGTTATTTTTAATTGCTAATTCTTTTTTTTTTTAACTTTAATTCACAATACTAGAAACTTATCTAGTATTGTTCCTAAACAGTTCTCCAATGTCAGATAATATACTTGTACTTATAACACATTTTGAAAATAATGTATTTCTTTTTGTGATGATTACTTCTTGTTAACTAAACTCCCTGTACATAAAATATTCTCTATTAAATTGGCAAGAATTAAAGATTATCTGATTAGGTAACCCTGTTTTTCTGTATTTCTGCTTGAATAGATTAAACCAGCGGTTCCCAAACTATGGGTCGCGACGCACCAGTGGGTCGCGTCGTGTCTTTTGGTGGGTCGTGGAACAATCGAGGTTTTTGCCACAAAAATATATCTTTTATTTAATTTATTTAAAAAATATAACACGAAATTTTACAAGTGCAATAATCATGAAAGCTATTAGCTTAAATTAATACTTTGTGACAAAAAAAAGTTTTGTTAAACAGTCAGCCTGTATTATGCAATAACCTCGTTGTGAGATAGAGCAGCGGCAGGAATCGCAGAACCCCTGAACACCCCCTTCCCTGCCCCATTTTAGAGCTGAGATGGTGCGCTTACCACCTGCAATTTTACATTGTCATTTTCTTGTTTATTCTTGAATTGAAACCAAAGTCTTTGATCGAAACAGTCTTTCTCTGCTTGTTGGAGTGGGTTATTATTTGTGTTTTGTTTTGATTGAGAGTAGATTTAATGTGATTGTGAAAAGTTGGTTGAGGGCTGGGTCGTGCCGTAAAAGAGACTATTCAAATGGTGACGAAACTTCAACCTCCGCATCTGGTAGTAAATAGGTTTGAAAATGTTACTGAAACACAACCAAGTATTTGTAATTACAATGCAGGCAGCGCGAAATCGGGTCTGAAGGTGGTTTCCACCAAAAATCAACTAGGCTGGTCAGTTGCATTTTAAGATGCTGATCGGGTTACTTCTAATCATGGAATTTTAACTGTCAACTTGATGAAGCATGTGGAGCCGCCTCCCAGTCTATAATATCTTTGTTATTTTATGTTTTATTAATTCTTGTTTTTGTTGATATTATATCGTTTGTACGAAAATTTGCCTTTTCGTAGGATAGTATAGTAGATAGAGTATCAAGGTCATACAACAGTTCCCATTCTGATGTTATATAGACTCTCAATTTAGAAAAATTTTTTACTTAAAAGTGGGTCGTGTACCGATAAAGGTTGGGAACCGCTGGATTAAACATATTTAGCATTGTCAAAAGATATTTCGAAGTGCGGGTTAACACTAAACAACTTAATCTAAACTGTGACCATAATTTTGCCTATGGAGATAGATTGTAAACTCTTAACTCAGTCGCCACCTAATTGGATAAACTCAATCAGGAAAGGTATGTTATAATGAAAGTCACTGTTGCCTCAAATAAATTTTATCATCACTGTATTTTGTTAGAATAATTTTACAAGATCGTTAAACAATCTATCGGAATTCTTCTCCAAATTTAATTTTGCAATTACTGATAAGTGAATCAAGCCAGGCCAACCCTCACAAACCCCTAACTGATTACAGGTACATGACAATCTTGCAACTATGTCACATGCACCAGAAAATTTCTAAGATGGCTGCAAAGTGGAGGTTCTTCTGGGTATCGAGTTGTAGCCTACCCCTCCATATCGCGCCACACCACTGCCCGTGGTGACAGCACAAGCGATCACAATCAACTGACGATACCCCCACCATGGGGCATCTTTTTTATAACCACGGCGTCTGAATTTCCCCTTTTCCCACAGACTTACCAAAATTTCCGAGTACAAGATTAATTCCAATCAATCTGAAAAATTTACAGGATGTAGTCCCAATTGTAGATGTTAAAATAGATCCTAGTCAAAAGCTCTGTATCCATGCTACTTTTTCTGTAAAGAATTTTTTTCGTGACCAATCTTGAATTATCTCTCCCATCTAAAGTTAATGAGATATCGAGCTGAAACTACTTTTAAAATAATTTACTCCTTCTAATCTTTATTTTGATATATAGATCTGCCAGGTTAAAATTTTATAACAGGGTGAAACGAAAAATGTTTGAACCCTGCATAATTTATAAAATTGGTATCTGTTGAATTATTGAACTTACAGCTCTGAAACAGGCTTTAAACAATTCTACTTATCATTTTCTATAAGGTAGCGTTGCTCTTTAACTGTAATAACAGTTCTTTAGTAGCTACCTCATTGTTTTAATAATTTGTTATTTTTCTTGTCATTCCATTGGACCATGCCTGATAGCAACAAGTTAGAAATTTCCGCGTATTTATTAATTATTTACTTTTTCTGATTCTGTCCAAACTACTGCATGAATTTTAATAACAATTAATACAAAATGTTCAGAATAATTTCATTTAAACATAGTCCCTCCTTCTAAAGTTTCATCTCCAATGACCTCATGGTAGGCCCAGTTTCCCAAATCTTCCAAAGAAGTTCCTTAAATTTTAGGCAAGTCTCTCAAACTTTGCTATAATACGTAATAAAAATTTATGGTTCTTATAAGTTAAGAACCATTTGCATATATATAAAATTGTGGCTTCAGGAATTTTAATCTGTTTATTGCGCCGTACTAAAAATGTGATATTCTTTTCAGGAAAAATTCCTACCTGGCAAGGTACATATTTCATTTTGTTATTCATGGCCTAAAGTAGCTGTAAAAAGGAATGTAATGTTTTCTTTCACAAAATAAGCTAGACTACATTATATGACAATATTTACTTTATGGTATGACTTCATATTACTGTTTATTTTTACTTAACCCTTGAATTACTTAAGAAACTGAGTAAACATAATCTGCAATGGAATTTGAGTTAACTCGATACTCTATAAACAAATTTTAGCTAGGAAATTGTAAAATTTATGTTATATTACAGGATGTATTCCTTCATGCAGAAAACTGTTTTAATTTCCCTATTTGTGTCCTTGGTACATTTAAAAATTGCTTGATTTGTAAATTTGGTTTTAACCTCATTTTGCTCAGTAGATAAATCATAAAAGATTCATGTACAATCAGGTAGGACAATTTTTTTATTATTGTTAACAATAACTTTTTTAGTAAAAAACAACAACAATACTACATGCAAAAAAGCTAATAACTCCAAAGACATTGTATGCATGTGGCATGCTAATTTCTCCTCCAGTGCTGGATTATGTCTATCCACATCACATATCATGTAATCAATATAAGAGCCTGTGGAGGCAAGTAGGATAAGTTTTTATTACAGAAATGCATGCAATTGTAAATACAAATGCTCTGGAATGTGTTGCAACAGTGCACTGATAACCTCACATGCTGTTTTACGTACTGTTATTGCTGTCGTATTGTTTGCTCTGGTACAGAGGTTCAGTCACCTTATGAAACTGCATTCACATTATAAATAGGCTTATTTATACTATAATAAAGTGATACAAACAGCTATGTCTATTTCCGCTTCGAACTTAAAAAAATACTGGCCATGTCAGACGAGGCTTGCAGTGTACGTCTACAGACATCATCAGCGCTGAGGCAGAGTATCGGCATGATGTCTTTAGATGTCATCTGCAGCAATGGGGTTAAACTAAATAACTCTTATAATAAAATTCCTCCTTTCATCAGACTTGCATCAAAATGTTTCTTTCTATTTAGGTAAACTGTGATAATGTTAGCAAAGATTTTCTTTATGCTTTCATCCCTCCTCAGAATAACTCAACCAGCTGATACCGATGCTTATTACGTCATTACTATCAGCTTCCATTACTACCTTACAACTTTCCCCTTCTATGTTTAAATTTACCATACCTAGTGTAACTCCACTTACCAATGGTTTCTACAGGTATAACACTCATAATACGCCCTATGCCTGTCCCAATACCTCCTATACCTCTTGGGGTGTGGACCAATCACAATTTTCTTAGATACCTGTAGAGTTCTCTGCACATGTATTGTAGCAGGTATAGATTTGTGTTAAAACTATGACCATTTTTTTATTACAATTGACCATGTTCTGCTACAGGACCTCCATCAGTTCCACATACAGTGCTTCCTCAGTTTAATAATAATTCTGTAACCTACATCTCTAATAATACCATTCCCCTTTCCCCGGCACTCCCACTATCATTCCTGCTTCCTCCTTTGTGAAATCTCCAGTGTTTCACTATGTTGAATATTATTGTAGCCTGGTGGTAGCCTGTACCTAACTTATTCTCTCCCAGGACTATTGCCTAGCATTAAAAACATTTCCTTTCTATATTCGATTCCTTATTTTCTGTTGAATATTAACTACTCTACTGCTTCTGGCCCATCCCTCAACTTATTCTGCCAACATGTGAGACATATTTCTCCCCACAATTATTTCACAGGACTTCACAAGACTATGATGGTTTCCCACACCTTTATACTAGTTTCTGTTTTTACCATCACTCATCATTGTTCTACTTGCACTTAGTGACCTCTATTAGATTTCAAAGCAATTACTTCCTGTTTAGCAAATGTTTCTATACTTATCATGTGTTTTCTGCATCTGTATTTTTTTCAATTCTTTGCAAACTGTAGCCCAGAATATTAGGTATGCTTTTTTTCAGTTTTGCTGTCTGTTGTTCTTCTCATTAATTTTTATTCTTAACCTTGTCTTTGTTTTACAGTTTTTCTCTCCCTTTACCTGGCAAATTGTAGTAGTTTCCATTAAATCATTTTTTTTTTTCTCTTTTTCAGTGTGCAATTTCTATGTCCTCTTAATGACAGATTTAATTGATTTTCTACATTTCTTATCATTCCATCTCCAAATGTATTTTCTAGCTTTGTGATACTACTTTACATAGCGATATTAACTGCCACATTATATTTGCATTTTCGTCGTTTTCACTAAGATTGACATAGTAAATTCAGCATGAGTTCAGATCCTTCTCCAGCTGTATAGAAGTCATTAAGGTGGGTTAGTTAAATAAAAAATGGCCACTTTAGGGTGCATAAAAATACATGTTTCTGGTGGTGCAGAGGAATTTTAGTGAAAATTTAGTTTGAAGGAGATGAGTTCTAACAGATTGGAGAGGTTGTGATGGAAAAGGTTAGATTAGTTCAAGAAATGGCAGAAAAACTAAGAGGTAATACCATCATCAGTGACACAATCCCTGTTATTACTTGTGTCCCTGCTGTACCTTTTTTTAGATTTAAGTCAAACCGTAGAGTGCCAGTAATAAGAAAGGGTAGTTAAATGAATGATTTTTTCGAAACCTTCCAAAAACATAAGAAAAATTGATTTATTGTATATGGTAGAATCTGTATACAAGTGGTTTGCATTATAAGAAGTCACCACAAAACAAACATTTCAGTCAACATAGAATCAGAGCAAACAGGATGTTAATGTAAATATGTTACAAACCATTAACAAAGGTATAAAAAAATAAAGCTGATCAAAAGATAAAATAGGAGATGGGCTATGTAAGGAAGGACAGTGGTGTAAATAAGAGCATACAATAACCATAAATAATGCTTTTATTAGCAAACTAGCTGCTTGACAAGTTGGATTTGGAATTTGTGCTGTTAAATTCACAAATAAATTATCGAAGAAATATTGGATGCGTAGGTAAGAGCAGAAGAGTAGTCCTGACTTTTTTTTCCAATTTCTTGTATCTCCTCATTTCCTTCTGAATCTACACTGTATGCAATGCTTTAATCGCACTTGAGTGCATGATCTATTTCTACCTCTCCTTGAAACTACCACTTACTGGGAAAATTTATGTTTCTTGATGACTACCCCTCCCCACCTCTAATGACCTTGATGTCAATGAGGCTTAAAGCCATAACCATAGCATGATGACCCCCAGGCAACCTTTAATATTGTTCACATGGCTTCACTGCAAGCTATATTGGAAATAATGGTATCTAGTGAGTGTTATGACTGGATTGTTTTATATGTGTATATAAACTATTATATAAAATCCCTAATAGAATAACAATGTGTAACATATTCATCACCACATAAATACAACACTTATCATGGCAGGCATTCCAACGTTGAGAAAGCTCCACGATACAAGAAATAATTTTGTGTGAATTCAAAGTTTTGGTGACAGAGTTTCTTACCAGCTGTGCAATGTCTCTCTGTTGTAGCTGCCTAACCTGGCCTGACAATCTTACCTACAGTTTAACGTGGATTCCAAACTATGGAGCATCCTTTGATCTTCACATTAGCAAAGCAAATCTTTGCCAGAAGTGAATACCAATTTTAAGGCCCATCTGAGACTGGGATTTGAACTGGGAACCTTCCATTCTACAGTCACATCCCATAACCAACTGAACCACCACACCACTAGCTAGACATTATTAAATGAATATGAAAAAATTCCCAAATTTACCATTGTACTAACGATTAAAAAAAATAGCCCTATATGTTAACTGATAACATAAGCTGTCATTATGTTAACTTCATTCAATAGTTTATACAAAAAGTGCAAACAGATATTGAAAATTTATGGTTTTGCACTCTGTGTTATGGAGAAATATGTTGTAATTAGCATGAAAAGTATTCTGTCTAACTGGTGACATCAGTTATAACTATATGAAGTATCATTGAAATCCATTACATAGTTTTTGTGTGATATGCAGACAGAAAAAATCTAAATTTATGGTTTTTGAGTGTGCATCATCAGGAATTTGTAGCATATCAGAGTAAAAATTATCCTGTATCCTTACTGGCATCATAAGCTATCACAATGCACAGTGTACTTAAAATCTACCCATTAGTTACTGCATTATGTGTGAAAATACAGACAGATAGATACAAATGGTAAATTTTACAGTTTTGGCATCAATGTCATCAGTAGTGTACATTGCATTTACTCTTTTTGAAATAACTTTAATGTACAGCCACAACTTTTAACAATTTTACTATATGGAACGGATTAGGCAATTGACTCCACTCTGCACACTGCCATGTTGCCACTCACACCACTATATAGAAAGTTCCCTGTAAGTTAACTAATGACAAAAGCTATCATTATGGCAAGTTTTGTTGAAATCCATTCCGTAGTTTTTGCGTGATATGTATACAGACAGAAAAAAATCATTATTTACAGCTTTGGACTCAGTATCATAGAGAATTTTATAAATTATCAAGATAGAAAGTAACCTATATCCTGACTAATGACATAAGCTATCTTTAAAATCCGTTCATTAGTTTCTACATTATGAGCAAACGTATATACAGATAGACATTTTTGAATCTCTGTCACCAGTAGTTTTCATTACAATTAATCTTTCTGAAATAAATTTAATGTACAGACACAACTTATCTACAATTTTGATATACAGTATATATTGTGAAAGTATAATAGATTTTTATAGTTATAAGAGCTGAGACCTGATTAAAGAAAGGAATTCAGGACAATGAGGTTTTTCCTGACACTTGCAAAGTATACCATAGAGAGGTAATTGGAGGAGGAGTATTTATGCTGGATAGTGATGACTGTCACCGGTCATATGTAATCAAATATGATGAACAATAATTGCTGGGATTGGAATTTTAGGAGTATAGAAAGAAAATATATCATTGCTGCCTACCAAAGTGGGAGGAAGAATGACCAAAATGAGACCAGTAGGGAAAAGTTGATTATATACTCATAGTTGAGAGATAGGATAAAGTTGTCACAGCTGGAGGGAATTGAATTATACAATGTGTTGACTTGAAGGGTACTGGGAATAGCAAAACAGCAGCAAAGAGAGAAGCTTAGGATACATTCATGAAAAATATCATGGCTGAGTAGAGAACAAATTTGTACAGCTACATTAGGAAAATAAGATGAATGAACAGTATTAAAACAAATATGGATAAAGATGGAGAAGAATTTGCTATGAACCTGAACACCTGGTTCTTAAAACTATTATGGAATTGTGTGAACGAAAGCTTTCCCATTGCAGTTTAACCTGTGCAGGCTTGCTGCCAGATTGTGTGGGTGAAATACGAACTCTGCCACCATCTTCAGGCCTGGTGCTCCTGCTGTGACAACCAGTGCTGCAATGTCAGTCTCTGGTGCCAACGCATCCTTTCAAAGGCTAGCGCCCCTCCCCACCACGCTCTGTAGTTCCCACCAACTGCAGCTCCATATTGAGCCTGAAATGCTGGGTGGCCTATTTTCCCAGAGATGTTTCCTCAATAAGTTGACTCAACTTCTGGCTCCACTGGGCATTTCTTTGACCTTTTCCGAAGTTCCTGTTCTATCAATTGATCAGGATATCTGTTCCTCTTGAAGGTCAGGCAGAGATGTTCAAGTTCTGCTGGCAGGCTGTCAGTATCAGAAATTTTCTTCGCTCTGTGCACCAACGTCTATAGCACAGTGTTCCTCTGTGCTGGATGGTGGAAACTGCTGGCATATAAGTAGCGATCCTGGTGTGTTGGTTTCCTACACACACTATGTGAAAGGGTTCTGTTGGGTCTCCGTTTGATAAGAATGTCAAAGAAAGGCACGCTGCCATTCTCCTCTAGCTCCATCGTGAATCAGATGTTTGGATTAATTCCATTGAAGTCCAGGAGTTTGTAAAGACTCTGAATTTCATGTGGCCAAACTATAAATGTGTCATCTGCACAACAGAAGAAGCATTTCGGTTTCATGATAAATCCTTCGATCGCCTTTCCCTCGAACTTCTCCGTCAACAGATTGGTCACTAAGGGGACAATGGTGTCCCCATGGCCTCACCAATGGTCTGTTCATAGAATCTCCCACCATATGTGAAATAGGTGGAAGTAAGAATCAGCTTGAAGAGGTCTACGATGTTGCACTCAAAATGGAGATGTAACGGTTTGTAAAGCGTCTCTCAAAGGAACCTTGGTGAATAATGAGACGATATCAAAGCTTACCATGATATCTGTTTCAGAAAGCTGCATCGTTTGTATGGGCGCTGGCAGGGTTACTTTGAAGAAGGTGCATCCGGGTTTTTTTATACATTACATACAGCACCTATTACTTATTAACTAAGGATACTGAAATTATTGACAAGGTGTTTAACAAATCTGGACAACTACCTAGGTGCATTAAGTTATTATTCAAACTGTAAGGTATCCCTCGTTCTATTTTTCATATTTCGTTAGAATCCGGTCAAGTTTAAGGATAGTTGGAGTACACGATACCACACGTAAAATCAAGTTAACAGCACTTCGGGTATAATAAAGTGAATAAATAACACATACACAGCATAAATAAACTATAAATTGCCATAAAGACATGATAGTTCAGCAGGAAATAGGTTATTTCACATAGGAGTAAATTTTTAATAACAGATACTAACGTTGGTTGGCGAGATGTTTTGAGCAGATTTAAACGAAGTAAATGTTGAATAATTGCAAATAGCAGGCATAAATAAACCTTTTATCATGTCTAATACACATTATTTCAGAGATAAATAAGTAATTTCAGTAAAGGAAAAATCTAACCCATAAATTTTGGCATATTCCAGTTTTAGTATTTCTGAAGAGATTTCCGTACAGTAAAGACAATAAAGAACCTATATTACACAGGCCTAGACTCACTATAACCATAACTTCAGAAATAAATATAGTTTAGTAGGATTTTTAAAGAAATAAACTAGATGATAAAATAATAGTCTGAAACAGAATGAAAATAATTCATTGTAATGAAACTTGACCATCTTAAAGCTACAAAAACAGCAGCAATAATCCCTGAGACAGCCTAGTAGATAAATTAATAGATTTCTGATAGTTTTAAAGCATCTAATAACCACAAGAAGTAATTATATTGGATTTCTAATACTCATTTGCTTAAACAGTTCACATATATAATTGGAGGTCTGTTAAGTAATTTCAGGTTCTAAAAAGTAGAAAAACGGGCAGAAAATAAAATAATCTTTCAATTTTAATAGGTTTTAAATAGTTTCAGTCTGTAGAATATGAAATATCAGTGAGTAAATAGACACCGGTAAATCGATCAATTTGGTCAACCTTTCGGAATTAATTCTAACACTTTTAAACCATTTCAAAAGCACAAAGAGCATGTAAATAACAGTTAACACACATAATTAATTTTCTAAACACATTTAAAGGCATTTCACTAACCTGTTGTAGGATAATCCAATCTCATAGTGACTTGCTAGAAACACTGCACACATAAAATGCTTCCACACGGATTGTAAACATTGCCACGCGATATAAAGTAGAGAATAAATTAAAATAGCCATAGAGAGAATCAAATTCATCTAAATCAGATAATTTCCAACGTTCTGAGTATTTTTAAACATAATATGAACACGTAAAATTGAACACCCAACTTGAGCATTTTATTATTCAAAAGCCTACCTTAACTCAACAGATTTAAACAAAGTTCATATTTAGGGACAGTCTAAAATCAGGAATAATATTTTAAACGTAATTTCAAGTTAATTACTAAAGCCGATGGTAAATAAGAAGATAACAGAACACTGACTTAGGTGGTAGTCCATGTAACACATCCATATTTGGTAATTTGTTGAAGAGAGATGTACCACGTGACCCCAAGTTAATATAAGGCCGCTTAGAGGTGGGAATTTGGTCTGTCGTCTCCAGTGTCTTTTGTAACTCGGTGGTGAACGCACGGTGGCGCGAGGTCCGCTCGGGCTGGCGGAACAGGCTGGTCATGAACCAACCTGGACGAAGGAACAGGATATAGCGGCCATGTTGTAGTTTTTCAACCGACAGTGACTAACCATGTAAATTGTCAGCTAAATTCAGTTTTTCTCGCGGTTATGCTCTGGAATCTCAACTTGCAACTTTTGGAAAAGATTTAAATCCGATAGCCTTAGCTAACAGTGCTTTATAACATTTATGTGGAAACTTTTGGAGAATATATGACTTTTTGATTTCGACTTGAGACTTTCATTTACTAAAATAATTCCTTTCTTGCAGAAGGTAAGCCTGCAAGTGGCGACTGTGGTCATTTGAACTGTTAGCATTATTAGTTTTACACGGTTTCAGAACTTTCTTATGGACTTATAATATATTTTGGACAACATCTGGTTCAGGTGCATTAGCCGGGTACCTAACCCCAGTACCCCGCAAGTCCCTGACAAAACCATGAATTTAATAACAAATTTTTGTTTCTTAATCTTTTTCTGTGTATTTTCTTTCATAGCAGTTACAAGGACAAAATAAAAAGTAGAGAAAGAAAAATGAAAAAAAAATAAACATTAATTTTTTTGCTCAAGTCATATTAGATACAACTGGTTCTTTACTACACATTCTTGAATGGAGTAGGAGTTGCCAGTAAGATAATCTCTCAGTTTTCCCCCCCCCCCAAATATCTTTATTATCTGATGTGAGAATTATTGCTTTCCCGACATACTACTGATAAAAAATTCTACCGTGTGTTCTGCAGGATAAGTTCTTCTGCCATTCACAACATTTTGACAGCTTCCTCCACTGTCTTCATCAGGTGGACTGAAAGCCGAAGTTGCTACTGTGACGAAACGTCACCAATAGTGTATGCCTCGCAATTCTGGCTCGTATAAATACATCATCAGCCGACATCTTGGTGAGCTTTGATGTCATCTCTCTATTCACTTGAGTGCATGTGAAGGAGACATGGATTAATATGATGTCACTTCTATCATAGGATTGCAGACTTATAGCAGTACGTGTTCAGGTCTACATAATTCTTGTGCGATGGGAGGTTTGATGAACAAACTGACAGTGTGGCTATGGGGTCACCACTTTCTCCAGTGGTAGCGGATTTTTGTATAGGGAGGATTTTGAACAAAGTGCTTGGAGACTGTTCCGTTAAAACCTACTTACTTCTACCATTACTTGGATGACACGTTTTCTGTCTACCACACGGCCGCTCAGCTCTCGAAGAATTCCTGGAACACCTGAATTCAGTTTATCCAAATACACTTTTCACTATGAGGTTGAGAAAGATGGTACGCTACTGTTCCTAGACATACTAATGAAGCACAAGCCAGGTGATACTCTGGTGAATAGTGTTTACAGAAAACCAATGCATACAGACCGGTATCTAGGGGCCTCCATCTTTCACCACCTGATCCAGTGGAAAACTATATTGACAACACTGGTCCATTGGTCATGAGCCATCCCAAATAGTGATATTTTACAAGTTGAGCTAAGGCACCTACAGCAGGTTTTCAAGCAGAATGGATATTCACATGAGCAAATCAAACAGGCTTTCCTTCCCCATGTCCTGAGGTCTACAGCTGAACAATAAGAACTGCCTGGATTGCTGGCAGTGCTACCTTATGCTGGGAATACATCTGGGAAGAATTCTAGCATGATATGGCATAAGGAGCATCTTTTGACTACCAGCAAAGATGCAAAATATGATACCCACTGTTAAGGATGACCTTAGCCTTTTGAGTGCCAGGAGTTTTCTCTATCTCATGTGAATGTGTCAAGTATACATCGGGGAACCATTCAGAACTATAGAGGAATACTGCATTAAGCACCAGCAACAACTGCAGTTGCTACAGCTTGACAAGTCCGCATTGGCCGAACATACTGTGGAAAATTTCCACAGAATATTATTCAACAAGACTGAAGTATTTATGGGATTCAGAGAATTGGTTGAGATTATATTGAGCACCAACAGCATCAACAGAGATGGCAGTCTTATCTTGAGTGAAGCATGGAAGCCCATCATCCAAGATTAGCAACATCTGCGTGACAGATATGAGTGCTTGAAGAGAGCCGATACAAAGTCGTCCGTTACGGGCCTTGTTTGAGACCCAGATGATGCAAAGGCCGATGGGAAAGCAGCTTCCATAGTGGGCCTCAAATGCGTCCGCTGACCACGGGGTATTTATACGAGCCAGAATTGTGAGGAATACACAGTTGGTGATGTGTGGTCACAGTAGCAACTTCGACTTATCTGGCCTAACATCCGGGAAGAATTTTTATCATGTTTGCTATCAATTAACGGTTTTATACTTTTAGGAAGTTTACTAAACAGATGTGTCCCAGAATAATTAACTACTCTTTATGTTACACTGCTATGAATTTTAAGGATGCTAGTGATGTTTGTATGTTGCACAAGTTATTTCTGTTTCTATCATTGAAATTGTGTACCTGTCAATCAGATATAAACAAGTTAAAATATTCTATGTCAAAGCACATGAGAGAATTTATAAGTAGTCATTGTAAGAATATTGAGCTCTCTGAGGAGTTGTCTACAAGAAGTCTCAGTATAATTATGTACAATTAACTCTGATCTTCCAAATAATACTTTCCATAAATATCAGGGAAATAGGTAACAAAAAAAATTTGCAGAATAGTTTTAATTTTCAGTCTTTCAAAATAACTTTCATACCAGAAATCAGTTGTTGAACTAACACTTTCATATTTCCCCAGGGACCTATGTCCTATGCTCTTTCATTTAAAACTGCCTGTCTTTAAGCCTGCGCCTTCTTTGAGGTGACAGTTAGGAGTAGCAGAAACTGAGATATGTACTTTGCAATAGTAATTCAGTAATTTGCAGTATTTTACAAATACTCAGCACAGATTTTGAAGTAGTGTGCAGGAGTGTTGTCATGATGAAGGAACCATTGACCTAGCATTGAGAATGCATTAAGAATTCTGAGTAGGCACCCTTCAGTGCACCACTTTGCTCTGACTATTTTCTGTGTTTCTGGCAACACACTCTCTGCATGCAGCTAGCTTGATGTTGAAGAAGATCGCTAACCTTGTCTTCTTCATTAATCATGATTTTCACACAGGCGTATATTCATCTCCAAATACATAAACATTGTTCTCGGCTTTAACAGGAATGTTATAAAAATTAAGCCAGATTTTGTCACTGGTTAAAATGCTTTTGAGATGATGAGATGTCCCACTTTGAATTTTTTTAGCATTTCTTGAAGTAAATTGAATTTTTATTGTGATGAAGCATGTAATCTGGTGGCAATTTCTCTAAACATATATTTACCCCCTTTTCCTATTATTATGTTATATGCTGTGAGTGTTAAATTCCACTACCCATATACTTTTGCATTTATGAATTTTAACCCTTTGACTACTGATGGCTGATCGTCTACCTGCCGCGCTGAGGCCTGATACCCGTGCTAAGTGCTTATTCCTGGGGACGGAGCGGCCCGCACTACCCCATCCGCTCAGTGCTGAATTTTCCTGGCGAAGCACTGTGACCTCTCACGGCTGGTACACAAATAATGCTCTCACTACATAGTTTCTTTGCAAATAAATTACTGCAGAATCAAACTGAATCATTAAACCTATTTTTCGTCACTAATAATTATATCTTGCTTGTAGTTTTTACACGATTTTTGCAGCATATTTCGAAAGTGTCGTGATTCTTAAATTTACCTCAATAGTTTACTGTTCTTTCTTGCATACCCGTTTGTAACAACTGCAATTTTCTATCGGTTCCTTACTGTATTAGATTGTTGAAATTTAAAGAGCGCAGATTCAAAGAAGATGCTAGAAATATTTTACTTCCACACATACATACCGCGTTCAGACCACGACTGTAAAATTAAGGATATTCTAACTCATACGGAGAGTTATGGGCATTCAATTTTTCCTCGCGCTACTCACGAATATAAAAAGACACCTGAAAATGATAATTGTACAAGCAGATTCCCCCACACACCGAAAATTGGCTTGCAGAATATCTTTGTAGATGTAGATTCCCAAAATATATTTATGTTGATTGAATGTTTGCTGCACTTTGTAACTACCCGATTATACATAATTTAGTTTCTTTGATGAAATTTGTTCCATATAAGTACCCAACAGACTTTTCAACATTTCAAAGCTGTGAAGTGTTTGTCCATTAATTATGTGAGGTGAAATATGGGGGGGGGGGGGGGTCCAGCGAAAACTCACGAAACCTCACCAGAGTAACAAAAAGCGGTATCTGGACATAAGTTCACTAAAAATTTAGAAGAACATTCTGTTCCAATATTCACTAATTTTCAATTATTTTCACGCGAGGCATCAGAAGACAAATAGCTACGAAACAATATATTTCATCATATCCAGTATCTTTCCACTTTGATATTCAAGAATGCACTGATTCTGGTGTATTCTCCATAGTGGTTATATAAAACCGATTCTTTTCATCAGCTGTATATATATCATCAGTTCTTCTGTAAAAAATAACATGAAAACTGACAGAATAATTGGCACATTCCCTATTTGACACACATGTCCCGGTAGCTTATCATTAAATGTGCGACTAACTGGACGAAAATCATTTTGTTTCCAGTCATATTTATCGCCAAGACGTAATTTCTTTGTAGGCGTTTCACTATCACTTTCTGATTCTTCAGATTCAGAACAACTAACATCACTTGTTGAAACATGAGACTGTATTGTCACCCCTGCTGATGAGTATGGTTTAGGACTACAGCTTTTCGATTCTGTGGAAAAGCTATCACTTCCACCAAAATCAAGTAGTTCATCTCCAGTGTCACTCCTCGTAAGAATCTCCATGATTTTTTCCTCAATACACCCACGACGTCTGGCCATTTTCTTTATAAAATACAGGACACAAAGAACAGTGATGTAATTTCCGTTGTACAGTGAACTATAGAGCAAAGCCTGGGCTCCCAACAGACAAACATTTGGATGATAAGCTAGCGACAAGAACTGCGAAAGGCTATTGAGAAATGGGGCATGAAGACCGCTGTACGACTCAGGTAGCAGCGCGTATATATTCGTCATCAGCACTAAGGTAGCGGCAGACGGGTGCGACTTAACTCGTCAACAGTGCTCAGTGGAAAACTGGCGGCTGCGACTAAACTCGTCATTAGCACATGGGGGCAGCACGCAGCATGACGAGTAAACTCGTCAACAGCAGTCAAAGGGGTAATTTTAAATTCCTTCATTGTTTTTGGTAAATCATTCATCACTGAGGTACATCATGCCCTGTGCTTAGGGTACCAACATGGAATGCACTTTCCTTGCTTGAAGATCCTGGTTCAGAATTATGTGAATTGCAAAATATCCTCTATTTGACAATAGTTCACATCCCTGTTGGCATTGAGCACCTTCTTGAAAGCAGTGTTCTCCACAATAACAGACTAGGCTTGGCATCCTGACTATGGAACATTTTTTAGGCTGAATTTTCCTCTCTGCAACTTTTGATCAAAGAAGATGTGCTAGACGATCCACATCAAATGATGATGATGATGATGATGATGATGAATGAAGACAATTGTCTCTCAGCATAGGAGTATGTAAGGTAACCTAAAATTTTGTAACTTTGTGAAAAAATTTGTTCATAGAACAGAGAGTTCAATCAAATGGCATTGCAGATCAGTTTTAAAGACATTTGTTTACATAATTCAAGTCATAAATCAGATTAAGCAGTTATAGAAAGTCAGAATGTAATATTAGAAAATATGGGTTTTGGATTCAGAATACTTCGTAAAAGAAAACATTGCCTTCATTACCAGAGCCACTTATAATTGTAACTAGTAAAATGAGGATAGAAATCTTGTAGCTATATAATTCTACTTAAGAGTTTTAAGATGTTAAAAGTTGGAACCTCGCATAAAAAATTAAGACGTAATTACACATTTAAATTTCTGGAAGTCATAATTTGGATGATAGAAGTCAGTTTATAGCATGAAAGAAGTGTAATCTTGTCTTACACAGCACATTAAAGTTTTAAAAGGTTCACTGAAGTTTAAAAGATTGATTTTAGAGCGATTTTTCAGGTGGAAATGCCAAAATAGCCAGTTTAGGCAAATATAAGTAAATTCAGTATAGGAGACTATATTAATAATAAAGTATAATTCAACACAAACAGTTTTCAGTAAGTTTCATTAAAATCAATAAAGTAGTAGAGAAAGTAAATTTTTAAAGGATTTTGGTGGGAACTACACAGTTACAATATGGCTAGGATAGAAATCACACAAGTGAAAGTTTTTACAAAATTTGTAATAAATTGAAGAAAACAGATAGCAACTTGTTATATATCTACTATCTTACCTAAACCATTCAGCAGGAGGTCAATTACATATAATGCATGTTTCAAATAACTTATAATCATTTTCAATAGTAAAGCACTTGTAATCTAAGAGCATAACCTTGTTATAAGTCCATTATCTTGCTAAAACCATTTAGAATGGGACAAATCTCATATAGTTGTATAGTAAAGAACTTTTATAACTATTTTCTTAACAAGAAAGCACCTTTTAAGTCGATTCGAAACCATTTTCGTAAAAGACATAAGATTCCAATAAGGTTGTTTTTAAGTCATAATGAATTTTGTTGCATTCATTTCCCCTAAGAAAACATAGAATGATGATCATTTTTGGATGTATTTTGAATGCTGTTAAAATTCTATGGAAGGAGATATTTCAAATCTAAATAATTCCATACTTTTAAATAAAAGATCTCGGAAGATAAAAGTATGCTTACAAATAGATAAAAATTCATGTAACAACAATAATATAACAGTTCAAAGGTAACTTGAAATTTAAAGTAAGAAAAATGAAATTCTACTGTCGACATGTGAATGCATCACCATGTGTGACTTTTATAAATTAATAGCTCTTAAACGCAAATAATTATGAGAAAATTTGTCATGACTTAAAAAATTGGGAATAAATTAAAATATAACATATAAAAATTTCGGGAAAATCCGAGTAAAATAAGTGTTCCACAGGAATGGGGGATTTTAGTAATTCACCAAGGAATAGTGTTTCCACATGAGAATAAGGCTATAGAAAGCCAACCAGAGCTCCCTTGGGGAACAGTTTTTCAAGCAGGCAGTCGGAGCAAAAAGAGCTCCGTGATGGGTAGCGAATTATGAGGCTATAGACTTTGAAGATATTTAATAGTAGTGAAACGGGGAACTTAGAAAATTTCAAGTGGTTATAAACTTTACATTAATGATCATAACAGTGGACTCTGATGCTGTTCTGGTATACATAGGATGATATTTCAAATTTGGGGTGGAACTTGCTGAAAGATTGCCAATCAGTGAGCATGAGTGACGTCAACCTACAATCTGAATTCAAGGAGACGATAGTATCGATCCCTTATCTTTCTTATACCAGCGCTTATACAGAATTTAAGTCCACAAACTTTGTCTAAGCAAGAACTGTTTTACTCCATGAACATTTATCTCTTGGGGTAATTATGAGGGATTGGCGGCCGAATAAAAAACCTATGCAAGCATCCTTTAAAGGTACCAACCAACACGATCAAGTTCGGTAGAAATGTTTGAATCCCTATCAAGCATTTATATATGACAAACATCAAAACTTTGCAGACAAAGCTATGTAGAATCATTAAAAACATGTTTCAGAGCTGTCAGTTAAATATTTCTAAAAGATATAAATTTCGAGATTATAACAATTTTGGTTCAACCTGTTAGAAAATAGCAAATAAAGTGAACTTAGTACCCAATGAAAGAGCATTAAATTTGAAGCAAGTTAAAAGGTATTTCAGCTTCGTAGCCTTAAAACTGTGGAAGTTATGAACATTTTTAGAATTGCACAGAAAATATTTCTTTTATGGCCAAACCATTAAAGTTACAAAAAATTTCATAAGGATAGATTTTAACATTTACAATCCCACCCAACTACTGTCAACATATCAGACATATAGGAATTTATTGATGTACATTGATGAAATAAGATGTTGCAGTCGTTGAAAGCATGGAAGAATACAATTAACCAAGAGTTTGGACTTCTTTCATGGGAAGGATGTAAAGAAGGATTCCCTGTGTCTTCTATAAATAGCAGCCCTAGGCTTGAAAATCAATTGGATCGTGACCATGCTACTTTGCGATGCGATCCAGGCATGAAGCTAAGTGGATGTAGATGCCCAGGAAGGCATAGGTGACGACTGAGTTTCAGCAAAGCACAAAGTGTTTATCCAAAGGCAACAGCACACGGTTACAATTAAGGCTGAAATGTTTGTAGTTACCCCGCATTGAACGTTTACTCCTTACAAGTACGAGTGTTGTTTTTTAAGTAAGGGCCGTTTTTATTTTTTTAAAAGATACAAATACTTTTGTAAAAAAACTTTTATTTTCTGATTCTACACACTTTTACCTATTTTTCTACATAGTTGCCTTGTTTATTTAAGCACTTGTCATACTGTACAACTAAGTTTTTAATTCCCTCTTCAAAGAATTCGGCCGCCTGCTCCGACAGCCAAGAGTTCACGGCCGCTTTCACTTCATTGTTGTCATTGAAGCGCTGCCCGCCAAGATGGTGTTTCAGGTACCGGAAAAGGTGAAAATCGCTAGGAGCAAGGTCGGGGCTGTATGGTGAATGGTCCAAAACTTCCCAGCCAAAAGAATCAATCAAATCCCGAGTCTTTTGAGAGGTGTGAGGCTAGCGTTATCGTGCAGGAGCAAAACTACTTTTGTCAGCATGACGCGCCTTTTGTTTTGAATTGCTCTGCGGAACTTCTTTAGAGTTGCACAGTAGGTATCTGAGTTAATTGTCGTTCCTCGTGGCATAAAGTCCACTAGCAAAACACCGCGCCGGTCCCAGAACACAGTTGTCATAATCTTGCGCTTTGACAGCGTCTGTTTGGCTTTGACCTTGACGGGTGAGGTTGTTTGTCGCCATTCCATCGATTGTCGCTTGCTTTCGGGAGTGATATGGGATACCCATGTTTCATCTCCAGTGACAATTTGACTCAACATGTCATCCCCTTCTTCCTCGTAACGAATCAAAAAGTCCGATGAAGTGGCAAATCTCTTCCCTTTGTGGTCCTCTGTGAGGAATGTGGGTACCCACCGAGAACACAGTTTCTTAAACTTTAGGTTTTCAGACACAATTTTGTACAAAACCCATCTTGAAACTTGTGGAAATTCCAAAGAAAGAGTGGAAATTGTGAATCTTCTGTCCTCACGAATCTTTGTTTCGACTGCAGCCACCAAATCATCAGTGATCACAGAGGGCCGGCCTGAGCGTTCTTCGTCATGGACGTTTTGACGGCCATTTTTATACTCTCTAACCCATTGACGCACTTTACCTTCACTCATTGCATTCAAGCCATAAACTTCTGTTAACTGACGATAAATTTTTGCAGCTGATAGGCTTCTCGCGGTCAAAAAACTTATCACTGACCGTATCTCACACGCGGCGGGCGATTCAATAATCGTAAACATTATAAAGTAGCACAGCAATGCGTACACATCAGCTACAGAGCTGCAACTGGCATCAGTGTGAACGGGAAGGATGCCGGCAAGTGGCGTGGTGGATTGTTGCGGCATCCGCGCGAACTACTGGACTATACGCGCGAATGGCCCTTACTTAAAAAACAACCCTCGTATTTTCCTCCAAACAATGCTCAACATTTCAATAAAACCATTTCTAAATTTCTGTACAAAATTGCCCCATATTTTGCTTTTTCCTAGGATGACATTGTCAGCACATCACAATGAGATGCTCAGAAGGAAATAATATTCATAGCTCATCCTTCCAGTAAAGTAAAGATAACAACCTGTCCCAAACATTCTTGATCTTCTCACAACTTGCCACCATAAGTTGCATTTTACTGAAAAACTATCCTAGTGACCTTTTTTCTAACTAGGGAGTGTCCATAAACTACATGCCTCAGTCTAGGAAGGGGAGAGGTTTGGTAAAAGAACTATGCTGCGCTAGGTGGGGGGGAGGGGAGTGTTCAGAGCCAAACCACGTAGCTTTTCATTTATATTATTTGTCACAGTTAGATCAAGGTACAGAACACAACAACACGTGAATATTTATGTCTTTATGTAATTTGCGATAGTCTCACAAGAGATAACAGTACAAAATGTCTTCTCGGATCAAGAGGGAAAAAAGCTACACGGAACACGGAAAAAGAGGGGAGGGGAGAGAGAGGGAGAGGTAAAAGCACATCAGGCTATGTGGGGCAACGGGGGGTTCAGCGGAGGTCAATATGAGGCTACGTAGTTTATGGATGCTCCGCTAGATGGTTCTACATTTCAACCTCAAAGACTATGTGTTTTACAAGAAACTCAACATTGACACAGCTCTAGGACATCATACCATTGAGTTGTTTGACTGGCATTCAAAAACCAACAGATTCAAATCATTATCCAATTAAACAGTATTTTAATTTATGTGGTATATCCCTTGTGGTCTTTACTTCTAGGTTATAATGACCCTCAGTGATGTTGAGAAATTCACAAACAAACCATTGTAATGCCAAGTACCTTGTAACAATTGTATGTCAAATATTTTGTTTTTTGATTCACGTAGTTCATTTGAAAACCTCTGAAAATAAAATTTTGTTAAATATTCCAACCTAGTTAACATTTTTTATGGAGAATAAGGTAGATTTCTGGAATGAACATACAAAGTAGCCTCTAAGTCCTTAGGAAAAATATCAGTGAAACTGCACTGTTAGCACATATAATTCTGTAATAAATAATTGCCGGGAACCATTTTCCTAAATTTTGGTGAAGATTCTTGTGTTGCAATTGCAACACTATGCCCAGTAACACTCATAACTTTATTGAGTGTTATCATCTGAATCTGAAGATTTTGAAAATTTTGAGAAAGTTGAAGTTGATATGAGATTAAATAAATTGAAAGCCACTTATTTATTAATGAAGAAACAGAAGTTTTAATGTGACTTAAAAATGAACTAAGAAGTAATCTAGTCAGGTGCTAAATGACAATATTAATTAATTATATACACTGAAAATGAAATAGATACTTTTCTGTAAAATATGGGTGTGGTGCAAAATGTGCTCATCCTTAGCCCTTTTATATATATACATATATTACTCTATTCTATTATGGTAGATAAAATATTTAATTACTGTAAGAAACAATACCACATTCAGCTATAATAATATATGTCTGATAGGAGAGGTTAATATAGTTTTACACTTGCTTATACAGAAATTAAATAACACATCAATTCAAGTACTTTATACACCATAAACACAACACAATATTTGAAATGGAAAAGGCCATGAAATCGATAAAAAAAAAGAAAGGATTCTGAAACAGAAAATAAACTTTTGATGATGTGTCAGTGAATTGAGCATGTGACATGATAAAACTAAAAAAATGTATGTATTTACTGTTGTGGTTTACTCTTAAAGAAATGTCTGAGATTTTTAAAAAGATGTTCAATCACTTGAGCACTCCAAGCCTTCCCAAGTATCTTTCTTCTATCACTACTGTTCAGTGACTCATGTGCTGTGTAGTGAGTAGGTAATCCAAATACTCTCTCATATTCTTCAATGGATAGTAGGCATCCAGTTCCATTTTCTTCAATGGGATATTGTTTCTTTTCTGCACCTATTAACATAAAAGAAGCAGATGGCTACAAAATTATGATCTTCTGTAAGAAAAATTTACTAAGATTCAGTTATGTATTTCAGCACAGAACCTCAAACAAGTTAAAATTAGAGTTACTCTAAGCACAATCAAACCATGTAGCACAGAAGTCACATGTTCCAGTAAAAGCATAGCCTAAATTTATATTATTTTTGTGTCTGTTCAGTGTATTACGTAATGGTCCCTGTTTTTACATAGAAAGGAAAGCACAAGAACTGAGAAAGTGGGTTATCTCAGAGGAGACAGAATGGAGGCAAAAAAAAAAAAAAGTTGGATTGTTGCAGACCAAGAACAGTGGAGTGCCTAGCACCCCAAAAATACTGGTAGGATACTTACACTATTCTGATAACATGGATAGTTAAACAGCAATTGAAATTTGAGTATAACATGATTTGGAGTTGGATACTCAATTCATGTGGAGGTGTACAAGAAGCAGGACATTTTCTCCAAGTTAATTGGTAAGTGGAATGTAAAGTTACAAATACTATACTACTCCAGTGGTACAGTTGGTGAAGTAGGATACTCATTACATATTTTGGATTGTGGTAAATTCTAAAGGAAGAGCCATTGAGTTGTCTTGCCAGATTAGGACACTGGTTTTCAAGGAGCAGATACTAGCTGAATGTAGATGTAAAATTTGAATGCCACAGACATCCTACTATAAGCCACAGGGCATTTATTTTATGATTTGTGTGGCAGTGCTGGAATTTAGTTGGCCAGATGGGGAAATAGATACCATGTTGACTACAGAGAGAATATTCAGCCATTTGTAGGATGGTTTCATACATATGAGTATGTGACTGTGTGAAATTTAAAGTGTGTTAGGAATCAGTGAATCAAGAGTTTTTTTGTTTGTTTTTGTTTTTTCCACGAATGTTTGGATTATAAAAAAAAACTTCATTTGTTAATTAAGCAAAAAATTAAGATAAAAATTACTTTTGAAACCAGATAAAGAAGAGGCCAACACAGGATGAAGTCATTCAAGTGGCAATGGCAAATTCGATGATAAATTTTAACATGGAAGGACAAGTTAATATTGTTTGGAATCAAGTAACCTAAGTGAAAAGAGAAAAAGCTGAGGAAGCAGCTGGGTGTAGATTGATCCAAGAAATATTTCATAGCAATCAGTCTAGTGCCCAATGGGATATTGGAGTAGAGATATGTGACATGAAAGATGACAAAGATGGATTAGAAGAAAAAATGGGAGAAACTATCAGTTGTGAAAAGACATTATAGGAAATAATGTGTATCTTTGAGGCCAAGAAGAATGAATGTGACTGGCCTTTGTGTCAAACTAAAATGTCAAGTTGTGTCCAGATTGTGTACAATAACTGGCAGTCATGGGAGCTAGATAGCTGGTAAAGACAATACGACCATGACTTTTCTGTAATCAGGAGAAAAATAGTCAATATCAGTGAAATTGCAGATCCCAATGGAAATAGAAGCTGTAAGATTATAAGTGAGGGGCTACTGGATTCTGGTGTGAGATAGCTGATGAAGAGTTTCAAGCCACATAGTCACTCTGATTCATTACTGTTGTGTTAAGAGTCCTTCTATTCAGTCAGGATGATCATGATACCACTGGTCTAAGATAGCATAATTTTCTGCAATTATGATGTTATTATTTTGGGAAAAACAACTTTTTTTACTGTTATCCTTTTCCATTTCTATCCCAATAGGAAAAAAAAATATTACAGTTGATACTTAATATTTATTAACAGAATTGCCTTTCTCAATTTTTTACACTCCTGGAAATTGAAATAAGAACACCGTGAATTCATTGTCCCAGGCATGGGAAACTTTATATACACATTCCTGGGGTCAGATACAACACATGATCACACAGACAGAACCATAGGCACATAGACACAGGCAACAGAGCATGCACAATGTCGGCACTAGTACCGTGTATATCCTCCTTTCGTAGCAATGCAGGCTGCAATTCTCCCATGGAGACGATCGTAGAGGTGCTGGATGCAGTCCTGTGGAACGGCATACTAAGCCATTTCCACCTGGCGCCTCAGCTGGACCATCGTTCGTGCTGGACGTGCAGACCGCGTGAGACGACGTTTCATCCAGTCCCAAACATGCTCAATGGGGGACAGATCCGGAGATCTCGCTGGCCAGGGTAGTTGACTTACACCTTCTAGAGCACGTTGGGTGGCACGGGATACATGTGGACGTGCATTGTCCTGTTGGAACAGCATGTTCCCTTGCCGGTCTAGAAATGGTAGAACGATGGGTTCGATGACGGTTTGAATGTACCGTGCACTTTTCAGTGTCCCCTCGACGATCACCAGAGGTGTACGGCCAGTGTAGGAGATCGCTCCCCACACCATGATGCCGGGTGTTGGCCCTGTGTGCCTCGGTCGTATGCAGTCCTGATTGTGGCGCTCACCTGCACGGCGCCAAACACGCATACGACCATCATTGGTACCAAGGCAGAAGCGACTCTCATCACTGAAGACGACACATCTCCATTCGTCCCTCCATACACGCCTGCCGCGACACCACTGGAGGCGGGCTGCATGATGCTGGGGCGTGAGCGGAAGACGACCTAACGGTGCGCGGGACCGTAGCCCAGCTTCATGGAGACGGTTGCGAATGGTCCTCTCTGATACCCCAGGAGCAACAGTGTCCCTAATTTGCCAGGAAGTGGCGGTGCGGGCCCCTACGGCACTGCGTAGGATGCGATGGTCTTGGCGTGCGTCCGTGCGTCGCTGCTGTCCGGACCCAGGTCGACGGGCACGTGCACCTTCCGCCGACCACTGGCGACAACATCGATGTACTGTGGAGACCTCGCGCCCCACATGTTGAGCAATTCGGTGGTACGTCCACACGGCCTCCCGCATGCCCACTATACGCCCTCGCTCAAAGTCCGTCAACTGCACATACGGTTCACGTACACGCTGTCGCGGCATGCTACCAGTGTTAAAGACTGAGATGGAGCTCCGTATGCCACGGCAAACTGGCTGACACTGACTGCAGCGATGCCCAACCGCTGCGCAGCTAGCGTCCTTCGACGGCCAACACTGCTGTTCCTGGTGTGTCCGCTGTGCCGTGCGTTTGATCATTGCTTGTACAGCCCTCTTGTAGTGTCCGGAGCAAGTATGGTGGGTCTTACACACCGGCGTCAATGTGTTCTTATTTCAATTTCCAGGAGTGTATTTATTAATTTCTTGGACTATCTTTTCTGTACTTAACCCCAGACCCATTCATTTCTACATCCTTACTCCTCCTAATTTGACTCCCTCACTCATTTCACCCATTCAACTGTCACTATTCAATGAGTGTTTAATTTCTGTCTGATTTCCAGCTAGTAAACGTGTTTACCTGCTGAAGAAGATACACACTGAAACTACAGCTGAACTGAGTTTTCCATATCTTAACCTTTTTTTGTACCGTTTCATCACTGTTTGTGGAAAATGATGGTGTAATTCTCTCTCTTTACTCTTACTTAATAGAAAATTTGTTTTTCATTACATACAAAGGTTGAGATTTCTTTCCCAGTTACCTTGAAAGTGTGAATTCATCACTGTTGTCAGTGTTCTCAGAACTGGAACAGTTGCTCTTCGGCTATTATCAATGTAATCCTGCAAGTTATGGTATTCTTTGATATATTTAGAGCTGTGAATACCAGGTATGTTTCCCCAGAAGTATCTTGAGCGCTTCTGTGGTGAAAAGTCCTGGGCATTTACAGCAACTGGTGAGCTCCCCAGAAAGCTAAAAAAAAAAAATGTTGTTATTATTGTTATTAGAAATTATGATGAAATTTATTGCTGATTGGTACTGTTGCATTAATTTTTGTAGTAAAAAAAATATATTTTGAATAGAAGAATTTGCTGTTTTGTGGCAATATCCACTCAAAGTTCATAAATAAGGGATTCACTTTTACTGATGTGTTCAAAAAAATTGTATAAAGCACAATACCATCATTATAATGTGGAATTTAATATTAACTTGCTGAACAACACCAATGAAGCAATAAAACTGAAAGACAGGTGTCAGTGTTTATACTCAAATACATCAATGTGTGTACTAATTATAGAAAAGTGTATATACAAATCAGCTATGAAGGTAGCCATCCAGTTTTAAGAGTATGACACAAAGCTAATAAAGCTAAAAATGCCATTGGATACAAGAAATATCAGTCACTTTTTGTCAAGACATAGGAGACTAATTGAGCACAACATGGGACTATACATAAATTGGATTTGGTAAGACAAGACAGAAGTACTTAGGCAGCATCAGTAATTGGAAAATTTACAATTTTACTAATACCATTACACTTAAAAGTGATATAGAAATTCAGAGAGAAAATTTAAAATAATCAATTGTTTCGATATGCAAATGGAGACTTTCCTGGCGTATTGATTCAATAAAAGTTTCTCGGGAGTCCAGCCGGATGGTGTCATAAAATGACGACGTTTCGACAACCTGCTCGGTTGTCTTCATCAGGTCTATTTTAGATATTTCTTCTCGAAATCACAAACAGACTGGCTTCGCTGCCTCCAAATTCGAATGTCGTGTATAGAGCACGCTGGAACTGAGGGTATCAGTGTTGCGGACTGCGTATGGAGCCAAAATGGTCACCCATCCAAGCGCTGACCACGCTCACCGTTGCTTAACCGGTCTACCGCAAGCCGAGGGTATCAGTGTTGCGGACTGCGTATTGAGCCATACGCAGTCACCCATCCAAGCACTCGCCACGTTCAACGTTGCTTAACCTGTAGACGTAACTACTGGCAAACTATGTCCATGGCGTCAGTTTGCTTCTATTTGGCCTTGTTGGGAAGATTTTTGTTTTTTAAGACATAGATCCTTAATAATTGGTCTCCAGGCTTCACTTAAATACAGTCCACTGTCCCTATTGATGTTATTATCGTTAAGTTGAATTTCCAATGCTTCCCGAATTACCAAGTCCCAGAACGAAGAGACTCTGGCCAGCACCACCGTTTCATCAAACACTATTTTATGTTCTTCATCGAATGCATGTTCGGCTATTGCAGACTTTTCCACTTGCCCCAGTCTCAAGTGTCGTTTGAATTTCGCTCCTGCCCCTAGGCACATACCAACCAAGGAGATAATCTGTTCGGTGGAACAGGCTGTTTGCTGCTTACCAAACGAAAAAGCTGAAGAAATACGGAGGAGACATGTAGAGTTTTGAAGAGAGCCAAGCCGCCAAGAAATAATATCACGGTCGCAGAGCGTGAAGCACTAATTGCCTTACGTCGCAGGGATGACTTAGTCATTCTACCAGCAGACAAAGGTAACTCTACTGTTCTTCTTTCTATACAGCAATATAAAACAAAAGTGATGAGTCTCCTTAATGACGTGTCATATGTTCCGTTGGACGCTGACCTGACCGTAAAAGTTGTGAAGAAGTCAAAAAGGCTAATCTTCCCGAGCAAGTGATTAAGAGAATTAGGCCATGTGCCGCGAAACCACCTAGTCTTTATGGCTTACCGAAGATACACAAACAGGATGTTCCTTTACGTCCGATCGTCAGTACTATTGGGTCACCGACTTACCAACTTGCTAAATATCTGACGCGTCTTCGTAGTCCCATTGTGGGGCGTAGCTGCCATCATGTCAAAAACTCTGCTGAATTCGTAAAAACGATACAGCATCTCACTGTTTCAGACTCTGACATCCTTGTTAGTTTTGACGTGGTGTCTCTTTTTACTCGTGTGCCGGTAAAGGACACTTTGGACTTGATTCGCCGTCATTTTGAGCCAAGTACAGCAGACCTCTTTGACCATGTACTTACTTCCACCTACTTTATGTATGGAGGGAAGTATTATGAACAATCTGATGGAGTGGCCTTGGGATCTCCTCTTTCACCGATGGTGGCTGACCTCTACATGGAAGATTTTGAAGAGAGGGCTCTTGAGAGTGCTACCCTAAAACCCTCTTGTTTTTACCGCTATGTTGATGACACCTTTGCCGTGTGGCCACATGGTATGGAAGCGTTGGATGAATTTCTAGACCATCTTAATGGGATCCATCCCAACATACGGTTTATGATGGAAGTTGAGAACGACGGGTGCATCCCGTTCTTGGACATTTTAATCAAACGCAAACTGGATGGATCTTTGGCACATAGTGTGTACTGTAAACCCACCCACACTGAACATTACTTGGGTGCAACCAGTTACCACCACCCAGCACAACGCCACTCCGTATTGACCACATTGGTGCGCAGAGCGAGAGCCATTTCCGATCGTGAGAGCTTACCGCTGGAGTTGAAACATCTAAGGACTGTCTTTGATCAGAACGGGTACTCTTGGCAACACATAGAGCATGCTTTTATCCAGAAGCCACCAAGACCACCGAATGAACAGATTGAACCACCAAAATCTCTTGCCTTTCTGCCATATGCCGGCAACACGTCCGGAAAGATTGGAAGGCTCTTGGCGCGTTCTGGTATAAAGAGCATTTTTCGGCCGTCCGCCAAGATACGTGATGTGCTTCGCTCGGTTAAGGATGATTTGGGCCTAAGAATTCCTGGAATTTATTCAATACCTTGCGAATGCGGCAAAGTTTATATTGGACAGACGATCAGAACCATCGCCGAGCGTATCACCGAGCACAAACGACACTTGAGACTGGTGCAAGTGGAAAAGTCCACAATAGCCGAACATGCGTTCGATGAAGAACATAAAATAGTGTTTGATGAAACGGTGGTGCTGGCCAGAGTCTCTTCGTTCTGGGACTTGGTAATTCGGGAAGCATTGGAAATTCAACTTAATGATAATAACATCAATAGGGACAGTGGACTGTATTTAAGTGAAGCCTGGAGACCAATTATTAAGGATCTATGTCTTAAAAAACAAAAATCTTCCCAACAAGGCCAAATAGAAGCAAACTGACGCCATGGACATAGTTTGCCAGCAGTTACGTCTACAGGTTAAGCAACGTTGAACGTGGCGAGTGGTTGGATGGGTGATCGCGTATGGCTCAATACACAGTCCGCAACACTGATACCCTCGGCTTGCGGTAGACCGGTTAAGCAAGGGTGAGCGTGGTCAGCGCTTGGATGGGTGACCATTTTGGCTCCATACGCAGTCCGCAACACTGATACCCTCAGTTCCAGCGTGCTCTATACACGACATTCGAATTTTGGAGGCAGCGAAGCCAGTCTGTTTGTGATTTCGAGAAGAAATATCTAAAATAGACCTGATGAAGACAACCGAGCAGGTTGTCGAAACGTCGTCATTTTATGACACCATCCGGCTGGACTCCCGAGAAACTTTTATTGAATCAATTGTTTCCATTGCTAATATATATTATGAATCTACTACTGTATTACAAAACCACTGTATCCCCAGTCAGCAAACTGCAAGTTTATCACAAATATCTTATATTAATATTACTTTGTGGGTTATCAGCCATCGTTACTGAAAATGTAAAATTGTTAGCAACATCAACAAAGTAGTGAGAGTTGAAATAGGAAAAATATGTTGGTAAATAACATCTAAGGACTTAGGTTGTGGAAAAATTAATCACAAAAAATAATTATGAATGGCTTCTATTAATGAACCTTCCACAAATATGCGATGCAAATCAAAAATTATCTGGATTTACTAAATAAAATTTTTCAGTAGTCTTGCTGCTTTCCGTGAATGCGTATTTACAGTTGATACTACTGTGGTGATGCATTCCTCACTTGACCTTGATCACAACAATATTGAGCCGACAGTGGCAGCATAAACATGACCGCTCCACTAGCAGTTTGCACAAAGGAGGCACAAATGGCAGTGATACAATTTCTTTGGTCAGAAGGAGTAAAATGAACTAAAATTCATCATAAACTTTTAGCACAGTATGGGGACAGTACATTGTCACAGACAAGTGTTTCCAAGTGTATCGAGAAGTTTAAATGTGGCCAGACAACTGTGATGCAAGAAGAGGGAGCAGGCATCCATCAACATCCACCACGGACTGCAAAATTCAGCAAGTTGGATTGATGGTTTTCACAAATAGGCGAGTTACTATCGATAACATAGAATCTACTTGGAACATCAGTCATGGTTCTGCCTACAACATTATCCATGATGAACTTAGCTTCTGAAAAAATATTTCACGATGGGTGCCAAGATAACTCAATGAAGAACACAAACTCAAATGTCTTGAGGTCTGCCAATGTTTATTCACCCATCACAACAAAAAAGGTGACTCATTTTTTGAAAGAATAGTAACCTGTGATGAAAAGTGGGCTTATCACTATGAGCCAGAATCAAAATGCCAGTGTAAGGAGTGGAAACACACTGAATCATCGGTGAAGAAATATTCAAGACTGCACCATCAGTGGGAAAGGTTATGCTAACCGTGTTTTGGAATGCAAAACATCCTATACTGGAAGATTACATGGAGAAGGGGAAAACTATCAACAAAGAATATTACTGTGCATTGTTGTCTGACAAATGTAAATCAGTAATTCACACCAAACAACGAGGTCTTTTGTCACAGAAAGTGTTGCAGTTACACGATACTGTCCAACCTCACTTGGCTCAACTCACCCTTGAAACCATCAACATACTGGGTTTTGAGTTGCTGGAACTTCCTCCTAACAGTCCAGATCTTGTTCTGTTGGACTTTCATTTGTTTAGGACACTGAAAAATGCTTTGTAAGGGCATTGATTTTCCTCAGTCCTAGAGGTTCAGGAAGCTGTGCATCAGTGGCTTTGCAACAAACTGAAAACCTTCGTTTGAGTAGGAATACATAAGCTTGTAGACCGCTGGACCAAGTGCATTACAAAGGAGTGAGACCATATTGAAAAATAATAAATAAGTAAAACTGTATGTTTTATGTAAATAAACTGTTTTCCAAAAATTTGGGATAATTTTTTATTCACCTTCGTAAATACTGAAGATATTAACCAGCATAATGGAAGAGTAAGGTGATTTATTCCAGGGGAAGTACTGTGTCATGTCTCAGTTAATTTTATAAGACATTGTTGTTCAGCTGTTAATGAAACATATAACAATATTTGAGACATATTATAAATGTCCCATAAATGTATATTGGATACATTAATGTATTTAATTTATGATTAACCCAAGGAAATGTCAATTTTACTATAGGTGGGCAACAAGAATTATTTGTTAAAAATTTCAATACTGCTGTGAGAAAGGATCAGGGTTGCAAGCCATTGAAAATTAGGAAGGAGATGTAAAATGTGGTATGATTATATCAGGCGTCCACTGTTGGTGAGGCTCTGGAAAAAAAATAATGTTAGTGTTAGGAAGATACTAAAGGATGTAAGCACCTTAGAATTTTGGTAAATTCTAGTTTTCTTAGCTTCAAGTAGAAGGGAAGAAGTAAATTCACAGTAAACATAAGGTTTCATTGCAAGTACAGGTTATGGGAGGAACTTTTCATGTAGAAGCTGTACTACAACCTAATTCATTAAATAAACCATTTTAAAAGCAGTAAAGACACACAACATTTAATAAAAGATTTAAATAAACTTTGTTTAATAGTAAAGAAACATTATACTAACCTGAAACAGGGTAATCCATTATTGTCTAACTTCTAAACAATAAATTTTTGCTAAGTGACCATTTCACTATTTATGAACACTTTTAAAGACAGTAAAGTAACTTCAAAGTAATTATAATTAAAAGAAAGCTAAAGTCACTAAAATTTGGTAGTTTCTGACCATGTAAATAACATAAAGAAATTTTTAAACACTTCGATAAATGCACTCCCACTTCTAACATTTTTTATCATATGTTTTCTATAATTTCCCGAACTAAAAAGTAGATTTCTTGAAAGAACTAACAATCTAGTATAACATATTTAAATTTCAGAACATTCCATGCAATAGAACAGATTTTATATAGGTTTTTAAAATTATTTCGTCATTAAACACACGTTGTTGCACTTCAGATTTATTTGCGAGTAAACTAAGCCACTTCCATAAATAAAATAACTTTCAAAACACGTAACTAAATTCAAAGAAAATTCCGATAACTTTACTTTAATAATTATTAATAAGAAACTAAGTATTTGCTAAACTAAATTAAACTTATTTCTTAGTAAATTCATAACTCAGCCATCTCACCACCGATCTTCATAAAATTTACACCATTAGACTCAGGAATTAACGTAGAACACTCTGACACTAATTTTATTGCGATAATTTGTAATACAGCAGGATCACTAAAAATTGACTTAAATTCAAACATAGAAATAGGGAAATCCCTATTACAGTCGGAGAATCGTATCAATACGCCATTTAAACTAAATTCATTTTTAAACAAACTAATCATTCGAGAATTCTAACTATACACATTTTATGTACCTTGAGGACAAGTCTATATACTGTTATAGTATGAACACTTTCTATCATCACAATCAGTTTACTCTATTTTGGGAAAGTAGGTGAATACCTGATGTCACGTGGATTGGTTATATAAGCAGGTACCTTGTAGTGGTCGTGGTCTTTATTGTTTCGTCTTCAGTCTTTACTCCGGGAATGCTAAGCAAGGTAACTCTGCGTCAGTTGGTTTGTTGCGGGTCGGTGTGCAAGCTGGTACTTGCCGCGCTAGCCTAGGAACGTGTGTCGGCCATGATGAATTTTTTGGTATCAAAGTGTGGTATTAACAGTTAACATGAACTTTTAAATTTCAAAAAGGGGTTTTTATTCGGTTGGTATCCTTTCTCTCCACAACCTACAATTTTCGGGAAATGTTTGTTCGATCACCAACTCAACTGTAGAATGCAATTTTAAAATATGACTTTTTGAAAATAAACTTCAGATTTCTATCAAAGTGAACTTTTGAGATTTCATAATAAATTGAACCTTTTCTAAGTTTGTGGTTTAAACAAATTTAGTGGTAACCTGTACGCATCTCAGTTGAGAATCCAGATAGGCAACATGATCATTTAAAATTATTAACTTCAGAGAACTTTCATTTCAAGTGAACTGCTAGTTAAGGTACTAGGCCTATACGCCAACCCCGGTATACAGCTTAGCCCCTTACAAGGACCATGAATTTTTAATTGATTTCAGGCATAAATGAATGGGAAAGTATTCATTAAGGGACTGGAAACTTAACAACAAATTAAACATATACCTCAAAACATTTGAAGTAAGACAGCATATTGTTGAAAATAGTTTTAAATGGGAAATGCCACTGTGGCAATAAATTCCTTAGCAATTAAATCACAATAATGATAATGATACAAAACAAGATAAAAATCTTGATTTCATAAGAATGACTCACCTAAAAAAAAAATCATGTATTACTTTTCTAAAAAAAATTCTGGATATTATCATAAAAATAGAAGCAAATGAGGTACCATTTCTACTAGTATTATTAGATAAAAACTTAACAGGGACATTGCATCTGTAGCAATCTTAAATTATTTTTTGCTCATTTCCAAGCTAAATTTTTAAATAATATGTGATATGAGTAAAAAATGATGAAGACGACGGAGCTAGTCATTGAAATACCATGTTTTCAAAACACAATCTGGCGGTACACCCATGAAGACTTTATTACATGCATATGCCGGGAAAGTCTCCATTCTTAAAAAAAAAAAAAAAAAAAAAAAAAAAAAAAAAAAAAAAAAAAAAAAAAAAAAAAAAAAAACCAGAATTGTCCAACTTATGCATAAACTTACTTGTACTATAACTACTCCACTGCACAAAGGTTGGCTTAGTCAAAATATTTCACTCTTTGATGAAAAACTTACAAAGAGAGAAGTATTGTACTTGCAACACAATAACAAATTTGCTAATAATAATTTTGTGTGGTCTGAAAGACTGGCTTACTGGCTAATCAGTACACCTCTAACATAGCAGCATAAGTTAACCTGGCAAACCTAATGGGTAAAAACAGACACACATTTAACACTGAATCAAAACTAAGGAGTCTCCTTGCATCATCACATTAACAAATCAAAGCTTTCCTAGAAGTGGAGGCCAGTTTTAAGGCCCATAAAAATACCATCCTATATCTGGATTCGAACCAGAAACCTACCACACCTTAGTCATGCACCTTAACCAACTGAGTTACCATACCACTTTGACAAGTATACTAAATGTAGTCTAATATTATCCATACCATATGGACCAGATATCCTGTCCCTGATACATACTGGATGTGTTTATGAACTGCATCCATAGTGAAGTTCATCTATCTCTCTTTTTAAGTATGCTTCATAGAGGTCATTAGAGAAATTCATCTATTTCAATTAGTTGTTGAATAAATAATGCCAATGCAACTATTTTTATTTTATTGCCGTAAGTGTTTTGCCTCTCATCGATGCATCATCGGCGATAAATTATTTACAATGACTGATTATGGTTTATAGCTGCACTGCACATCTCTTCCCCCCCCCCCCCACACACACCAAAACTTGTTCAAATTGTATCATAATAGTCACAGTTTAGATTATAAACCATGTGCTTTTTTGCTACTCAGTTGTCTGCAGCTGAGATTGTGCAGCTACAAACCAATAACAATCAATGTAAATAATTCATTGTTGATGATGCCATGATAAGAGGTGAAATGCTACACCAATATAATAATATAAAAACTGTTTTCACTGGTATTATCTGTTGAACAACTAATTTACTAAGCAACTGTGGAAAAAAAGCCTGCAATAACATTGCATTACATCTCTTTCACTTCCTCAATTTCCTTAACCTTGGTCATTGCATTAACTTCATATAAACCTACTTCCACAGTCACATCACCTTCCCAGATATTAAAATTTCTATATGGAAAGGCTACTTGTACACCTCCGCTCACGTCAAGCCAGTGAAAACAGAACAGCAATTCATCTGTGACATTTACCATCCTTAAAAACAGCAAACATACCCTTCCCTATAGCCATCAATAAAACAAGCATCTGTTCTGATTAATAATTTTTTCTAGGTACTTCCCAAAACATATTTTAGTCCCTGATTTCCCTTAGATAACCCATAGATCTTGTACAAAAAGAAATATCTCATGCTGTTACTCACCTCTCATACCATAACTCCCTGTCTGCATCTCCAAAATGCCAAAACACCCACATTCTTACCCCAGTTCCCTACTGGTTTTGTGTCAACCAAATCCTTTGGCCTGGGCATGAGTTCCTACATTCCTTCCCATATTTCCTTCAGTAAGCCATCAAACCTCAAGTAAGTTTTAACCATAGATCATTATCTCTTCCAAACCAACACATGGATCCTTCTCTTGCAATAGACTATAGTGCACAAAACTTATGGTATGCATCCAGCTATAACTACCTACTATAATCTGACCATAATGGAAGCCTTTCCCATTATTGGACATGCCACATGCAATATCATAAAACTCATTTAACAATTAACATGCCTCCACTTTTCTATTTCATACATATTGTAAGGAACTAAGCTGCATACCGGGGTTGAGTATCGCTTAAGTACCTTAACTAACAGTCTTGATAGCACCTTACTGTCCAAAGAAAGTTTGTTGCATATTTTAATTTAGTTTGACCCATGTTGCCAGGATACAACGAGAATGCTAAAAGGTCGCCACAATATTTGATGACCCAAATATTGAAAAGGTATTACAGCAGTTATCGAAATGAAACAGTTCACTTTTCCAAAAAGTCTTCAAGTTTATTTAAAAGAAATTCAAAGTTCAAACAGCATTCTTAAGTTGCACAGGCTAATCGAACAATCGATCCCAAAAATTACAGATCATGGAGAGAGGTAACCCGCACCAACCCCGACGGAGATTTACAAGTTCATATTACGAGAATGAGTACCACCGCCCTTGAAACCATGATGGCCGACTTCCGCAATGGCAAACTGTGACCTGCACTACCAACCTAACGTCGGAATAGCCAACCTACCAACACACGCCTAATTCATCTTACTAACACGACTGCAACCAGGAAAAAGACACAAGACGTCACCGCGACCTATAATTTATACCTTCGCTGACGTCAGAGCCAGAACGCGACTTTCTGCTAACCCTCCTTACGATTTAGATCTGAAATATCTCAGTAACTAAACGGTTATCCAAAACTTTAGGTGTGACAGTGTTTCGACATATTTAATTGTGAAATGATGAATATTAGTGAATAATTTTAAGCAACTGGTTTAAAAGTTTTAAGTGGAGGAGTGGACTACTTTCGTACCTGGGGAACTACTATTGTTCTGGAAACTTCTACATTCGTCATTTATTAATGCCACGGTTTATGCAAATTGTTTTATTATCACTGTGTTCTACAAAAATTCCTGAGTTTATGGTGTGATTTTTATTAAGATCGGTGCAAGGGAAAGTTTACTTACTACGTAAACCAACGTGTGATTTCAGTTTAATTTTATAACTTTATTTCTATTAGTTTTATCGCAAATCTAAAATTACCATGAGATTCTCTGAGTAAAAATACATATTCTGAAAGTTATCTCATCTTCTGTATCTACTTTAGATCGGTCTGGAAGATATTTCTAAATCGACCTCATGGTCATGATGAAAACTGAATTTTAAGGTCTCTATAAAATCGATTCTATTGACTGGAATTACTTGAAATAATTATATGTGATATTAGATTTTTAGTTCTTTCCGGAAATCTACTTTTTATTTCGGAGATCCTCTAGGATTTTGAGATAAAAATTATTAAAAGTGAGGTGCATCTGACGAAGTATAAACAAATTGATTTAAGTTATTTAAACGTTCAGAAACTACGAAATTTTAGTGAATTTATATTTTAATTGCCTGATTACTTCATTGAAATTACTTTATTTGGTTCGAAAGTGTGTTAAAACAGTGAAATGCCAAATATTAGAAATTACTTGTGCACTGAACTGGATTATTATGGATTATCATATCAAAGGTTAGTAAAAGGTGTTAATATCACTACAGAAAGTTACTTTAGTTGGTTTACTTGCTATTAAGTTACTCTATTGCTCCTAAAATTGGTTTAAAATGACAAAATGTTCCCCAGTTAGCAATTCCTAAGTCCAAGGTAATATTATTACTGATTATTTAATTTCCAGTTGATTAAAAGCTTGTTTATTATTATTCAGAGTTTATATTCGGCGTTTAGCAACTACTAAAGGTCTTTACTGCATTCAAATTGGTTTAGAAACTACGAAGTTAGCCTATATCAAAATTTATTATTTGAAATTGAAGTTGTGGGATTTAATCTCTTTCCTCCCAAACTGATGTCTTCTTTTTGTTATCAAAGGTTTATTTAGAGCCTTTATTTAATTATGGGTGCATTTATTATCCCTAAAAGGTTTTTATTTAGTGTGTTTGGTTACGGTATCTCTATGCTATACAAAGCTTTCCTCCCATAACCTAAACATGAACTGAAACGATCTTTCTACTACAGAATAAGCTTTCCCTCTAATGTCTAAAGGTGAGAGGCTAGAATTTAACCAAAATCCTAAGATGCTTACATGCCCCCCGAAGATTGAGGTTATTTTCCCAAGAAAACTAACTGAATATCTTGAAAAAAAAAGCAAAAAAATTTAAATTTAAATTCCCCAAAATGAAAATGAACTATTCCCACAAAATCTAACTATCTCTTGTTGGTTCGGTTCTCTCTCTCCATCATTCATACTCAAAACAAAATATTCTTACTTTAACAATCCCAAAAACTTTTAATTTCCACTCACAAAATTATTACAAAAATCTTCAAACTCATTCACTCTTAAAAGATCTACCTTAATGAGAATTTCTGATCAAATGGCAAAAATGTAAAATACAAAATATTAAATAATCACAAAATCATAAGCCTGTGTGTTCTCACAAAATTTCTCAAAATATCAAACATATTATCAAAATATAAGACATAAATTGTATACATGCAAATTACAACAGTACACTGAAAAATATTGTTACAATGGAACATCAGATTTGTTTTCAGAAAAAACCTTAAAGTTTAACATTTTATAACATAGACAAAAAACAAAATGGTGTTTACAAATAATCTCTTTTTAGAATTCCATTTTGGAAAGTCTTTCGTTCTGTGAACGTCCTTGTTTGCATATTACACTGTTTTGTTATGGCCTTACCACTTTCCCTTTATACACTTTACCCTTGTCGCAGAACCCCCTAAATGGGTGAAAACCCAAGTCCTGAAACGGGCGCAGACTTTAAGGCTCGTAATTATATAAACCAACAGCCTTATGGCTAGCTCTGCCGAGCAAAGTCCCTCATCCCCAGTTCCTGACGCAGCAGGAGTAGCCTGGGGAACTCGGTCAGCTAGCTGGTCTGTGAAAGATACAAAACAGAAAACAAAATAGGGGATTAGTGGCGGCCAAACTGTTCTTACCACTAACATATACATAACGAAAAATTAAGATACAATACAAAATAGCTACAAAAGTAAGATTACAATAACCATGGTAATTACAATGAAATTTTCACAAGTTGTTGGAAAATGAAACAAAATTAATTATTTTTCTAGCAAAGATGGTAATTACAAATAGCAAGAAAAATGAAAAACAAGTACAAGTTATAAGTCCTGTAAGTAATTAATGTTACAAGAAATGATCCAAAGGAATACATATAAAGAAAGTACAAGAAAAATACAAGCATATCCATATCAAATTAAAACATAGTGAAATGAACTTGGTCCATGCCAAGTTATTGGATCACTTAACTCAACAGAAGTTGTTACAATCATAAGAAATATTACTTATTAGATTTATTTACATAGTATTATCCCCAAAGAAAAGAAACATCTAAAAATGTGTAGGGGTAAATTGTAACTTATAAGGAAACGTAGTTTCCAAGCAGCAGTACACTGCTGTGTAAAATGAGAGTATAAAAGTAGTGTATGGGTGCAACGTAGTTGCGAGGAACCAGTATACTGGTTGAGAGTCAATATACATTGTACCAAATATCTCACAAGTATCGCAACACTGTTGTGTTCACCAGTACGCTGGTGCAAAAATGTCATATAGTCTTTATAATTGGTATATCTTCCTCTTGTTATGAAAAAATAGTTAGGTCATAGTAGTGTGTATTTGTCATGGGATCCCTGTCCCCTGGACCAAATATATTATAATGATATTACAAGAGAAAAGTTATAGCTTCAAATCAGTAGTATTTTATCCAAGACAATTCAATTTGTATAGTTTATTGTTCATAAAAACATTACTCTGATAAGTGTAATTGTTGAAGGCCACTATGAAGTGCCTAAGGTGCCTCAAAGCACAAAAAATCCTCAACCTTAGTTGGGTAAATAAGACAAAGCGAAGAAAGTGTTACTTAAAGTAGGAACATCTGTCGTAAAGTTTATTATAAAAGTTTTACTAGAGTGGTTTATTTTTACGATAAAAATATTTGAAAGTATGTGTGTATCCTCATTACATTACTAACATCATTCAACTTTCTTAGTGTACAGACAATAGGAATTGCATCCCAAAACCGTTCTACGGTACATAGATAAACACTTAAGACAGTACATAACTTCCAAAATAGCTTTCAATTCATTCTTCAGCAACAAGAATGTAAACTCACATCAGTTTTAATATCATATCTCCAAGATTCCATTATGTGTAACAAACTTGGTCATTTCCGCTTTTGTCTCTATAGTGTGTTGACTGCTCATGTTTCCTATATATATGTATTGTGTATGAAATTGTGTAACTATATGAAATAACAATGACGCCTTATTTGTGTATTGAGGTCATCCCTAGGTGATGCCTAATGTGTTTTATCTAGGAGGTCGCCTTGTTTTGTTACACTGATACATAATAATAATAATAATGATGGGTGGAAATGCAATTAATAATTATGGGATTCGCAGGTGAGTCTCTGATTCCTGGCCCTAATAAATATGGGATTCGCAGGTAAGTCTTTGCTTCCTGGCCCTAATAATAATGGGATTCGCAGGCAGGACTCTATTTCCTGGCCCTATTAATAAAATAACAATAATGATGCATTCCCCCAAAATGGTACTTTCTTCTCTTCCAGCCTCCCCCAAAAATATAGGAAAACATGTTATATCTCCACCTCTACTTTAACTAGAGCATCAACTTCCTCACTTGCACAAACAACTTCCTCTCTTTGACAATCCATCTCAACATCCATAAGTTCCACCCTTGGTGTCTCAGAAATCCTATCCAATCTAATCTGGCGTATGACTTCCCAAGGTAGATGTTCAAAATTATTAGATGGAAGTACCCCTTAGAAAGGTAAAGAGTTGACAAAACTTCTTGCCCCAATACTACCTCAAAAATCAAACTCAGCTGAGTAAAAGACTCAGATAAACAAATACAAAAAATCCCAAAAAAGTAGAAAATATTAAAAATGGCAGGAATTGTCTTACATATCCTCAAAAGGTCGGATAATTGTGTTGGCACCTTGTGAGGTATACTAATTTTAAGTTTAAGAACATTCCTCCATTCAGCAAAGAGTATGTCTTTGTTTGGAGTGAAAGGGTTCACATGGCTTTTAAATTTAGGAGCCCTCCCAAAGCATTGATAGCTGAAAATAATTTTATTTTTATTAGTCTTTCTGTGCTGATATAGCATGGACAAGTGAGTTTGTGAAAAAGAAACCCTGTTTTCTTTTACCATACAGAATGCAAAGGGTTTCCTGAAATTATCAGGATAAAATTTAACGAAGTATCCACTGCCTGAAAAATCTCTTACATTCTGAAAAAGAATAAAGTTGAAAAATTGTTTGTCAAGACCACAGTGTTCCCAATTAGGAATAGTAATTTGTGGCAAATCAGTGTGAATGTTTTCAGGAAACATTTTCTGAAATAATTGCTGTTTCAGCTTATCCACAAATGTAGGCTTGTATCGCCTTACAAGCTGTTTGGATTTGGAAATATTAGGCTCATATGAGCAAACAGCCTGTGTTGTGGGATCAGCTGATTGTATATTATGAATCTGTTCTTCCATTTGAACAGTAGCGACATCCATAAAATCTTTACTAACACATAAAGTTACTGTTGAATGTTCATTATCATTAATCACTTGTGAAGGCTCCGCCGTAGCAGGCAGAACATCAGTTTCAATATTGACAAGTTCAGATACAATATTATTATATACAACAGGTGGGTCAATGGCCTGTGAAAGATCAGCTGAGGGCTGTACCTGAATTTCAGTTTTGGAAAAATTAGTTGTTTCTACTGCAATAGAATCTAAGTGGTCAGTAGGTGGTAATGGATCAGCTGATGCATTATGCTAGGTTCTGTCACCTCTATGGGTGCAGAATATGTTTCCGAGTTTCCAAGTAATGGTAATTCTGATGTTCTCAGATCAACAGCTGCTATTCCTTGTTTAACTAGTTGTTCAACCTTGCTTTGACAACCCTGAATATCTGTTTGTGCTTTTTGTACTTGCAAATCCAAAATGTAGACATGTTGCAGTGTTTGTTGTTGTCGCTGATCAATGTTGAGGACCTGTTCATTGAATGATGTCAACTGGACTTTACTATTTACAACTTCCTGTGTAAGGGAGGTAACATCCTCATCAATTCTAGAGACATGTTGTTGTACCTCTGCAATTTGTTGAGCATTTGTTTCAGTGGTGTTAGCTAAATCTTGTACCTTATTGTGCACTTGAACCACATTATTACTTACTGCGGAAACTGTATTGTGTATGGACTTAATAGAGTCAGCTGAAGTGGATACAAACTGTTGTAGATCAGCTGATATTTTGGCAATTTTAGAATCTTGTGTATCAATCCTAGGTACAATTTCCGTTTGAAAACTTGTCAAATGATTGCTTAGAATAGTGGAATTTTTATAGCATGCATCACTGACTGAATTAAGTTTAATATTAACATCTTCAAGTTGGGTATCTACGTTATGTGCATGTTTGTTAAATGTCTCTGAAACATTTCAGTGCGGTGTTCTTGTAACTGTTTTGTAAAATCTTGTTTATTGGCCTCACACGTCTCTTCAGCTTGGGTTAATCTCTTTTCTAGAGACTGTGTTTGTTGTGTGAAAGTTTGTGTTAGTTTTTGTTCCAAAGATTTGTACGAATTGTTGAGGGTGGTTCTGAAACTTGATTCTAGTTGTTTCAAATCTTTATTGAATTCATCCTTGTGTTTATCAAATTTTTTATGAAGAGTATGAAATTCTTCTTTATGTTTATCAAGTTTACTATTGATTTCGTCTTTGTGTGTGTATCAAATTTGTTATTGACCTCATCTAATTTTTTATTTTGCTGGGCAAATTGATTATTAAGATGTTGGAAATCTTGTTTGAATTGTTGGGAATCTTGTTTTTGTTCAGCAAATTGATTATTCATTTGTTGAGTAAGTGTCTGAAGTAGAGATACAATGTCAGTAGAAGGGGTTGTTGGTACTGCCTGTACATTGCTAATACTGGTTTCAGTTGAAGGTATGGTAGAATCTGTACTTCCGGTGTGTTGTTATTTCCCTTATTTCCTTCCTGATATCCCATAAAATCACTCTCAGAGGTAGTGTGTGAGCTAACACTGTGTAGGTTAGTATCCGAATTATGGAATAATTGAGACTGTTGCAATTGTAAATTGTCTTCTACCTCAGATTCGTCTGAATGGAATATAGGAAGATCAGTACTAGATACAGGAGTCAAGTTTGCAATTCTTTCTGCTAAATGAGCAACCTGTATGGGTGGGTCTGCTGAGTATCATGTACAAGTTCCTCCTGAACAGGAATAGTATCAGTAGTTGACTGAAGTGAAGTATCAGAAGTATTGCCAGTCTCATTAACATTAAGTTGCATTTGATTACTGAGATGTTCATCAGTCTGTTCAGCAGACTGTGAACCTGGAACATCAGGTTGTTGTGTCATATTTATTAAGCTTCTAGATCTGGTTAGCATAGAATGAATTCTCATATCTCCCCCCTCCCCATTACCAGTTACTAAGCTTCTAACAGGTTTGTCATCATTTGATGCCATAGTTACAATAATAATAAAGAAATACTACCAAAGAAAACAATATTAAAGGAATTTGGTTGAATAATACCCAAAAAAAAATATTACAAATCGGTACAGGGATATCAGCAAACAGCTGATTCGAAAATTTCAAAGTTCGACGCTTAAAATGTAAACAAGAACACAAAAAAAATTAAAATAGGAATTCCCAAAACACAAGAAAGAAATAAAAATAATGAATGCACAAGAATAATATTAATCCCCACTGAAAGCAAAACACTGTAAAAACCGAAGTACCCAAATGTAAACACAGCAAAGACAATCACTGGAGCAGATGGTGAACACAAGATAGAAAAGAAAAAAAAATATTGCTATGTAGTATGTCTCAGCAAATCGTCGGCAAATATGTACAATCTCTGTCGTAGTAAACTCTTTGAGTTGCATAGAACACCAGCTGAGCGGAGGTATACTGAAAAACAGCTGATCGAAGTTACATATCACGTAAGGTTCCAAAACACTGTGAATTCACTCGTAGGCACGAAGAAAAAAAATGAAAAGCCAGGTAAAATTAGGCTGATAGGTAACATAAATTACCCCAAAGTCTTGTCACTCAGTAAAATCGAGCACAAGTTTGCCACCGTAATGGCAATAATAGTAAAAATGCGGTTACTGTGACTGTAACCTTTGAATAATATCATAAGATATTTTTGGTCAACTATTGCTGGAAGGTGGATGATTCTACGCAGCACGAGAAAGAAGGAAGAAACTGCATAGATGATAGAAAAGAATGCTCCTGGCAGGCCTAAACTGTCGCCAAAGTCTAGGATGGAGCGGCCCGATTTCGAATGAAGAACACTTGTACTTAACTTTGTGTAGGTTTGCAGTCCATAGTTGGCGTGATGAGGAGCGACTTGGTGTGGCGAAGACCCCGTCGTCCGAGCCCCTGGACCCTCTGGTCAGCACTTTGGATGAAGTGAGAGGAGCGTAGTCGGCTGCGAAGTCCGCTGCGGCGTCGGTGAAGTAGGCTGGTTGGCTAAAGTCGAAGTAGGTGTTGTGGAAGATGCTGGTATCCTTGGTTAGCACTCACTCGTATCACTGATAGTCGGTAAACCCTCTCCACAGTTTGAAATTGAACAAACACGAGCCTTACAGTTCCATGTAAGGAACTAAGCTGCATACCGGGGTTGAGTATCGCTTAAGTACCTTAACTAACAGTCTTGGTAGCACCTTACTGTCCAAAGAAAGTTTGTTGCATATTTTAATTTAGTTTGACCATGTTGCCAGGATACAACGAGAATGCTAAAAGGTCGCCACAATATTTGATGACCCAAATATTGAAAAGGTATGATAGCAGTTATCGAAATGAAACAGTTCACTTTTCCAAAAAGTCTTCAAGTTTATTTAAAAGAAATTCAAAGTTCAAACAGCATTCTTAAGTTGCACAGGCTAATCGAACAATCGATCCAAAAATTACAGATCATGGAGAGAGGTAACCCGCACCAACCCCGACGGAGATTTACAAGTTCATATTACGAGAATGAGTACCACGCCCTTGAAACCATGATGGCCGACTTCCGCAATGGCAAACTGTGACCTGCACTACCAACCTAACGTCGGAATAGCCAACCTACCAACACACGCCTAATTCATCTTACTAACACGACTGCAACCAGGAAAAAGACAAAGACGTCACCGCGACCTATAATTTATACCTTCGCTGACGTCAGAGCCAGAACGCGACTTTCTGCTAACACTTCTACGATTTAGATCTGAAATATCTCAGTAACTAAACGGTTATCCAAAACTTTAGGTGTGACAGTGTTTTGACATATTTAATTGCGAAATGATGAATATTTAGTGAATAATTTTAAGCAACTGGTTTAAAAGTTTTAAGTGGAGGAGTGGACTACTTTCGTACCTGGGGAACTACTATTGTTCTGGAAACTTCTACATTTCGTCATTTTATTAATGCCACGGTTTATGCAAATTGTTTTATTATCACTGTGTTCTACAAAAATCCTGAGT